>PVHT020004020.1:44351897-44445109 GCA_004024745.2 Catagonus wagneri | reverse complement strand
AAAAAAAAAAAAAAAAAAAAAAAAAAAAAAAAAAAAAAAAAAAAAAAAAAAAAAAAAAAAAAAAAAAAAAAAAAAAAAAAAAAAAAAAAAAAAAAAAAAAAAAAAAAAAAAAAAAAAAAAAAAAAAAAAAAAAAAAAAAAAAAAAAAAAAAAAAAAAAAAAAAAAAAAAAAAAAAAAAAAAAAAAAAAAAAAAAAGGAACCATTAGGAAACCAGAAAGAGTTTCTGGAAATTTAAAGAATGGTTGCTAAAACTTTTAATATGCAATAGAAACGCTGAAAAATGAAATCAAGGAAATCTACTGAAATGATCAAAAAAAAACAAGAAAGATACGAAAAGTTAAAACCACAGAAGATTAATACAATAACTCCTACACCCAGCTAATCAAATGTAAGAAGGAGAGAACAAAAAAAAGTGCATAGGAGAAAATAATCAAAGAAACACTATTTGATGGGTAAACAAAACGTGGTTTATACATACAATGAAATATTATCCAGCAATAAAAAGGACTTAAGTATTGACATATGCTACATCGTGGATAAACCTTAAAAACATTATGCTAAAAATCACCTGGCACAAAAAGCCGTATGATTCCATCTAGATGAAATGCCCAGAATAGAAAAAGCCATAGGGTCAGAGAGATTATGTTTGCCAGGGGCTGGAGGAAATGAGGAATGGGAAGTGACTGATAACGATTATGGAGTTTTTTGGGGGGATGAAGTACATGTTCTGAAACTAGACAGTGATTATGGTTGCACAACTCTGCGAATATACAAAAAAATCACTTAATGACATGCATCAAAAAGGTGAACTTTACCACCATGTGAATTAGATGTTAATTCTAAAAAAAGAAATAGTAGGAAAAATTCTTAGAACTCAAAAAAAAAAAGAAACCCAAACAGCAACAAAAAAGACTTAGGATTAAGTATTAAGTGGAGTAAATATATTGATGATTATTTCCAAATCCATCCCTATGTAACTTAACACCAAAGAAAAAGAAAAAAGGAGCAAAAAAACCATCAAGAAAAAGTTATTTACAGGAAAACTAAAATAAAATTGCATCAACTGTCTCATCTGAAATACCTCTAGAAGACAATGAAATCATGCCTCTTCATAGTTCTGGTCAATATATTACTGATCAAATTAGAATAGGAAGTCAGACACTGATGAGAATAATATCATCTAAGAAAGTTCTTTCCATTCAACAAATAGTATGATGAAGTTGATATCATAGTAACATAATGAAAACATTTGTGTTCCCACTCTCCACAAGAAAAAGTAAGGCAATTAGCAACTTTGGATTAAAAAAAAAAAGTTGTTTAAGAAACCAGTGTTCAAATACAAACAACAAACTGTAGCATAATTTTAAAAAATCTGAATGTGAAGAAAGAGAACCAATGTTTAGAACAAGCTCCCTTGAATAATTCAGTGACACAAGATTGCATTCCCTTTTCTAGGGGTTAAACTTCACTGGATTTTACATTTAATATTTACGTAGTAAAAATATGAAAAGTGATGGTTATTGATAGAAAGCTACAAATATAGTTGATAAAGGAAACGTAATAAATATGAGATGGGAATAAAAGTTGAAAGTAAATCCCTCATTTTTTAGAGTGGAGAGGCAATAAACAGTTTAAGTAATATGTTTGGAATGGAAGAATGGGCATACTTTAAATTACTGTCACAACCATCAAGAACTAGAAACAGAAGCAACTGTGAGTGGTTTTCCTCTATGGAGGGTAAGGAAGCTAGACATTCATTTGTTATTTAAAACCTTTACATAGAGTTTGACATTTTCTTTTACTACATCCAAGTGTGACTCTTATGAATTAAAAAAATAGAGCAAGAACAATTCCACAACCTGCAAACCTAATTGACTGATCATTCAGAGCACTCCGAACAGCAATATACAGAAAACTTGACTAACCATAGCTTAAATCATGACATTTATTATTTGTATTAAAAGAGATCCAGGGGTAGGTGGAGCAATTTCAGGACTCGATGAGGTCAGGGAGAACTCAGACTCTTTCTCCTTTCTGTGTGGCCACCCAAAGCACTGACTGTGGTCTCTCCTCATGATCCCAACATGGCTGCTGAGCTCTGGGTACCAGGTTTCTCAGCACCACATCCCAAATCAGGAAGGAAATTAGCAGAGACACAACGGACTATCCCCCATATTATGGTCTCCTCATTTCTTTTCCAGAAGCCACTATCCCTTCTCCCTCAAAGCCATTCAACCCCTACTTCTCTTACATTTCACTGGCCAGAACTGCCTCATCTTTCTATTCCTAAACCATTCACAGGCAGAGGTGTAGTTCACCAAAACTGGCCCAGGCCAATCCTATCTCATAACCTGGGGCTGGGCCCGCTGCTCTTGGAACAAAACCAGTGTTCTTTAACAAGGAAAAAGACAGAACTGCTGTTGGAGAGGCAACAACAGGGTCAACCAGGCTGACTGACCAACTAAATTACCAGTCACTGTCCCTCATGAGGACAGGATGGACAACCTATCTGTCAGAATCACAAGGCCTAGATTCTCTCATGACAAAAGTCTGTACAGTCATGAGTCTTTAATCCTATATTGATTTAATGTGTATTAATCTTTTGAGATAAAAACCCATTAGTCATGTGTTGGCATCTGCAAATTAACACTAGCTTCTAGGGAGAAACTCCTGAGAGGAAAAAAAAAAAATCACATCACTGCATTTTTCAAAGGTTCAACATCAAAAATTTATCAAGTGTAAAAACCCAGTCTGTTTGATACTGTTAAAATGATTAATTTTACAAACAGCTACTAGAAACGAGGCATATCTGACAACCTGAAGAATTAGAAGAGGAGGCAAACGTTTTGCTTTCTGAATTAAAAAAAATTAGTCCCACCGTTTCCATCTTTCCTCCCTCGTATCATTTCAATGTTTCTCACACATTTCTTAAGTCAAAGACTTTCCTGAGGATCCCATATATCAGAGCATTATCGGCTTGCTTTTCAGCAACTCTATCAGAGCTGATTTACTAATACATCCTACAGACTTTCTGTGAAATGTACACAGAGAAAGCCCGGAGTGCCTCGTAATTCCCCCCCTATTTTAAGTTAAAGACTTAATGCGTAGATGGGATCTGACATATGAGTGTTGCTCGCCAGTGCACTGTCAGAACAGGTCTGAATAATTAGCACCAACAGCTCATCGTCCCAGATATTAATACCTTATATCATAAATGTCAAGCACAGCACAAAGATGCAACCGGAAAGCCTCCCAAGAGAAGGGCACCCATCAATCATGGAGGTTTCACTCTATTTTCCTTCCATTTTACTATCAGAAGATAAACCAGGGTGGTGAGATTTAAAGTCTTGGCTTCCTCTTATGTATTACTGATGGCTGCGCCTTCCCCGAAGCTGTGTCCTGGAGGGAGGACTGAGAGGGGAGGCTATTGCTCAGCTGGAGAGGGATAACAATGATGCTGCGTTTGAGGGGCGGGCAGAGGAAAAACTAAACCTCGCAGCAGCGCTCCAGGTGGTTCAGGGCCGGCTACCCATGACACCGTGCTGCGTGTTTGGGGATGTGGACACTGGGCACTGGTAGCATGGAGGCCCATGGGCAGGAGGTATTTCCCTTTGGAATATCTCAGGAACACCCCCCCACCCCCGGCTACTGGGTGGAGAAAACAATCTCTTTTCCAGCTAGAGAATGAGTAACTGTATTAAATTTTAATGAACTTGCTTGAGGATAGCAGGCCCTAAACAAGCACTCTATTCAAACTAGGGCCCACTCTACACTTAGCAAGGCCACATCCAATCCGCCCTTTGAGATAACCAGTATGACTCCTCCAGCTGCAAGCATGAGATCCCTTGTTTAGATATGAGGAAGTTCTTCCTGCCAAAAAACCCAATTATTCTATCTTGAGAGAACTCTGGCTATACTGAGCTGAGGTCAGTCTCCTTAAAACTCCTCTCAGATCATCCTATTTCCATCCTCTGGGGTCCCACTGGGCAATTCTATCTCCTTTTTCTTCTGGGAGCCTTTTGTGCATTTGAAAGTGCCATCGCAAACCTCCTGTAAATCAAGCCGACCAGCCTCAGGCTCTTGCGCCATTCCTCCCGTGACAACATTTCACATTTCGGTGTGTCATCTGAATAAGGCACAGTCTGCCTTTCTCTCTTCAAAGGGGCTCTCCCAAACAATGAGTAAAACACAATAGCAGGAGCAACGACAATGAGAATACTTAATACTTCATGAGCATTGTAGTACCATATGCCGGGCACTGGTATGCATTTTATATTCACCATTTTATTCCATTCTCACAAACATGCCATGCAGTAACTGGTTTTATAATCCCCAATTTATAACAAAGAAACAAACTCAAAGACAGAAGTCGCTACCCTGAGGCCCACAGGGCCTCTACAGAACAGAGTCAGAGGAGAGCTCTCAGCCCCATGCCATCTTCTATCCCAGAGCCAGAACGCTCAATCCTTTATTCCAGGCCCTACTTTGATGGATAGGGCCAAAGACTGAATTTACTATTTTTATTGACTTGCTGAGATTATTCTCTAATCTGTAACTTTAGTCCAAATCTCTTCCTGTGTTCTAGATTCTTACTTATCCAACTGCCTGCTGGACGTGACCATCTGGACAAAACCTGATGACATCAAAAGCTAACCTGGCCCAGACTGAATGTATCATCTTTTCTCCCGAACATGTTCCTCTCCTGCCATTCCCCCAAATCGGAAAATTGTTCCCCTATCAACTCTTTTGTCCCAAGACACAAGCATGGAACCACTCTGGAGTCCTCTCTTGTGCCCACATCCAAACCATCACCAAATCCTTGCTTCCTCTTCTGTGTATCTAAGCTCTGCCCACTTCTTTCCATCTGCGCGGTCACTAGTGCCAGCCACCATCTCTCACCTCAGTGACTCCAACAGCCTCCTAACAGGTCACCGGGCCTCCAGCTGTGCTCCCTCATGCCTCTTCTCTCCTCACCATTGAAGCCAGTGGGGACCTTCCAATATAAAAATCTGATTAAGTCATTTCCTTGTTTAACAATTTTTGATGATTTGTCATACCACAGAAGTAATATCTGAGCTCTTTAAGGGATTTGCAGAACACTTGCAGACTCCCCTAGTCATCCCTCTCCTATTTCATCTCTCATTATTTCCCCACCCTTTATGTCACAGTCTAAATGAGCCTCCTCCGCATTCCATCAATGTTTTATGTCATTTTCACCTCCAGGCCTGTGTACATGCTGCTCCCTCTCACTGGAGCATTCTTTCCTCTCCCCACTGCTTTGGTAAGCCAACTCCTGTGCACCCTGCACATTTCAGCTTTAACGTCGCTTTCCTGTGGTAAACTTCCCTGAATAGTAAGGTTATGTATTCCCTAGGATACTGTTTTCATCCACTTTACTTCTTTTTCCATTGTTTGCATAAGGAAATGAATTATGTCTATCTCGTTCATCATGAAATCCCCAACACCAAACAAAGAAAGGATACAAAGAAGGGCCATGAAAAGTATTTGCATAGATGAATGGAGGAATGAAAAGTTAAAATCCTCCTCTACAAAGATGTATTATATAGCACAGGGACTATAGCCAGTATTTTACAATAACTATAAATGGAACATAATCTTTAAAAATTGTGCACCACTATGTTGTATGCCTAAAATTTATATAATATTATAAATCAACTATATCTCAAATAAAAAAAAAGTCCTGCTCAAATATGGTGGATCTTAGCACGTCTCCTTCAACACATATGTATGAGGCTGGCAGGGGCACCTTTCAGAAAGGATATCATATCTATTCCTCATCAACCTACCTTCATGTTGTTACATTCAGTTCATCATGTCAGGTTACTCAGATGTTGGGGTCCTGCTTCTCTCTAACCTATTCTCTAGCATATTAGTTATCACTCCAATTTAATGTTACTGGGACCAACATACCTTCTGCATCTTCACTAGGCAAGGACACAACCCAGTGACACCCATTAGACACCGAACTCCATTAATCAGCACCCACTGGCTACACACTTTAATCAGATTAGAACATTTTTTCCCCCTCATTCTCGAGAATATTATGGATTAGCTGGTCAAGAGGCTAGATGAAGTCCAAATAAAGATTACTATAATTCTCTAATTCCACGATTCTCAATTTTTTGAACTATCATGCTAACAGGTAACGTTCTCTGGACATACTCAACTTTTTATGAAATTCTCCGAAGCACAACTAAAACTCTCCCTCTTTCGCTGCCATTAAAGAAACCAAAGTGGCGAGCAAGCAGGTGACTGAGGTGTCTAACGACAGACCTAGCAGGAGTGCTGGCTCTTTTGGAGCTGAAGCCCAGACCTGTGCTGGCAGTTGGCCAGCCAAGTGGTCACTGCCTCCTGCAAGGCATCTGTGCTACTCATGCTTGGGCAATCATTCCTCTTCTCGGCTCCAAAGAGAATGCAACATTCCAGACCCTTCCCTCTGGCCCTGACTCTGCACTCTTCTCAGCTGGCTCTTTATTTCTTCCTGACCTAGTCCCCGGCTGGTCTACAAAGATACTGGGATGGAAAGAGGTATGTGGTTAAACTGATTCTATTAAAATCAGTAGAGACTAACACATTGTAAATTATATTTTGATTAAAATATTATTAAAAATGATGTTTATACTAATAAATTTTAATTTTAAAAAATAAAATAAATCAGTAGACTAACGCATGCAGCAAACTTTTACCTGGAAAACCACATAACACACAAAAACAAGTGTACTACGAAACAATGGATCACCCCACTCCCCTAGTAGGCAGTTTCTGAAGTCCTAGATTTGCATGAGGTGATGAACATCAGCCAAGACCGTCCACTAATGAAGCAGAGATCAATGACACAGATGTCACCATAGCATGGCCTACTGGTTGCAGAGGACATCAAAGCAAGTGAAACAGAAAAATTATGTTTGTTCTGCTATGATAAGTATGAACTACTGACAATAGGTCCCTGGGGCAGGGTCCTCAAAGAAAACTAGAAGTTGGATTCCCTAAGAGAAGGGGTACATAGAGTTGGGATATCTTAACGTTCCATTTCTAATATACTAGGCTTTGTGGACTAAGATTCTACTCACACAGTAGTAGTCAGATCAGCAGCAAACAGCAGTTAAGGAGAACATGGAGAAAAAGAGCCCAAGCATAGGGATTCCAGGCAGTGAGAGGAGGTAAATGTGAAACTAGAATGAGGAAGGACCGATGCCTGGTCATCTGCTGGTGGGGTCTTTTGATTTAATAAACTCAGAAAGAAGAAATTAAGCAGAACTCTAACCAACCAGCCTGTGAGCCAGGGGAATGTGCGGGTTACCCAGGTGTGGCAAGACACTGCTAGGTGCCTCCCCAAATCTATTCTCCACTACCTCCTTGTTAAAGAATTCTTATTTTTTTTTAAGCAATATACATTGCTATTCCATGAAAAGATTTTTTTTTTAAAGCTTTCCTTTCAGTCATCTTATGATCTCACTAGTTTTTGCCAGTGAGATGAATGAAGAGAGCAGTGTGCTGGTTCAGGAAATCTTCTTTATGGAAAGAGGTTTATTTTTTTTTTTCCTCTCACCTTCCACTCACTTGCTTGGAATGGGGATATAATGGCAAGATCCAAGCAGCCATTTTAGAATGTGAGGTGGCCTCACAGATGGAAGCAATGAACACAACACAGCAAAACAAGGGCAGTTTCCTGACATTATTAGGAATCCACACCAGCCCTGGATTACCTTATCCCCAGGTTTCTCTCAGGTGAGAGAGACAGAGACAGGGAGAGAGAGAAGAGCCATCTCATTGATATTACTTTTCAGAACTTTGTTACTTGCTGCCAAACATCTACATCACCACTGTTTCCTCTTCAGTGTTCACCAACTACCTGAGCTCAGCCCACTGCTGAGCCACCCTGGCTTATCACAGGGGGATCCAGGGCAATTAGCTTAAGTCTCCCTCTTACAAGGGGCCCTAAATATAAACTTATAATCTTTTCCCTAATTCCAGGGCAATTAGTTTAAGTCTCCCTCTTACAAGGGGCCCTAAATATAAACTTATAACCTTTTCCCTAATTCCAGGGCAATTAGCTTAAGTCTCCCTCTTACAAGGGGCACTAAATATAAACTTTTAACCTTTTCCCTATCCCTTTTCCTTTAACCTTTTCCCCATTCCTTATCCCTTTTCCCTACAACTTTCTAGTAAATCTTTATAGTGCCAATTTCTTTCCTGGGATATCAAGATTCATGATTTTATTATTCATAATGTAAAGAGAGTGCCCCCAATTTGTTCCAATCTCACTCAGCATTTTTAAGATGGAATAATGCAACCTTTTTAGTCATGTCAACTACCAGGTCATCATGCTTGCCAGTGACAGGGCTATTACTGAACTTAAACTAGAGACGCTGCCCAGCTAGCTCTCACAAAATAAGCTAAGCCTGGCATTAGGGACTAAATGGCACTGATTCTTTTCTATGCTTTCTAGAACTCCAGAGAGCCGTTGTCTGGGCTCCTGGACACAGCTAGATTACCCTCACTTGAGAAATGAGACTAGGGATGGGTATCTAAAGAAACCGTTGGAAAATCATTCACGAGCACCTTCAACAAAGTAAGATCAATTGCTTGTGTCCTTCTTCAATGTCATCCCAACATTTCTCTAAGGCAATCTGCTCTGTTTCTGCATCAAAAGTTAAATTCTGCATCTTCAAATCAAGAGGCAAGGCCTCTTTATCCAAATAGAGGAAGGCAAGCTCATCTGAGCTGCTCCAACTGTCAAGCACAGAACTCAAGTCTCCCCTGGTGTGAACATCTATCCTGTCTGACTCATCTCAGGCTGTTGCTTTTTTATGAACTTGAGGAATGTTACCACTTCCTCAGGGGATATCTGAACCCAAACAGAAAAATTTCTGATTCTAAAAAGAGAGAGTACTATTAGAATAAGTGGAAGTATTTTTAAGGGGTATCTAGATACTGAGGGTATCTCAGCTCTCCATACATGAATGCCACCCCTTTCTTTTACATATTTTAATTGCAAAGTTATGAGAAGTGTGTTCAAGCGGGGAAACACTGTATTTGGAATTTAGATATGTAATTAAAACGATTTTCCCAGGCTCCCTAGCTCTTACCTAACTACCAATAGCTTTTTCTGTAGCTGCTAGCAATTCTCATCTGATAGACATTATGATCGGAAGCTCGGGTACCTATGGGATTGTTATCGCTATTAGGCAAGTAGTCAGTATTGATCAGCTGGAAAAACTGATTCTACGATATCAGGCAAACACTGGTTGGCCACACATTCAGTTCATTCAGTCTGACACGTAATGACACCATTCCCGGTCACTGAGTGCTGTCATTTACTTTCAAGTCACTGGATCCTTGCCATGTGCTATAAGACTCATCCTGTAATCCACACAGGCTATGGACTGATTTCTTCTAGTTAGTAAGTTTTCCGTTAGTGCTTTTCACATATAAATCCATATATGTCAACAATTCCATTTGTCATTTACTAAATAAAATATATTGGACATGGGTTCATGAGTTTGAAGAAGCTGCATAAGCCAAATCTCAAATAAATCTGAAGCACAAATGGCCACTAGAGCTGGTTATCTTCTAGAATTGCTGAACAAAACTTGGTCCAAAGTGCTGTGTTCGGTGCCAAAGGGGGTCCCACCTGCTACTTTGGACATTAAAACCTAGATAGGGGACTCCCTTAGGACTCATTCTTAATATCATTGCTTAATGAGTCAATAGAGCATAATATGAACTCCTTAGCATCCTGCCCTCCTACAGGAAGAATATTTCCAACCTTTATCAACAGGGCATTTTTCACAAAATATATTCACCGTATATTGCCGATTTGTGATTAGGGTCCCCTTGTAAGGGACGTTCTGGAAGCATACATCTGACTTCACTGTAAACCTTTACTTTTTACTCTATATAACGTCTGAAGAATATCTGGTATCACACGTGCTGCAATGTCTAAGGAAGTCTTTTCAAGTAAACTGCGGTTAATTCACAGAAATACTCATGTTGCATTTTTCATTTTCATTTTGAGTATTAGAAAAGTCCTCTTGCTCAGTTCCTTTTCAAAGAAAAAAGGTTAAAAAAAAACCCTCAACAATAAGAAAACAAGAAACCTGATTTTAAAATGGGCCAAAGACCTTAACAAATACCTCACCAAAGAATACATATTGATGGCAAAGAAGCATATGAAAAGATGCTCCACATTTTATGTCATTTAAATAAAAATTAAACAACAAATTTAAAGATTAAAACATTAATGAGAATACCACTACCCACTATCAGAATGACCAAAATACAGAACAGTGACAATTACCAAATGCTGGTGAGGCTGTAGAATGACAGGAATTCTCATTTACTGCTCGATGAGAATATAAAATGGTAGGGCCACTTTGAAAGATATTTTGGTGGTAGTCTTACCATTCCATCCAGCAATCATGCTCCTTGCCATTTATCTAAAGGAGTTGAAAATTTATGTCCACATACAAAGACCTCCACAAAGATGTTGATGGCAGCTTTAATCATAGTTGCCAAAACTTGGAAATAACCACAAGGTCCTTGAAGAATAAATAAACTGTGGTACATCCAGACATTGGAATGTCAGTCAAGGTTAAAAAAAAAAAAAAGTGAGCTATCAAGTCATGAAAAGAGATGGAAGAAACTGGAATACGGATTACCAAGTGAAAGAAGTCAATCTCAAAAAGCTTTCCAGATTTCCATATTCCAATTATATGACATTCTGGAAAAGGCAAAACGATTAAGATAATAAAAGACTGGTGGTTGCCTGGGATTAGGGGAAGGAGAGATGAACAGGGAGAATACAGAGGATTTTCAGGGCAGTGAAACAACTCTGTATGATACTAGAACAGTGGATTTACGTCACTGCACATTTTCTAAATCTATAGAACGTACAACACCAAGAGTGAACCCTGGAGTTCCCATTGTGGCTCAGTGGTAATGAACCCGACTAGCATCCATGAGGACATGGGTTAAATCCCTGGCCTCGCTCAGTGGATTAAGGATCCGACATTGCTGTGAGCTGTGGTGTAGGTCACAGATGAGGCTTGGATCTAGTGTTGCTGTGGCTATGGCATAGGCCAGTGGCCACAGCTCCGATTTGACCCCTAGCCTAGAAACTTGTATATGCCACAGGTGTGACCCTAAAAAGACAAGAAAGAAAGAAAGAAAGAAAGAAAGAAAGAAAGAAAGAAAGAAAGAAAGAAAGAGTGAATCCTACTAACATGAACTATGGACTTCGGGTGTTCCTAATGCATCAATGTAGGTTCATCAATTCTAACACATATATAACTCATCTGGGGATGTTGATAATGGAGGGGTTATGCGTGTGTAGGGGCAGGGAATTCTCTGTACCTTCCTCTCTCAATTTTGCTGTTAGCTTAAACTTCTCTTTTAAAAATTAAGTCTTAACAAAACAAGCAAATAAAAAACCTCACTGAAAAACAGAAAAACAAAACAAAACAAAAAACACCTCCCAAACAACAACTGAAAGATGGCTGGAACAGACTGGTCTGAGAGAGAGGGAACAGGACATGCATAGGCTGTCTGAAAATCTAGTTCCTCCAGTGTGCCTCTGCCTCCACTGGCAAGCATCCACGTGGTAAAATCCTGCTGGTTTTCAGTTTTTGCTTTGTCTTTTCACAAGCACAGTCCACACACTCGGGGACCGCATGATGAGTGATGGGGGAGGTGTCAAGTGGAGAGATGCTGCCAAGCCTTGCAAATGAGTTTGTAGTTAATGCCGGTGCCGGTTACTTCCCAGGTGCTTTCAAATAGATGAAGAACACTCCTTGAATGATGAGCTTTTAACCTTGCAGCTGGTCATTTATTTTTCTGATCAGGACATGCCACTGTCTCAACTTCCAGGTGGTTGTTCACTGAAGGCAATAATGGCCTCTTGTCTGCTCATATGCATACTGTGCCGTGTGTTGCTGGATCATTATTGCGTGTGATCCTGCCTCTGAGTGCTAAACATCAGTGGATAATCACTTTTGACCCAGCCCTCTTTGTTGCATTAGAGAAAACTGTAGAACGTTTAAAACTCTAGCATTTATTCAGAGAAATAGAAATTGTGCATGCGTTTCTAGAGAGCAAACGGTATCAGGGAGTTCCAAAGCACAGAGCTAACCTGTCCACAAAACACACTTTCCAAAGTAAAGTAAGGAATGATGAAACCTCAGGCCCAAACTACTCCTTAGAAATGTTTTATAGCAACAGGCTGAGCCCTAATCAAGCTCCAGCTTTTATAGTTCAGCATTTCATTTGTTGCCTGCATAACTGACTTAATTTCTATCCCTCCAAACCTTCAATCATTGTGAACTTTTATGACATCAGGGGTTTGAGCAAAATTTACAGTAGTATATACTTTCAGGATCAGGCAAAATCTCTTTTTTATATGAGATTCTGAACAATTGTTTCACTCTCTCAATGAGAGAAAGCCATGACTGCTAAGCCTACAGTGGTGCATAATATGGCAAATCAGCTTAATGATGTGTGAATAAAACTATATTAAGAAAAAAAAAAGGTTTGTTTTCATGGATTCAAAAGGGAAGAGAAATAAAAAAAAAAAAACAATTCTGGGCGCTTCAGGGAGACTGAAAAATCTATACCACCAGAGTTCTAGGATTTTTTTTTCTTCAAAGCCTTTAAGCAACATGAGAAAACTAAAGTATCTTGGACAAAAGGCAAGTTCATGAATAACCCACTGGGAGTGAGATCTCAGCTTGGTTTTATATTTACACATGATATCCAAAAGTTAAAATTTTAAAAGCCACTGCAGAACTAACCTTGGTTTGAAGGGGGAGGCTGGAGGGCTGGAAGCACAGCATTCTTTTCTCCACAGCAACACGAAATCTCAGTCTTCACTGCAGTTGTCCTAACATCTGTTTTTGAATAAAACATGTATTATTCATAAAATACGGACATCCATAATATGGTGCCGCTTAAAAATTATTATCTAGTCCTGTCTTCACAAAAGTGGCTTGTGTGGCTGAGGAGGACAGAAGATAGAATTCTACGTCATGGTAGAGAAGTCTCAGATGAGGGGGGGAAGGTTTCCAAGAATGCTCACCGCCCCAGTTTGCTAACTTCCCCTTCTCACAAGTCATCTCCTGCCTGGGCCAGAAAATGGATGGGAGCCAGAACAGAGATGCTAGGGCCATCAGGAAAGTGGTTCAAGATGCTGGACACTAATGGGAAACCTCCAGGGCTGTGAGGAAGAGATCTGATTCCAGGAAAATCCGTATCTTGGGAACCCCTAAGTTCCCCAAATCCTCACTCATATAGGCTATTTCGTAAGACCTTGAGCTTTTAAAATTTATAATTCTCAACCCTGGAAAATATTCAAACAATACAAAAGACTGTACAGTGAGTCATAAGCCCCTTTCTCAGCCTAGATTCCCTCCAAAGCTAACCCCTGATAACTAGGTTTTGTTTTTCTCCTACCTTCATTCAAATGTTCAGAATAATACACACACTATTCTGCACCTGCCTCTATTCAATTAACACATCCTGGAGAACATTCCATATCAGTATGTCAAGAGAGTTGTTTTATTCGTGTTCACGACTGCACAGCTTCATTCCTATTGGTTTCTATCGAGGTTGTTTCAAATGTTTTGCCCCTGTAAATAGCGCTGCGACAAATATCCTCGTCCCTTCGTCTTTATTGTCCTATCCTTCTAGTGGGCCCTGGTGCCAGAGCTGCCTCCAGCTTTCCAGTTCCCCTCATTCCTGCCTTCATAATCTATTTCCATGACAAGATTGATCTGGTCACACCTCTGCTTTATTTAACCCCTCAATAGTTTTCCCATCTCCCACAGAAAGGATCCAAATTCTTTAGGACATAAAAACCCTCCATGGCTTTTTCAGTCTCACCCCTCACTATTCCTCACCAAACATGATGCACATGCTGAAATAAGAGTTCTTAAAATGTTTGGGGGTGTCCATGCTTCCATGCCCACGGCACCACTTACTTTTCCTCCTTCTACAAGTTGTTAGATGTGCCAGGGGTAATGTTGGCATTGACCTTCAGTTCTGAGCATGGACCTTCCAGGGAAGTCATATTTAACTGCTTGAGGCCATAGGTTTCCACCTGCTGGTTTCAGACGGGACTCACTGCAGCCTTCATCAATTAGCACACCTGTAGCTCTTCGTATGAGGTGGAAATTGACCTGCTGCTAACATTTGCTTCCTGACACCTTGCCTGAACCTCATCTTGTTTTGTTATGGCCTCTGCACCCATGAGACTCCAGAAGCAAATTGCCTGCCATGTAAAGAAATATTCAGATAAAAGTTCTACCCCAAGGGCACTCTGGTTCTTCCTCCACTGCCATGCTCAGATCAAAGACCCAGATGTGTCTCCTGGTTCTTAGAAGTAAGCCTGCTGTCCCACTTTCAAACTGACAATATCTGGGATTTCCAATCTTACCAGTCAGCCACTTTGTTTCCTCCAAATGCCCTCCCTGGCATTATTTAACACAACTTAAACAACCTATTTCCACAATTCTAAAGAGGATCGTGCTGCCTCACTGATGAATTTTTTTCACGTTACAAAGACGGCGACACAAGAAAAATGTTTATCAAGCAATGTTCTAAAAGACACAAGTAACAGAAATATATTAATAGTGGGATATCTTCTTATTCTGTTTCCAAAATCTAACATTATTGTACACCACAAACAATCTATACTTTGAAATGTGATTGTGGCTAACTGGTCTACCAGGCATGCACTGTGTTCAAGGCTACAGCTGACATTGATACAACATGCCAAGCCCAAGCATCAAGATCTTTAATCAATGCCATTTAAAATGAATACTGAGTCTTATTCTTCCCTTCCTTCCACAAACATTCATTGGGAAAGAAGGGCAAGTTTCTCTTTAGAGCAGGGTCACTCTTACAGGCAAATGGATAGACAGACAATGTGTCATGATAAAAAATAATGAGTGAACTCTGTTTTATAACGTCCCCCATGGGACCAATTGTTAGATTTATTTCCTGGCACTAAGGCACTGTCTACAGAAAAGCAATATTAAAATACAAACATCTCTCTTGGCAGTGGCAGCAATACATTAATGCAAAGAGAAAAATCACTGTACGTTTGTATTTAGCAACTGCTACTCTGTTCAAGAATATTTTAAAGTGGATGTTTAAGTAGGAAAAAAAAAAGACATAACCCCTTTAAGAAACAGATTGTTGTAGGAAAGATTATTAATCAGATACTGTTATGCAAAAAAAGAGGTTATAAATAACTGTTTTAACATGATCTCATTTTTATAAATGAAAAAAAAATGCAAGTGCCAGGCCCTCCTTCCTCCCCACAAAATGAAAACAAAGCCTCCACAACACTCACAGTGCAAATCTCTGAGTGATGTACTATGGGAGATTTTTTAATCTTCTTTTTAGTCACTTCTTTTTTTTTTTTTAACATTTTTATGAACATACATTTCTACAATAAAATATCCATAAGAGTTATAATCATATGTATATATTCGTGCACTTTTCGGTATGTCTTTCTGGGAATCAGGTTTTTCCATTTCTAAGTGTTTCTAGGTTTAATTAAAGTACACTCTCAGAGGAGATGAACATTTAATGTGAAGGAGAATGAAGAAATGGGATTTGAAAGGCAGAAGGATACATTGTACAGATACTGCCTCCTGATAGCTGAACCAGGTGGCCAAAGGGAATTTTTTTTTCTCAGAGCAGAATGAGATTCAGGGCAGGTAGGGTGAGCAGAAAAGGCCCTGGGAACACTTAGGGTACAGGGCACACCTTGCCTCCTCCCTGAGGAGTTCCATGAAGGTAATAAACCCGAAGAGAAATTGCCTTCCTGGGTTTTGACATCTGAATAGAAACTTCCTAAGCTGTGGAAGGGGCAGCATGGCTTTTTGAACAACAGAATTATATTGAGAGAAAAAAGTTCTCTCCAAGAAACAAAGTGGGAAAAAAAAAAGATTAACTAGTAATTATTTAAAGTTGACACTCAATGTGATGAACGTATACTATGTGACACCTACACTAAATTGCATACAGGGAGTTCCCGTTGTGGGGCAGCGGAAACCAATCGGCTAGTATCCATGAGGATGCGGGCTCAATCCCTGGCCACACTCAGTGGGCCAGGGATCCGGCGTTGCCGGGAGCTGTGGTGTAGGTCTCAGACATGGCTCGAATCCCGCGTTGCTGTGGCTGTGGCTGTGACTGTGGCTAGCAGCTACAGCTCCAATTCCACTCCTAGCCTGGGAACTTCTATATACCAAGGGTGCAGCACTAAAAAGCCAAAAAAAAATAAAATAAAATTGCATATAAACTTTATTTGTATTAAGAAAAATCAATACTTGCTTTTTAAATAACGCATAATTTTGAAGAGGGGAAAGCACATAAAGCTGACCACAGACCTTTCTTGATATGCAAGGCTATCCAGCCACCCTTCGCTCTCCTGACCACCTCCAAGATTCTCCCTGCCATAAAATCAACAGAGAATAAAAGAATATTCCACAGCTGAGCTTCCCCAGGATGGCTATGCAGGTTTTATTTGCACTGGTTTCTAATGAATGATCTACTAATCAAATCAAAGTGCAGGCTTTTAAAGGCTTTCATTTCTCAACTCCAAGTACAGCCATACATCAATTAATAAAAGGAGAATTTTTTGAAAAATTGCAGTGCTTTTTAGTTTATAAAATGCTTTTATATTTTCTTATTTCACCTTCAGACTCACTCAATCTAAATAGCTCTTTCAAGTATCCACGTCTAGTTTTTGCCTGCTCAACATCCATTCCTCCCACTGCCTCTGGTACTAAACTTCACTTTTCCTTTCAGGCACACCCCTCCCACCTGCATGTGATTCGGATGAGACTGACCTTATCCCATCCCCTAAACCACATATGGACATGTGACTAGGGCTTAAGCAGACAGTGTATTCCACTTCCCTGACCACAGTGGTTGGTTCAGAAATAAACACATGATTTAAATCGGTCCCACAGACTAAATTCTGGGATTTTCCTGAAGTTGATAAACCAAGAGGTTCTTAGCTGAAAGTTTGTGGGAATCACAGGCACAAAGTGAAATGCTGCCCAGAATGGTGTGAGCACAAAGAGAAGAAGAACTATGAGATGAAGAGGCACAGTGTCCTGATGAAGCTGTTGGTTTTGTTTGTTTTTGGTCTTTTTAGGGCCAGACCTGCAGCATATGCAGGTTCCCAGGCTAGGGGTCAAATCAGAGCCGCAGCCACCACTGGCCTTGGAGCAGCACGGAATCCAAGCCGAGTCTGCCACCTACACCACAGCTCACGGAAATGCGAGATCCTTAACACACTGATTGAGGCCCGGGATCAAACCCGCATTCTCATGGATCCTAGTTGGGTTCACTACCCCTGGGCCATGACGGGAACTCCCAGCATCTCTTAATAGAGATCCACATATTGAAGCCAAAGGTATGAGCAGGCAAGTCCCTAAGGAGATCAAGTAGGAAACACCCGTAGGCTTTAGAATAAAGCTGGCTTCCAATGACCAGCTCTCAGATCTCTGCCTAACCTCTTAACCTTCTGAACCTAAGTTTCCTTATCAGCAATAAGAGTAACAGTATTCTCCTCACAGAGATTCTGTAAAAACCTATGATATAGTAAACAAAATACTTTGTACACGGCTGGGCACAAAACAGATTCTCAGTAAAAAGTATTTTTCTTATTAATAACTGTGGATTTTTTATAATATGAAAGAAGCAGATCCCCACAGTAGCACAGTCTGGCAGGACGCCCTGACCAAGTAGAGAGAGCTTAAAGCCAATCAGAAAGTCAACAGGGGAATGGCCTGCAAGTCACAGAAAGAAATAAGCAAGCACGATTGACCAACGTGTTCAAATCCACCATTTTTCCTGGGCCAGTACTGCCAAAGAATATTCTTTTGGATTTGAGGACCCAACCATGCAGTTTAACTTGGACCAACTTTATTTTCTGAAACTCAGAACTTCCAGTGCTAAAACCAGGCAAGTCCTGGGCAACCTGGGAGGAAGTGGCCACCTTACCAGCCGCCACACGGCCACATTCCTGAGCAGGGAGAATAAGATCCCTCAGCGACTTGCCTGCTAATACTTACGGCTCCCCCATCTCTGGAAGGGGAATGACGGCGAAGGAGCTCCACACGCCCCTCCTTCCCAGGGAAGACTCATGGTCCTCACCCCGCTGCGCGCGCAAGAGAATCGGTGCCGGAAGTGCCAGAAGGGAGTCTGAGAGAGAAGGAAGCTGGCAACAACAGTTCCCTTACTCTGTTTAATCCTTAAATGATTTGCAAGAAATCATTTGAAGTCATTTTTAATAGTATCATATTTCAATTATCGAGTAGTGAATTAAAATGGAATGCAAACACTAAAACTTTAACACACTGCTAAAAATGAGCATGTCTAAAATATTAATAGCAACTCTAAATGATTTATAATGTCCTCGTGGGCATATTTTATGATTTATTGATGTCATTTTAGCTGCTCCATGGGTGACAGAGTCACCTCACTGTGTGTGCTCTGGTGGGTTTCTAGGCTAGTTATTTAGAAAACTGTATACTCAGACCTTTGCTGCATGCATGTCTGACTGTAGGTGAAGTAAAAAAGGTACAAATGTTAATTTTTTCCATAAATCAGAGAAGTGCGGGGGCCAAACAGACTTTAAAATTGGTTATTTCTTATTTTTTCAACTTCCTGTAAGGCCACATTGGAGCTATCTTCAATGGATGTGAATTTCACAACCTCTATGGTTTATTTATAAGGTCAGTCTTTGTTGACAAGAAATCCTACTTTAGATGTACCCTTTCTGCACCAAGCAAAGCCCTTTTTTTTTTTTTTTGCTTTTTAGGGCCGCACCCATGGCATATGGAAGTTCCCAGGCTAGCGGACGAATCGGAGCTACAGCTGCCGGCCTACTCCAGAGCCAGAAATGCCAGATCCGAGCCGCATCTGCGACCAACACCACAGCTCACGGCAATGCTGGACGCCAGGTCGTCAACCCACTTAGCAAGGCCAGGGATCGAACCCGCAACCTCATGGTTCCTAGTCAGATTCATTAACCGCTGCGCTACGACGGGAACTCCCCAAAGCCCATTTTATAGAGAACACTGCATAATTTCTTGGTAGTTCACTTCCCTTCTTCGACTAATAGTACATTAAAATTTGCTTTAATCAAAACTGGGCTTGTCTTCCACTTCTTCCCTTACCCTGTTGCCATCTCTCAGTCATTTCTCCTTCTCTAGAGATGGAAAAACCTCATTCCATTCTCTGGACATCCAGAACTTCTTTTCGTCACCTCTCCAATGACAGCCACACACATCTAATCAGCAATGATATAGGCCTGCACTCCCAGGAAATGGCCCATGCTCAAAAATGACCTTTCTCTCCTCAACCTGCTCCCTTCTTCAAAACTCCAAGCCCTTCAGTATAAAAATACATAAATATGAGGGGATCAGAGGAGGGGTTCTGAGAGCCCATCCAATTAAATCATGTTGGCAACTCCCCATTAGAAATTAGAAACAAGACCCAGGATTCTGTATAATAGTAAGAAATAGCAAAAAAAAAAAAAAAAAAACAAACAAACAAAAAACCCTCAATCTTTGACTCCATTTATATTTCTGTATCCAATATGTGATTAACTTTTTGAACTCCAGTTCAATGTAGCTGACTCATGGTCACTGTGTTTTATTCACCACAGACATTTCTAGTCATCTCTTATTTTGTTGACATCTGTTTTTCCTCACTATATCACAGCATTATAATTACACAGGCAGCAACCATTGATCCTAATACGTAGTATGCAAATACTAAATTTTTAACCTCTAGCAAACAATTTGCCATAGGAATCAAAGGCTAAACAGAGACATGGTATGTAAATTTGCCACATATCTCCTTTATATGAGACATTCAGAAGAGCTGACTCTGCTTGTGAAGATACGAGTACCCGATGGTTATTCAATATGCACCTGTGTATTGAGTGATGCTATATAATTAAGCATAGATGTCTACAGAGTACCGGGCCAGGCACCAGCTGGGGTTGGTAACGGGGGTTAGGTTGAGTAGGGGCTCTCACTTGGTTGAGTGGTGGGAGGTGCTGGCTGGAACCTCTGGGGACCAGATGCTGAGATGGAGTCAGGAGTAAAAAAGGTTTACTAAGCTGGAGAGTAATAGCCGTGAAAAGAGAAGCAGCAGCACTGGGCATGGGAGCCGTCAGACGATGAGGCCAACACAAAGTCTCTGTCAGCTCAGAGCTCCTCTCTGAGCAAAGTGCACCCACAGACAGCTCAGCATTAGCAGAAACGGCTAGGCCTGGGGACCAGAGGAGAGCTGGACTGGGCTCCAAAGCTGAAACGGACCTAAAGGAGTCAACAGTTGCAAATGTCCACTCACTCTGCTCCCCGATGCTGGGCCACAAGCTCGTTCTGCAGAGGGAGCCTGAGCGAGGCATCTGTGTCTGCCTCCCAGGCTAAGTCGGCAGCAGTACAGGGCAGTCAGAGGATCCAAGTTAAGTACATGGAGCCGAGAATTCTAAACTCAGTGAAATGGGTTCAAATTAAAAACAGTCAGGATTAAAAAGGGTGGTGGTAAGTGTGAGAGCTCAGGGGGGACCTAAGACTTAGATGCACTATCAGTTGGAACTTGGGACTTTCTTTTATGTGTAAGGAAAGCTACAGATATAAATGAGTCAGTCTGGTTGAAAGGGCCATGAACAACTAAAAATATATAGAACACTCCATCAGTGTCTCTGCTTTAAGTAGAGACTCCACTTAAAAATTTGGGAAACATGGGGCATTTGCTCTACGTTCTGCCAAACAGCGATACCCCTGTTTCACGCCCATGAACGAAGTCAGGCCTGGGGGAAAACGAGGCAGGCTCTGGAATGAGACACTCAGTCTAAGCTCCAGCACTACTGCTTCAAGCTCTGTGAGCCTGAGAAAGTTATTTTTCCTCACAAGCTAAGTTTATTAGATGTAAAATAAGGACAAAATCTAGTACCTATCAGCTAGGGCTGCTGAGCAGGTTAAACCCCTGTTATTCAAAGGGTGAGTCTTGGACCAGGACAGTCAACATCATCTAGGAGATTGTTAGAAGGGTAGCATTTTGAGCCCCATCCCGGACTTAATGAATCAGAATCTACATTTTAACCAGCTCTCCAGTGACTGCGTGTGCGCATTAAAGGTTGAAGAGCACTGAGTTAATGATTTAATGTATATCACTTAATACAGTGTCTGGCATGTTGTAAACATACAATATAATTACTTGTTTTTGTTATTGTAATTGTTGTTATTTTTATCCTGAATCATCTTGGGCAGGCACATCACTTAAGAACCTGAGTTTTTTAATCTGTTAAAATGGGAATCATAACAAAAGCCAACTGCCGAAGGACCAGGTCAGTTTTTAAAGTTGTTTCAAACTCTAGGAAACTCTTATGATTCAAGCATCATCAAAGAATGGTAATGGGTAATATTCTGACAGCATTTACTGTATGTCAGGTGCTGTCTTTAGTACTTTACTAGTCTCATACTACTTAATCATGAACAAGCCTATGAGACAGGTACTACTTTTAACACCATTTTACAGATGAATAAACTGAAACATGAAGAGGTTAAATGATTTGCTCAATAAAACAAATAGGAGTAGAATCAGGTTTGAATCTTGGCAGTATTATGTAACAATTTATATTCTTAACTTTGCTACTATTCTGTCCCTCAATCCAGGCCATCAGAGAGTAAGGTAAACTAAAATAACTCTTATACAATCAGTGCAATCAGATGCACAATTTGATATATTATCGTTACAGCACATAATACTCAGGCAAGGAGTTCTCAAATCTGGCTGAACATTAGAACATTTTTTGGGGCCAGGCCCATGGCTTGTGGAAGTTCCCGGGCCAAGGATCAAACCAGTGCCACAGCAGTGACCTGAGCTGCTGCTGCATTGATAATGCTGGATCCTTAACCCACTGTACCACAGGGGAATTCCTAGAATATCCTTTAAAGAGTAGAGCTTTTATAAAATATGAACTTCTTGGAGTTCCCATTGTGGTGCAGTGGAAACGAATCCAACTAGTAACCATGAAGTTGCAGGTTCGATCCCTGGCCTTGCTTGGTGGGTTAAGGATCCAGCGTTGCCGTGAGCTGTGGTGTAGGTCACAGATGCAACTCAGAGCCAGTGTTGCTGTGGCTGTAGCTGGCAGCTGTAGCTCCTATTTGACCCCTACCCTAGGAACCTCCATACGCTGTGGATGCAGTCCTAAAAAAAGAAAAAAAGGGAAAGAAAAAAAAATGGACTTCTTGAGTCCCATCCTCAGAGGCTGTTTCATAGTTTAGAACTAGAGGCCAAGCCTATCTTGTTTCTTTTTCCTTTTTTTTTGAGATTAATCTGATGCTGAGTCAAGATTGCAAATATGTAGTCTACGGGTTCATAAGCCACCACTGCTGTGTCCAGTATGTGTTTTAAGTGAAAATTCTTTCCAAATTAATTGGAAAGTATAGGAGGAAAGAGAGGAAGGAGGAGAGAGTTTTGCTGGTGATGGAGGAGTGGGCCATTCTCCTTAACTGCACAACACACATCCTCATGTCTAAGTGCTTTTCTTTGCGTGCTCTGGAGACAGGAATCACCTGTCTCCTCAACCACCATTGTTTGGGGGATGTCTGAAGGCCTTGACTAGGAAATATCTTAGTTATACTGAATGGAGGAATGTATTCACCTTACCTCCAGGAGGGGAACACTGTTTCAGCCAAAAGAAGATGACTAGAAACCTGCACATGACCCAGAACAACAGTGAGACGATTACACCACAGCCGGGGGAGGGTGGACGCAGGACAGTGCTCAGCCGAGAAGGAAAGAGCAGAGGGCCTGGCACAGAATCCACAGCTGCGCCCAGATACACAAGTTGAGTAGAACATCAGTATTTCCTACGGCATTCCACACTCAAGCAGATTTACAAGAACAATTGATAAAGCTTAAATCTGAAGCAAATTTTAGCTCTGACATAACAGAGAGCCAGAGAACAGTCTGAAAATAGCAATATGGGCCCATCCCAGCACAGACAGCCAGGCACACTGAAGGGCATGGACTGCTGATGAGGAAAAGGGGAACTCAGGAGAAAAGACATGCTCACAGAAAAAGAAAAATCTCCTGAGTCACTCATGCAGAGGAGGGAGAACTGGAAAATGAGATAAAAGGCCGTTTTGTGATAGCTTGTGGTTTGTTGTTTACATTAATGCTAAAATTGACGATTAGTTTTGATTCCAGGGGTTTGGTTTCAATTTTTCTCAAAAAATCATTACCTCTATAAAACCCTCAGTTAAAAAGACCCTCAAAATTATCATACAGATAAATGGACCAAAACAGACCCAAGCTGAACATTATCTTAGGGTTCTAATACACAGCTTTATTAAACAGAAACACCTAGAAAACAATGCCTTAAACTTGATTTTTTTCTCTCTGTGTTAACATATTACATAGCCATCCTCAGAGGCTATGGAAGCTAACAGGTTAGCAAGCAATGTGGAAAATATCTTTCTGACCAGGGTATTTTGACTTGAAAAAGAAGGCACAATGTACCAGACTACAGCATACACAGCAAGAATTCGAGATTTGAATGGAGTGAAATCAATGGCTGAAATTGAGCAAGCATTTAGGTTAAAAACAAATGGATGATCATTTATAAATAGAGCTTTAATTAACATTTATTCTAAATAAAATATTACAAATTTTACTTTCATTGTTACTTAACATCCCAGAATCCTTCAGGGATGAACTGACTATAAGGAACGAACCACAGCAGTGAATAATTCATGTGGAATACAGAGCTCTAGATGAAAGAGAAGAGCAACTGATTGGTTTTTTTCCAAGAAACTGTTAATGTTGCATTATATTTTATTGAACTGGCCTCAAAAAATAACAGAGCCTGAACATCATTATTGCTGTTACTGCTCATCCTTTCCAAGTGTCATTTCTTGTTCTCTCTTGAGTTGATACATTCTGATTACTTTTGCTTACTTTAGAGAGTGGCTTTTTCTAGTTAAAAAAAAAAAATGCTTGACTAGAACCTCTCATATTCTCATTTCTTCAAGTTATAACCACTTGCAATCAAATTGAAGTAACCTCCCTTTTCTTACTGGAATCCATTTGTTCATTTCCAACCTACATCTTCATGTAATACGTGGCACTGTTCTTTAGTGCCCTCTCTGACTAGAAAGGACAAATGTGCCTTTCATTAGCCACAGTCAGGGCTACAGTCTCGCGTCATCCAAGCAATCAGGACAGCTGACACAATCTCTGTGCAAATATGACAGTGGCAGAACTGTGTGTGACTGAAAGACTTTGTGGGTCCAGTTCACCTTGGATTAATCAAGGGAACTGATATCCAGGACCTTGAAAGCAGCTGCGATGGAGCCAAGAGTCCATTTAGCAAGGGTCACAGATGTGTGGCCTGGTTTGGGCTATTTGCCTCATTTTCAGAAAACCTTCGGTGGCCGACACTTCTCTGTGTTGCCTATCAGGCTCATTACTGTTTGTGGAAACTGTGTTACTCACCCTGGTATAGGAATCTAACGCTGCACCAAGTGTTTGTTTGCTTGGGCCATTTTTTTTTTTTTTTTTTATGATTTGGTAGGGAGAGGGGTTTGGATTTTTTTTGTTTGGGGTTATTTTTCAAGGAAACTAAGATCAGCGCTCCCAGCTTTAAAGCTGTTAAGCTTTTCCTCCCTAGCCTTGGTCATCCATTTGTTTTTAACCTAAAATGTCCCATCCCGCATAGAAGGAATATGCAAATTGGGCTCAAATTTAGCTTTGAGAGTTGGAGAAACTCTCTTCAACAGGGGCAATCTGGGGCAGAGCTTTGGACAGAGAAGAATCATGGCAGGTCTGGTCCCTCCCACTGTGCACTCTTTTTTCTCCCCAACCTCTCACCCTCAACTACTTAAAAAAAAAAAAAAAAATTAAATCACATTGGTCTTGTTTAGTTATAACAAAAATACTAGGGGAGTTCCCTCTGTGGCTCAGTGGAACCGGCGGAGTCTTTCGGCAGTTGCGATCCCCAGCCTGGCACAGTGGGTTAAGGATCCGGCATTGATACAGCTACAAAACAGGTCACAACTGCGGAGCTGATCCCTGGCCGGGAAACTCCGTAAGCCTCAGGGTGCGCAAAAAATAAGTAAAAAATAAATTATGAACTGGGTGACTTAAGCAACATTTATTTCTCATACTTTTGGACTCTGGGAAGTCCAAGATCACGGTGCCCTACTCTGTGTCTGGTGAAAACCTGCTTTCTTGGTTCATAGACAAGTAGCCTTCTCTTTCCTTTTCTTTTTTTTTTTTTTTTTTTTTTTTTTTTTTTTTGTCTTTTTAGGGCCACACCTGTGGCATATGGAGGTTCCCAGGCTAGGGGTCGAATCAGAGCTGTAGCAGCTGGCCTGTGCCACAGCCACAGCCACAGTCACACAGGATCTGAGCTGTGCCTGTGACCTACACCGCAGCTCATGGCAATGCCAGATCCCTAACCCACTGAATGAGGCCAGGGATCGAACCTGTGTCCTCATGGATGCTAGTCAGATTCATTTTCACTGGGCCATGACAGGAACTCCATAGGCAAGTAGTCTCTTCACTATGGCCTCACATAGGGGAAGGGGAAAGAGCTCTCTGGGGTCTCTTT
This sequence comes from Catagonus wagneri, assembly GCA_004024745.2. Classification (NCBI taxonomy): domain Eukaryota; kingdom Metazoa; phylum Chordata; class Mammalia; order Artiodactyla; family Tayassuidae; genus Catagonus; species Catagonus wagneri. The sequence goes on along the minus strand of PVHT020004020.1, from coordinate 44,419,440 downwards.
CATAAGGTCACTGACTATTCATAAGGGCTCTACCCTCAGGACTTAATTACCTCCCCAAAGCCCCATCTCCTAAAACCATCACACTGGGATAGGATTTTAGCATACGAATTGGAGGAAGGGCTAGAAGACACAAATATTTAGTCCACACAACAGGTAACCAGAGTCATTAGCCTCAAGAGAAGTCAAGAGATCATATCAGTAAAAATATAATTTTGTAAATAGTACACCTTACTTCACAGGTTGTTTGTTGAATAACAGCCAGTCCTCCCCCAGGAGGGTCCCTGATGCTGCACTTGAGCCCCCAATGTCCACATTAGCAGGAAACCAGTTTATCTTTTGGATCCACTTATCCCTGCCATACACATAGAAATTCCAGGATTCCAGGATGCTAAATAGTCTAAGGAAGAAATCTTATTCGTTTCTATCCCACTACTTTGCTGCTTTGGAGCCAGATGAACTCCCTTAAGACTGGAGAATTTAACCACCGCTACCGAAACTGGTTGGCAAGCTGGTTGGCTTGGAGTAAGCAGGCACACGGAAGGCAGCTGAAGCCTAGACAGCCGGTTGTGGCTTCCTCGGCCTGCCGCTGCTGTTTCTGAAGATGCTTAAGCAGGATCCAAAGGGATCAGCTGAGGCTGGCTCTGTGGGGCTTCTAGGTTCCCATAGTGCTGGCCTCAGCCAAGAAGTTCCACACCAACATTTCTGGTCTTTCAAGTGCAGCTCTTAAAATCTCCCCCCCTGGCTTTTTCCAAGGTCAGGAGTCCCACCCTAGATGCTGGTTTCCAGAAGCTACTGGACCTCTCACTTATGGAGCCACCCCCTAGAAAGAGAAGCTCCTTCTATTTTGGGCTTCAGCCCAGATTCAGATTCTACCACCAAACGAGTAAAAAGACAGGAAAATCTCACCAACAACTCTATATCCCAAAGTTACAGGATCACTAACTTCTACATCCTAAAGTTTGTTTAGGGACAAGGCAGTCACCTTGTTTCACGTGTAATGTTTTCTTCAAAATGTGAATAACAGCCAGTTGTGATAATTCTGAAATACTTCCTGGGATCCATTTCATACAGGCTACAAATGCATTTAACAACATGTTCACATATAATAGCGGTAAAAGTGGTTGTTTCTCATCATAAGGAAACATGGGCACAAAGTCAGGAACAATTCATTTTTCTTAAAACAACATATAGAACTATTTTACGCTTTAAAATATGACCATTTGTAGCTATGATAATATAAAAACTAAAAATTTTAAAATATAAACACTACCTTGAGATAAAACAAAAAAGCTCTGGAGAGAAGTAAACCACATGTAGATTTAGGAAAAAGAGTGACTTTGGATTTCTAAGCAACAACAATAGAAGCCAAAAGTAATATAGAAATGTTTGCCAGTTTTCGAGGAAAATGACTTCCAAACTAGAATTCTGTTCTCAATCAAACTCTTATGTCTTACAATAGGATAAAGACATCTTTAGGTATGCAAGCATATGGGCCAGGCTAGTTTAATACAGCAGAGGTTACTTAGCCAGTTGCTATGGTCTGAATATTAGCATCTCCCCTAAAATTATATCCTAATGCCCAGTGTGATGATATTAGGAGGGTGGTCCTTTGGGAGGTGATTAGGTCATGAGGTGGAGCCCTTGTGAATGAAATCAATACCCTATATATAAAAGAGATGAAAGAAAGCTCACCTGCCCCTTCCTCCTATGTAGGACACAGCAAGAGGCGGGCAGTCTGCAACCCCTCACCAGAACTCAGGCATGCTGGCACCCTGAGCTTGTCCTTCCAGTCTCCAGAACTGTGAGAAATAAATTTCTGTTGGTTTTAAGCCACCCGGTCTGTGCTATTCTGTTAGAGCGGTCCTAACAGACTGAGATACTAGCTTAAGCCAAAAGGACTACCAATGGGGTAGAACTCACAGACTGAGGGGGAGGAAATAGACTGTGTTTCCACGAATGACAACTCAGCACCACAGCACAGAGCTGCCCAGGGAAGGAGTCACGGCCTCTGACAGAAACCATTAAGCCACTGTCACTGGTTCCAAGTCCTACCTCTGCCTCTGCCACCACTTCTGACTCCAGAACCCTGCTATGCTGACTCACCCAGACCTGCACCTGTCAGATGGAAGCCTCGGGCCCTGCCACTTTCCCAAGGACCCAGCTCTGGATCCAGACTCTGACTATGGCACACATATGGCTGACTGATGTAATCGAAACCACGTGTCTGCAATCCAACAAATAGAAAATGACCTGAAAAAAGTTCTTCTTTAAGAATGCAGAATTTATAACATGGGAAATCATTACAACAATGGGAGACGGGTGTTCGAAAATGTGTGGCGATCTCAATGACGAATGCCCACGATACGCAAACTGGAAGTTTTGCCTCTCACGAGTCTTTTTTTAGGAAGCAACCAGAAAATATTAGTTTCTTCACCCAACAGGAGAAAAAATCAAGAAAGAGAGAGATAGAGGAGTTCCCCTTGCGGCGCAGCAGAAACGAATCTGACTAGTAACCCTGAGGTTGTGGGTTCCATCCCTGGCCTCGCTCAGTGGGTTAAGGATCCGGCGTTGCCGTGAGCTGTGGTGCAGGTCACAGACACGGCTCAGATCCTACGTTGCTGTGGCTGTGGTGTAGGCCGGCAGCTGCAGCTCTGATTCAACCCCTAGCCTGGGAAGCTCCATATGCCGCCAGTGTGGCCCTAAAAAGACAAAAAAAATAAAAATTAAAAAAGAGAGAGATGCAAAAGTAGGAAATAGGAGATCTAACACAGGGAGGCAGGCAAAGGGAGTTTCAGGACAGTGACAAAGGAAAGAGTGAACCTGCACTCGAGTGTGAGCGGGAAGATGAAGTTAGTACAGAAGGGACGGGAATGGGGGAGAGGAAGAACCAGGTAGACCACCTGAAACGTTCTCAACTGCACTGAAACTACCCGCCAACTCTGTCTGAGAAGTAAGACAGGCTACAGAGAGCAAGAGCAGCAGGGGTGGGGAGAGGCCAGTACTAACCCCAAGAAAATTAAAAGTTACATAAGAAAGGAAATATAATGTTAAGCACGCTACATGTCCTGGCTGTGAATGACAGTGTAAACACTCAATAACAGAAGCAGTGATGTAAGTATACGAGGAGCTGGAGTAGGAAGGGGAAGAGAACTCGCTGGAAGGAAATACTGCAGCCAGTACGGGTCCTCATCTTCCACGTTAGAAAGCCAAAGATAATATCTAACACTTAAAAATCAAGGAACAGTAATACAAGCTTGTTACTTAGAATGTGGAAATAAACACCAGAAGAAACAGGGTTTTTTTTTAATGTTGAGATCTGCTGTCTTTTTTTTTTTGTCTTTTTGCCTTATCAAGGGCTGCACCCGCGGCATATGGAGGTTCCCATAGATCCCAGGCTAGGGATCTAACAGGAGCTGTAGTCGCAGCCGCTGGCCTTCGCCACAGCCACAGCAATGCGGGATCCGAGCCGCGTCTGCAACCTACACCACAGCTCACGGCAACGCCGGATCCTTAACCCAATGAGCAAGACCAGGAATCGAATCCGCAACCTCATGGTTCCTATTCGGATTCATTAACCACTGAGCCATGACGGGAACTCCCAAGATATGTTGTCTTGAGGGAACATAAGTTTGGAGGAGGAAGGGGTGAGGACTGCTGTTTTCATCATAAGCCTGAAGGCATTATTTCATGTCAAAGTCATTTATTTATTTATTTACCTATATTTATACACACACACATATATACACACATATAGCTATATATTAATTAAACTTTAAAAATTAAATTTTGAAAAAAGTTCACACCCCTTACTGTGAACTTGTAGTGTCTCTCTCTCCTTCAGAATCATACATCTGTGTCTCAAATGCTCCCCTTTCTATGGGGCACCTGTTCATTCTATAAAACATTCTCTCATCTTGTCCATATGACAAACCACACTGGCCACTGGCTGCTTCCAGAAAATCAACCCTAGAGAAACTATAGATGCCGGGGGAAACTTGGATTTGAGGAACTAATGACAAAAAATATACACAATGTAAAATCCCCAGGGAGTCCGAAGACGCAGGAAGCGTTAGGTGGTGCATGTGGAGGGGTGGGGCTGGGAAGGGAAGGAGAGAATGGCTTCAGCCAGGCGGGGAAGGTAGTCAAGGGCCATGAGAAAAGAGGTAAAAGGAGAGTTTCTGATCTGCTCTTGCTTCTCCCCAACATGGACAATCATGGACTGTCAATCACCATAGAAACTGGCAGCAACAGCCAGGGCTGCAGGGGTCAGGAGAGTAGAACAGGAAATGTGCAACAGCCCTGCAGGACATAGGAGGGAGAGAAGGATGGACATGTCCTGAGCAGCCACCTTTGGGTATTTTCCAAACCTCCAGGACAGGGAGAATAAATCTATGGAGACCACTTCTAGAGAGTTTAAATGGGAAATACAGACTAGAGAGGTTATTAGTAGATGGTGGGCAAATGAGAATGATCACCATCAGTACTGTGGCCCCTGAGGCTCTCTTCCCTGGCTTTAATTCACATAAGCGTACATTAATTAAAAGCTGGGCTATAGCCATTTCCCAGTACAGAGCAATGTATACTAACTGATACTCCACAGGGAGGAGGAGGTCTTTGGAAGAAATAACCGGAAAGCCATATAAAGAATACAACTATTATATAAGAAAGACAACAAACTCAACAATATAAACCATCTAAATCAGAATTTTACAAGGAAATGGACCAAGAAATTAAAATAATGGTGATGAATATATTAAGAGGCTAAGGCTGCTAACAACAATACAAACCAAGAACAAGAAAACAAAGGATTAAACTGGGGAGTACGTACAAAATATGTAATAGCTGAAGTAAATAAAGCAATAGGTCAAATACATAGCAAGATGGACAAAGGTGATGAATAAAGCAGTGAGTTGGAAGATCACCTGGACAAACTCTCCTAGAAGTCAGCAGGAAAGGATGAAGAGACACAAAATACAAATGGGCTAGGAGATGTAGATGGTGGGAGGAAAAAGCCAACACTTGTGAGCCACGGATTTGTGCTGTGTTGTCTTAGCTAGGCTGAACACCCTTTGCTCAAATTCTGGTTCGTGTGTGCATTTCCAGTTAGGGAGGGCCATCAGCAAGATCCCTGGGGAAGGTTAGAAGGGTGCTGTCACTTACCCATCTGCTCACCTTACTGGCGTGAAGAAGCAGTGGAGTCTCCACATGCTCCACCTTCCACAGATGCCCTTAAGGTTCTCTGATTCCTGGATCAGGTGTGTGTTTGGCCATTGTGATAAAAGGCTCCGATTTCTACCAGAAACACATATAATCAAGGTTAGAGACAAGAGTCTGTCCACAGGCTCCAGCCTGTGCTTGTACAAGGGCTGCAGCTTGTCCTGCTCACCCTCACCTGACTTCCATCTTCCCTTCCCTACTTCCTGTTCCAGTTTTTTGTTTGTTTGTTTTTTGTGTTTTGTCTTCTTCTGGCTGCACCTGCAGCATATGGAAGTTTCCAGGCTAGGAGTTGAATCAGAGCTGCAGCTTCTGACCTATGCCATAGACACAGCAACGCCAGATCCGAGCCACATCTGCGATCTACACCACAACTCATGGCAGCGTTGGATCCTTAATCCACTGAGCAGGGCTAGGGATCGAACCCACATCCTTGTGGATACTAGTCAGATTTGTTACCACTGAGCCACAAGGAGAACTCCTTCTGCTACATAGTTTTAAAGCTTCAACATTTGAAGTGAAACGAAAAAATATATAATATATAAATACGTATAACATAAATATATATAAGAAATATATGTGATATATAAATAAATTTGAACCAAAATTTTATATTCACCCAAACTGTCTTTCAAATGTAATGGCTTTAAAATACATGTTTATGTATTTATTTTCTTTTAACATTTAAAAAGTCTTTTTGCAATTTGTCATCCTGTGCCCACTAGTCAACTCAATTCTTATTCTAATTGATAATCTCTTCATTATTTCAGGAAGTTTTAAAAAATTATTTCCTAAGATATATACAGACATTGTTAAGTTTAGGTCATTAATAGGATAAGTAAAAATGAGTAAAGGTCTTAAAAGCTAAATAAGTCACACTGGAGCCAGTAGAAAAAATAAAAAGAAACTTCAATAAACTGGTAACACAAGATATAATGGGAGGTGGTTCTAATATAAAAGCAATTATGATAAATGTAAGTGGATTTAACTCACATAAAAAGACAAGCACTTTCTGATGGTATAAAGAAATAAAACAAAATCCAAAAATATATTGTCTATGAGAAACATTCTTAAAACGAAGACATAAAAAGTTTGAAAATGGAGGAGTGAAATACAACAAAAAAAAAATGAAAGCTAGAATAGCAATCATAATAGCTGACCAAAAAAATTACAGTAAAAGGTAAAAAAAAAAAAGAGAAGACATAATCATCACAAACATACATGTAGTACCTAATAATGGGTCACAATAACTGACAGCATACAGAGAGAAACATAAATAGAGTTTTTAAAACCAAAGGGTATAAGAAAAGAAAAATAAAGCAGACTTTTATCTAAACAGTGTAATTAATAGGCTTATACTATTAATTACATTGTTCATATATTTACATATGTATGTTCAATAGTATGCTATGTATAATATACAAGCTTTGCTATGTATGCTATAATAATTCATGCAAAAAACAGCAAATACACATTTTTAGAAGCATACACATATTTACACTAATAGACGGGTGTACAGGAAGTCTCAATCAACTCACCAGGAACAATATCATATAGATGATATCTTTCCAACAATAATGAATTAACATTAGAAATGAATAACAAGAAAGTTTTTTAATGTCTACATTTTGAAAATGCCTTATTAGTAAATAACTCACATGTTAAAAATTAAATTATAACCAAAATGAGGTAGAATGAATTGAATGAACATGAAAACACAAAATGTGTGGGACATCACTAAAGCAGTCTTAGAAGGAGCCTTTACACCTTTAAAAATGTTTATCAGGAAACCAAGTTGAAAAGAAATATGCTAAGCATCCAACTCAGGAAGTCATAAGAAAGAACATCAAAGCAAACCCATAGAAGAAAAGGATATGGAAAAGAAATAACATAATGATTTTTTTAAGAGAGGAAATTAATAAAATGAAAGTTCTACTTTGAAAATATTACCAAGATAAACTTTTGAAAAGACTGATCAAGAGAAAAACGAGACCACAAAAGTAAATAAAGCAGATCAAAATGAAGATGGGAAAATAACTGCAATTTAAAGAACAAACTGATAAAACGGTTAAATTCCTAGAAAACATAAGATGCCAAACCGGTATAAGAATAAAAAGTGAATTTAAAATAGACTTACATGGATTAAAGAAATTTAATTGTTAGTTAAAACTCCATCCCAAATTGCTCTAGGTTTGGATGCTTTTAAAATAGACTCTATCAAACTGCTAAAAACACAACTCTTGTGTTATACAAGTTGCTCCAGAAAATTAAAAAAAAGGAGAATCCTCAGTTCATTTTCTAAAGCTAATCTATCTCATTTCCCTTAATGCCTCTAGCTTTTAAGCCACAGTTTGTTTTCCCCACTCCCATGTTATAGAGGAAACCATCCAGGTCTTCCCTAATACTTGCACGGTTTCAGCTTAATTTTACATTTGTGTTTCTGATCCAGTGGAATTTATCCTGGTATATACCGTAAATAATGGATCCGATTTTCTTTGTTCCCATATGGCTACACACAGTGGCATGCTGGTGCTGGCTCATGCCAGCTCACAGGAGCTGAATGTTGAATTTTTAGGAATTTTGTGAGCTGATTGCTAAACTCGGACACTATCACAAAATACGTTACATAAATGTAGAGTAAAATAAATCATGTTAAAAGCAAAGCTAGGCACTCCCATTGTGGCTCAGCGGAAACAAGTCTGGTTAGTATCCCTGAGGATGCAGGATCCCTGGCCTCGCTCAGTGGGTTAAGGATCCGGCGTTGCCATGGACTGTGGTGTGGGTCGCAGACTTGGCTCGGATCTGGCATTGCTATGGCTGTGGTGTAGGCCAGCAGGAACAGCTCCAATTTGACCCCAAGCCTGGGAAGTTCCATAAACTGTGTGCGTGGCCCTAAAAAAAAAAAAAAAAATTTAAAAGACCAAAAAAAGCAAAGCTAATAAATATTCAAAACTCATCACTTCCTAATTATTTTAATACATTTTATTATTACCAAAATTCCTGGGCTTATTTTAGTCTGTCATTTCTATAAGAAGTATGCTGCTGTACACCACTCCTCAACTCTGTACTTAAGCATCATATTAAAGGCATGAAATTGGCTATGGTGGGAGTATTCACAACACGAAAGTTGGTAGTGCTCAAATTAAGGTTTAACTTACTGTTTTGTTCACTGTATACTATAGACATCACTATGAACAATAGGCCAAATCCAGTTTGCCACTTGTTTTTGTAAATAAAATGTCGTACTTAGACCACAGCCACACCTATTTTTTAACATTATTGTTTATTTCTGCTTTTATACTATAATGAAAGAACTGAATAGCTGCAGCAGATACCATATGGCCTAAAAAGCCTGAAGTATTTCCTATTTGCTGACCCCTAGTTGAGATTTAAGAAAATAATGGAGAAAATGTGAACACTGCAGACTCATCTAAAAAGTGCATCTTGTCTATAGCTGTTACATTGCCAATAGCACAAACAATTAAGAAATAATATTCCAATATTTGAAAACTACTATCTAATTTAGAACTCACTTACGTCCTTACAAATAAATCAAGATTCAACATGTCTTCATCATTTCATTTCCATCTCATTCATTAATGTAAATGAAGATATCAACCTACATTCATATGATAGTTACACTCATTACAACCCTAAGTTAGTTACAGATAAGAATTTGGCAAACATCAAAGAAAGCGTTCTGTGAGAAATCAATTAATCATATGGAGTTTACAATAGAGAATTTTGTATACTGTATTACTATCAGTAAACTGCTTGCTAACTATCCTTTATATTAGTAAAATTAATAAACATATATACGTACATATACGTGTGTATACACACACACACACACATACATGTTAAACATTCATCAGCACAACACGGGCCACACAGTATCTCAATTTCACTTCTTAATAAGTTTATATCTCTAGTTTAATGTGAATACAATGAAACCATTATCTGTGACATCCATCTAGAATTATAAAGCAGGGAACAATGTTTTAATTAGTTCGGTCAGCTGAATGCCATGACAAATACTGTTCTGAATTTTCCTAAGTGTGTCTGTAAGTAAACCACACATCTTCTATTGTTAAAATCACTTATTTTTTTAAAAAGTATCTTTTCCTCATTAATTTGAGACCTGTTATTACATACTAAATTTCTATATGCACTTTAGCCTATTTCTCACTACTCCCTTTTGTTCCACTAGTCTGTCTATACATGCCCATACCAGACTGTCCTTTTTTTTTTTGGTTTTTAGGACCGCATCTGCAGTGCATGGAAGTTCCCAGGCTAGGGGTCTAATCTGAGCTGTAGCCACTGGCCTACACCACAGCCACAGCAACGCCAGATCCAAGCCACATCTGCAACCTACACCACAGCTCATGCAGATCCTTAACCCACTGAACAAGGCCAGGGATCAAACCCGCACCCTTACGGATACTAGCCAGGTTTGTCAACCACTGAGCCACGAACGGAACTCCCCAAACTGTCTTAATTACAAAGTGTTTGTGGTTTGTTGCACTGTAACTGCAAACTCTCTGAGTCTCTCACCCAACTGGCTAACTTCTTTCAGGATATTTTCACCCATTCTTGCTTGCTTGTTCTTTCAGATAAGTTTTACAATCAACTTGTGTTGCTCCAGGGGAAAAAACCTGATGATATTATTATTAGGCATTTTATAGATTTATAAATTAAAACAAAGAATACAAATTTTTTGGAGTTCCCATCATGGCTCAGTGGAAACGAATCTGACCAGTATCCATGAGGACACAGGTTTGATCCCTGGCCTTGCTCAGTGGGTTAAGGATCTGGTGTTGCCGTAGCTGTGGTACAGGTCACACACACAGCTAGTATCTGGAGTTGCTGCAGCAGTGGTGCAGGCCAGGGGCTACAACTCCAATTCGACCCCTAACCTGGGAACCTCCATAGGCTGTGGGTACAGCCCTAAAAAAATAAAAGATAAAAAAACATTTTTTTTAATGATGTTGAGTTTTTCTATCCAAGTATAAAGCACATTTCTCCATTTGTTGAAATCAACTTTTGTAACTTTCAGATTTCTTTTCATCACGTAGGTTCTAGATATTTCTAATCAAGTTTAGCCTGGCACTTCTTTTCCTTTTTTATAAATAATAAAAGGGATCTTCTCCTTCATCACATTTTGTAATTAGCTTTTGTCTCTACTATGAAGGTTACTGATTTTTGAATGTTAATTTTATAATCTTCTACACTATTATTTTATTTGAGGTCATTTTTATTAATTATTTTATATTTTTCAGATATGTAATCATGCCATCTGAAAATCGAGTTCTAATTCACTTCCAATTACTATATATTCTCCAGTTGTTTTCTCTTGTTTAATTAAAATGAGTAAGAGTTTCAAAATAATGTTATATAGAAGCTGTATGATTCCTCTCTAGTACCTGACTTTAGTGGGGAAGTCTTAGTGTCTCCTCATTAAAATAACATGCAAGATGGGGGACTGAATTATATACATTTTACCAAGTTGAAAAAGTGTAGTAGGCTGAATAATGGCCACAAAGATATCAGGTGTTATCCCTTAGAACCTGTAAATTTTATCTAATATGACAAAGACTTGTAGATATGAATAAATTAAGGATTTTGAGAAGAGATTATGCTGGATTAGACATGTGGCCCCTAAATGTAATTACATATCTCCTTATAAGATGGAGACAGAAGGAGACTTGATATACACAGAAGGAGAGAGAGCAATGTAACCGTGGAGGCAGAGACTGCAGTGATGTGGTTACAAGTGAAAGGATGCAGGCTGCCACCAGGAGGAAGAGGCAAGGCACAGATTTTCACCTAGAGCTTCCACAGTGGGTGTGGCCTTGCCAACACCTTAACGTTTGGTACAGTGTTACTGATTTTAGACGTCTGGCCTCTGCAACTATGAAAGAATACATTCCTTTGTGTTAAGCCTCCCAATATCATAACTATTCAGATACCTGCGCATGGTTGCCATCTATAACATCAAGTTAAATATTTTAAACTTATAAAACCATAAAAAGTGTATCACAAAACATAAAAGATACAGCACCAATTTCAATTCAGAACTGTATACAGTAGCTAGGAATTAATTTAGTCAAGACTATACAAACCTGCCATGGAGAAAAACTAAAGATTCAGTGAAAGATATACAGATGACCTGAATAAATGAAGAGACAATTCATATTCTTGAATGAGAGGACTTAATATTTTAAAGATGATAATTGCTTCAAATTGATCTACATATTCAATGCAATACCAATCATAATGCCAGCTGCATTTTTGAACAACTTATAAATTGAGTCTAAAAATTCTACAGCAGAATAAATGTCCACAAATAACTAAACAATGAAAAAGAAGACTTCAGAGAAATGCACCGTATCAGACCATCATGGGTACAATGAACACATTATTAAAAAATAAAAGTATGGTTTTCACTGAAAGAACAAACAAGCCAAAGCAACAAGACAGAATGCTCAGAATCAGACCCAGATCTATTCAGAATGAGATCCACAGTCTGACTTGATTTCCAATTCAGATGGCACCACAAATCCACAAATGCATGGGGAAAGACTTAACTATTTGGAGTCAACAATGGAAAAATCGATTCACTACCTGTATAAAAATAAAGTAATTCCTGGGCCAAAAGTGGTCATAAGTATATTAAAGAACCAAAGGTGAAGGACAAAACTAGAAAGTTAATAGGAGGAAATACAAGAAAATTTATAACCTAGAAGTGAAGAAAGACTTTTTTAACAAAACCCCAAAGACATATCCATAATGAGAGAAACTTAGGAATTTGATTAAAGCAAAAACTAAGAATCTCTAATCAATGAACAAAATGATGGATAGAGTTAAAAGAGATAAGCTCAGGAGAAGATACTTACAAAATGTAAAACAAGGGATCAATATGCAGAGCATACACAGAAATCTTGCAAAGCAACAAGAAAAAGATAGCAACTTCAAAAATAAAATAGACAACTGATATGAGCAAGTAATTTATAGGAAAGGAAACAAAAAGGCTAAGGAGCATATAGAGGTATTCTACCTAATTGGTGTTCAGAGAAATACAAATTAAACCAATTGTCAGATCTTCACAACTTAATCCATTAATTCAATGAAATCTCAATCAAAATCCCAGCAAATTACTTTGTGGATGCTGACAAACTAATTCAAAGTTTAAATGAGGAGACAAGGAGTTTCTGTCGTGGCTCAGCAGAAATGAATCTGACTAGCATCCATGAAGACGCAGGTTCAACCCCTGGCCTTGCTCAGTGGGTTGAGGATCTGGCATTGCCTTGAGCTGTGGTGTAGGTCACAGCAGCTTGGATCTGACATTGCTGTGGCTGTGGTGTAGGCCAGTGGCTATAGCTCTGATTCACCTCTAGCCTGGGAACCTCCATATGCCACAGGGTGGCCCTGAAAAGAAAGAAAAAAAAATGAGGAGACAAAAGATCCAGAATACCCAACAAACACTATGCTGAAGGAAAAGAACAAAGAATACCACCTAACATCAAAACTTACTGTAAGTCTATGGTAATCAATATGGTGCAGCATTGGCAAAGGAAGAGACATAAAGATCAATGAAATAGAAAGAAGAGCCCAGAAATAGACACACATAAATGTAGTCAACTGACCTTTTACAAAGCAAAAAGATAGTTTTAAAATTGAATAAATTTAGCACCAGAAAACTGTTATTACTCATCAATGAATTTGGCTAAGTTGCAGGCCACAAAATTAATACATAGAAATCAATAATATTTCTATATACTAATAATGAAATATCGGAAAGAGAAACCAGAGAAACCATCCCATTTATAACTGCATCAAAAAAAAAAAAAAACCTAGGAATAAACCTGCTTAAAGAGACAAAAGATCTATTCTCTGAAAACTATAAAATAATGATGAAAGAAATCAAAGATGACACAAACAGATATACCATACTCTTGGACTGGAAGAATCAATATTGTCTAAATGACTGTACTGGGGAGGGAGTGGGGTGGACTGGGAATCTGGGGTTAATAGATGCAAATTATTGCCTTTGGAATGGATAAGCAATGAGATCCTGCTATATAGCACTGGGAACTATATCTAATCACTTACGATGGAGCATGATGGAGATAATGTGAGAAAAAGAATGTATATATGTATGTGTGACTGGGTCACTTTCCTGTACTGCAGAAATTTGACAGAACACTGTAAATCAACTATAATGGAAAAAATAAAAATCATTAAAAAAAATGACTATACTACCCAAGGCAATCTATAGATTCAATGCAATCCCTATCAAATTACCAATAACATTCTTCACAGAACTAGAACAGAATATTTTAAAAATTGTATGGAAACACAAGAAACCCAAAATAGCCAAAGCAATACTGAAAAAGAAAAATGAAAGTGGAGGAATCAAAACAATATGGTACTGGCACAAAAACAGAAATATAGACCAATGGAACAGGATAGAAAGTCCAGATATAAACCTAAGTACCTATGGGCAACTAGTCTATGACAAATGAGGACAGAACATACAGTGGAAGAAAGATAGCCTCTTCAATAAACAGTGCTGGGAAAACTGGAAAGCTACATGTAAAAGAATGAAAGTAGAACACTAATACCACATACAAAAATAAATTCAAAATGCATTAAAGACCTAAATATAAGGCCAGACACTATAAAACTCCTAGAGGAAAACATAGGCAGAAAGTTCTTTGACATAAATTACAGCAGCATCTTGTTTGATCCACCTCCTAAAATAATGACAATAAATACACAAATAAACCGATGAGATCTAATCAAACTCAAAAGCTTTTGTACAGCAAAGGAAACCATTAAAAAAAATGAAAAGACAACCCACAGAATGGGAGAAAATATCTGCCAACGATGCAATAGACAAGGGCCATATCTCCAAAATATACAAACAACTCATGCAACTCAACAACAACAACAAAAAAACAATCCAACTGAAAAATGGGCAGAAGAACTAAACAGACACTTCTCCAAAGAAGACATACAGATAGTCACAAGGTATATGAAAAAATGCTCAATATCACTAATTATTAGAGAAACGCAAATCAAAACTACAATGAGGTACCACCTCACATCAGTCAGAATGGTCATCATTAACAAGTCAACAAATTAACAAATGCTGGAGAAGGTGTGGAGAAAAAGGTACCCTCTTCCACTACTGGTGGTAACATAAATTGGTACAACTACTATGGAAAACAGTATTGAGGTACCTCAGGAAACTAAATATAGAGCTACCATATGATCTACCAACTCCACTGCTGGGCATATATCTTGACAAAACTTTCACTGAAAAAGATACATGCACCCCTATGTTTATAGCAACACTGTTCACAATAGCCAAGACATGGAAACAACCTAAATGTCCATCGACAGATGAAAGGATTAAGAAGATGTGGTACATATATACAAAGGAATATTACTCCACCATAAAAAAGGCAAACTAATTCAATTTGCAGCAACATGGATGGAACTAGAGACTCTCATACTAAGTGAAGTAAGTCAGAAAGAAAAAGACAAATACCATATGATATCTCTTATTTGTGGAATCTAAAATATGGAACAGATGATCCTATTTAAAAATAACAAATGAACAAAAAACAGAAACAGATCATGGCCAAGAAGAGTAGACTTGAGGTTCCCAGGTGGGGGAAGGCGAGGAAGTGGGATGGATGGGCATTTGGGGGGTTTAGGGGGTACACACTGCTTTACTTGAAATGGATGGGCAATGGGACCCTACTGTACAGCACAGGGAAATGTGTGCAATTGGGGCCACTTTGTTGTACAACAGAACTTGATGAAATATTATAAATCAACTACACTTTAATAATAATTTTAAAAAATTGGGAGTTCCCATCGTGGTGCAGTGGAAACAAATCTGACTAGGATCCATGAGAATGCAGGTTCAATCCCTGGCCTCGCTCACTGGGTTAAGGATCTGGTGTTCCCGTGAGCTGTGGCATAGGATGCAGACACGGCTCGGATCTGTTGTTGCTGTGGCTGTGGTGTAGGCCAGCAGCTACAGCTCCAGTTTGACACCAGCCTGGGAACCTCCATAGGCCATGCGTGTGGCCCTAAAAAAAAAAAAAATTTTTTTTTCAATAAATACGACATGCAACATTATATAAGGTGTATGGTGTGTTACTTTGATATATTTGTATATCATAAAATGATTACAGATATAGCAATATTTATCACATGACATAGTTATGACATAATATTCAGCATATGATAATAGAACTAGACATCCATATAAAAATCTATAAACCTAGACACAGAACTTACACCCTTTACAAAAATTAACTCAAAATGGAAAAGCTGGAATTCCAAAAAAGAAAATGCTGGCATTCCCTTCGTGGCTCAGTGGTTAATGAATCTGACAAGGATCCATAAGTATGTGGGTTCAATCCCTGGCCTTGCTCAGTGGGTTAAGGATCTGGCATCACCATGAGCTGTGGTGTAGGCTGCAGATGCAGCTCGGATCCCGTGTTACTGTGGCTGTGGCACAGGCTGGCAGCTGTAGCTCTGATTCAAACCCTAGCCTGGGAACTTCCACATGTTGCGGGTACAGCCCTCAAAAGGAAAATAAAGAAAAGAAATAAAATAAAATAAAACAGAAAATATAAAACCAAAAAACTTCTTAGAACATAACATAGAAGGAAATCTAAGTAAACTTGGGTTTCACGATGACTTCTGAGATATAACAGCAAAGGCATGATCCATGAAAGATAATTGATAAACTGGACTTTATTAAAATTAAAAACTTTTGCTTTGCAGAAGTTAAGAAAATGAGAAAGACAAACCACAGACTTAGAGAAGGTATTTATGTGCAAAAGATACACCAAAACATACCAAAAAAAAAAAAAATCCTAAAACTCTACAGTAAAAAAACTAAAAACCCAGTTAAAAATTGGACAAACGACCTGAACAGACACCTCACTAAAGCAGATACACAGATGTAAAATAAGCATATGAAAAGATGCCCCACACTGTATGTCATTGGGAAGATCCAAATTAAAACAATAATGAGATACCGCTACACACCTATTAGGATGGTGAAAATCCAGAACACTGACAACACCAAATGCTGGTGAGGATGTGGAGCAGTAGGAACTGTTATTGCTGGTGGCAATGCAAGATGCTGTAGCTACTTTGGAAGACAGTTTGGTGGCTTCTCGTGAAACTAAAAACACTCTTACCTACAATAATAATGGCACTTATTATTTACACAAATAAGTTGGATATTGACACAAAAACTTGCATACAGATGTCTGTAGTAGCTTTATTCGTAACTGCCAACAGGCAAGAGCCAAAAGAGTTCAGCACCACCCAACCAGCTCTAAAAGAAATGTTAAAGGGACTTCCCTAATTAAAAAAGGAAAGGCCACAACTAAAAACATGCACATTGCAAAAGGAACAAGCTCACATTGCAAAAGGAACAAGCTCATCGGTAAAGACAAACATACAGTAAAGGTAGTAAATCAACCACATATAAAGCCTATCGGAAGGTAAAAGACAAAAGTAGTTAAAAGTATCTATACCCACAACAAGCAGTTAAGGGATACACAAAACAATTAGACGTAATTGCCATAATTTGGAGGTAATCAAGACATCCTTCAGTAGGTTAATGGATCAGTAAGTGTGGTACATTCAGACGAGGAAATATTGATCAGCGGTAAAAAGAAGTGAGGAAGGGAATAAATAATAGGGAGAAATCTTAAATGATATTTCCAAGTGAAAGAAGCCAACACGAAAAGGATTCTAACTACATAACATTCTGGAGAGGGCAAAATGACAGAAACAGTGAACAGATCAGTGATTGCTGGAGGTTAGGGAGGAGAGAGGGACGAGTCAGGGAAGCACAGAGGATTTTCAGGGCAGTGAGACTATTCTGTAGGATACTGTAATGGTGGACATACGTCATCATACATTTGTTAAAACCTATAGATTGCACAACACCAGAATAAATCCTAATGTAAATTTGAACTTTAGATGATTACATGTAAGTGTAGGCTCATCAACTGTAACATAGGTACAACTGTCCTGCAGGAGGCTAACAGTGAAGGAAGGGGCAGGGTATATGGGGAAACTCTTCATTTTCCATTCAATTTTGCTTTGAACTTGAAATTTCTCTTAAAAAATTTTTGGGAGCTCTTGTTGTGGCTCAGGGGTAACAAACCCAACTAGCATCCATGAGGACACAGGTTCAATCCCTGGCCTTGCTCAGTGGGTTAAGGATCCGTCATTGCCGTGAGCTGTGGTGTAGGTTGCAGACGCGGCTCGGATCTCACATTGCTGTGGCTGTGGCATAGGCCAGCAGCTCCAGTTTCTTTTATTTTTCTTTCTTTTTTTTTTTTTGTTTTGCTTTTTAGGGCCGTACCTGCAGCATATGGAAGTTCCCAGGCTAGGGGTAGAATTGGAGCTACAGCTGCCAGCCTACACCACACCACAGCAAAGGGGGGATCTGAGCCGCATCTGCGACCTACATCACAGCTCACAGCAAAACCGGATCCTTAACCCACTGAGCGAAACCAGGAATTGAAGCCACATCCTCACGGATACTAGTCGGATTTGTTTCTGCCATGCCATGCCAGGAACTCCCAGGCAGCTACAGTTTTAATTTGACCCTTAGCCTGGGTACTTCCATATGCTATGGGTGCAGCCCTTAAAAAAAAAAAAAATGTTTATTTAAAAGACAGAAAACAGGAGTTCCCATCGTGGCTCAGTGGTTAACAAATCCGACTAGGAACCATCAGGTTGCAGGTTCGATCCCTGGCCTTGCTCAGTGGGTTAAGGATCCAGTGTTGCCATGAGCTGTGGTGTAGATTGCAGACATGGCTCAGATCCTACGTTGCTGCGGCTGTGGCGAAAGCCAGCAGCTACAGCTCCTGTTAGACCCCTAGCCTGGGAACCTCCATATGCCGTGGGTGCGGCCTTAGATAAGGAAAAAAAAGACAAAAAAATAAATAAATAAATAAAAATAAAAGACAAAAAATAAAATAAGGCATCACTTTGCTCTTGTAAAGTGGGCAGATATTAGCGAACCGGGTGATGTCAAGTGCTGGAGTGGGAGGGGTGCCACGCTCCGCTGGTGGGCATGTGGCCAGGTGCACATTCCAAAGCACAAAGTGGTAAAGCCAAGATGCGTTTGTCAGCTTAACTGTGCACGTTTCTAGCACCCATTCCTGTGTTCCTACCACAAAGACACTCACACACATCTGCAAGGGGACAGGCAAGAGGATACACCTTTCAATATTTGCTTGGGGGCTATCTGGGTGCTCATTACCTGGAACAAGGGAAGAAAACTGGACAGATCAAATACGGTGACTGACGGTAGCAGTTAGGAGGCCACCGACCTGAAACACACGTGGCAACATGTACAATATCAAAAACAGTGAAAACACAAGGATTTGGAATCAAGCATAGAACACAGTACCACTAAAAGTGAATTTTAAATACATGGACCCTAGTGAACACATACAAGGAAAAGGAAAAGGATAGCATTAAATACAGTGGAATAGTTTCCTATGCGGGGAAGAGGGCAAAGGAGTAAGGAATAATCTGCACAAAAGTTTTATTAAAGTAAAAAAAATAAGCAGCTGCTTTGTGTAACCAATGGTATTAATACGGCATAAACTGGGCAGTGTGGTTAATTTAAACCTCTGTACCTGAGCTCCAACTAAAGCTGGCTACACGTAGATAGTTGAGAGAGAAAGAGAGAGATTGATAAATCGTAGATAACAGAGAGGTGGATGATTGGTAGGTAGGTGGATGGATGGATGGATAGATAGATAGATAGATAGATAGATAGATAGATAGATAGATAGATAGATAGATAGATAGATTTGATAGATAGATAGATAGACAGATAGACAGACAGACAGACAGACAGACAGACAGACAGACAGACAGACAGACAGATGATAGATAAAAGAAAAATTCTCTCTCCCGTTACGGCCATCAAAATACCACCATGATCATCACGACCCCAGAGAATTCCATTCTCAACCCATTTGACCTTAATCTTAGTAACTTTGAAAGTCTTTCTACAAAAACAGTTAAGGTCTTTTTTTTCAGAATGTAAATACTATCCACCCAGTCTTCCCCCTTCATCTCAGAAAGCCCTCTCTGACTTTCCATACCTTGCACTGCAATTTCTTCCATGTCCTCCCTGCTTGCTGCAACCTAACTTGGGAAACTAGAGGGAGGGTCTCCCTACCCAGAGGAACAGAGAGCACAGTGGAGGGAAAGTGCAGCAGGTGCAGGTGTGTGCTGGCACAGAAGGCACACGGGAGAACTGCATTTAGACCGTAGAGAAGCCTGGTCTCACTGCAACTTAAAGTGAGAAATAAGGGCTCCAGATGACTCTGCAGAGGGAAACAGGGTAAGAGCTGTTCACAGATGATTATAAGTGGGGCTAAAGAGTTTGAATTTGGAGCTGAAGCAAATTCAGAGACACTGACAAATGTTCAGCAGGAAAGGAAGGAGTGACTTGATTGGATTTGTATTTAGAACATCACTCGGACAGCAGTGGAGGGCGGGAGCAGGAAGGAAGGAGCCAGTTAACAGGATGCTGCTGCCATGCCAGAGCATTCATGAATTTAACAAAAGCCCTCGGTAGCCTGATTCTCTTAGTGGATTAGGCATCCAATTGTAAAGTCAGAGGACTACATAAAATAGTTTCCACATGTCCCTCCCAGCTCTATGATTTCCAAATCCCACTTATTTTATAGTCAAAGAACGGAGTGATGAAGCCTAAGTGGAGAAATTTGCAAATTTGTGATCAATACACAAAACTTATATTCAGCAGACAGGAGGCACTAAAGGCTATACATGATGATGATTGACTAGACAACTCCTGTGATCGTGCCCACTTTACAATTAATGATATTTTTTTTTTATTCAGGTGAGATCTCTTTTTAAAATTTTTAGTGTTTGAAACTGTATAGGAAAACTCTGTTGAATTTAATGCTGAATATTCTAAATAGGGGCAGAAATATTTTAACTTCACTTCTGCATCTCCAATCCTAAATAAGATTGGATTTGATAAGAAAATCTAGGGCATTGCCATGACAATTACCAGGCTTAGTCTTAGTTCCTCTTAGGCTTTATATAACTCCAATCAGACAAAACGCAGAGGGCTGCAAGTGGCAAAGCTGGGCCCTCACCTCTGCCTCTTTTTTTCAGTGTTCGCACTCCAACTATAACGAAACACGACATTAAGCTACTTGTACTCACCCCTGGCTGCATGTCAGAATCAACCAAGGATCTTTTACAAATTCCTTGTGACTAGACCCCATCCCTAGAGTTTCTCATTTATCTGATCTGGAGGGAGGCGTTCAAATCTTCCCAGATGATTTTAATGTGCAGCCAGGTTTAAAAACCACGGCACGAGATAGTTATCACAGCAATTCTCAAGATACCACCCAGAGATGGCTGGAAGTTGGGAATATCTTCCAGGGGGCTACCATTTCAGATTCTTGCATGTCTGGGATATTTTACGGTTTGCCAAAAAAAAAAAAAAAGAATTATCACATTAAACATAAATCATTTCTATCATTGGTGTCCCATCTAAAGGCACCATTGTTTTCATATATCCAGATGGGTAATTTTAATAGAATTTGTTTTTTTAATAGAGCAAGAGGGAGCAGGAGGAAAGGGAAGGGAGGGAGGAAATGCAGAGATTCCAGTAAGAGTTTGAGAACCTCCAGGTTCAAGGAGCTGGGTCCAGTGCAAGGAAATAACAGTTGTACAGGACGCCACCTGTGTGCAGTCACGCCCTTGGGGGTTTTTGAGCTCTATCATAATTACAGTCTCCTGCATTATGAAATACAATTGCCAGACTTTTTTTAAAAATCGTGGATGAGGGAGTTCCCATCGTGGTGCAGTGGAAACGAATCCAATTAAGAACCATGAGACTGTGAGTTCGATCCCTGGCCTCGCTCAGTGGGTGTAGGATCCAGCGTTGCCCTGAGCTGTGGTGTAGGTTGCAGCAATGGTTGGATCTGCCATTGCTGTGGCTGTGGTGTTGGCTGGCAGCTATAGCTCTGATTAGACCCCTAGCCTGGGAACCTCCACATGCCGCAGGTGCGGCCCTAAAAAGACAAAAATTAAAATAAAAGTCATGGATCATAATACTGCCAAGTGACCTATCAAGCTCTCTCGCTCTCTTGCATTGCCTGCTTCTCTCTGCCTCTCTCTGCCTCTCTCTCTCTCTCTCTCTCTCTCTCTGTCTCTCTCGCAAGAAAAATTCCCCAATCAATAGAGGGCTTTGATTTCATCTTCAAAGTTTCACAAACAGGTTTTAGCAATCATTCAGCAACTTCTCAGTTTCCATAGCTGGACAAGCCTTAAACCTATCAGCCTGCTGAATGTTTCCTTTTTCAGAAACATATGCCATCCAAAATTTTTCTGATATCCTTACTTCTAACTGTTGGGAATAAGTCCCAGGAAGTAAATTTGATAAAAAGTCGACATCATTTCCTTCAAGACTTTCTGAAGGAAAAACTCAGAAAGTTTTCCTCCATCTTTCCTTTAACTCATCTTTCTGAACTAGAAATACTGAATAAGCAATGCCTTGGCCTCATCCTAACCCTGTGAATGTATGTTTCACCCAACAAATTCGATTTCAACAAGAGTTCCGTTTTATTGAATAACAGCACTGATAGGTAAGTGAGAATACACACACTTTATCTTGTGCTGGAAGTCCAGCATCTCATTCTTGATCACTTTCTGTATATGAACAACAGATAGTCCAAATTGTAACCAGTTCCTTTCCATTTTTCCACTGCTATAGACTGAATGTGTTCTCTCAAATTCATATGTTGAGACCTAATTCCTGGTGTGATGGTATCTACCTTTGAAAGGTGGAGTGTTCATGAATGGACTTAGTGACTTTATGTCTCTGAACCGGGAAGCAGGTCCTCACCAGAAACTGAATCTGCCAGCACCTTGGTCTTGGACTTTCCAGCCTCCAGGACTGTGGGAAATAAATCTCTGTTGTTTATAAGCCACCCAATTTATGGGATTCTGTTACAGCAGCCTGAACGGACTAAGACATTCACCATTTATCAACCTAGATCCTCTTCCTTTTCTTTCCAAGGTGACTGGGTTCTCCATCGATGTAATCAAAATCCCTTCCCAGGGTTCCTCTGGGGCCTCTCACAATAACTGTGCATCCCGGAGTTCCCTTCGTGCCTCAGTGGTTAACAAATCCAACCCAGAACCATAAGGCTGTGGGTTTGATCCCTGGTCTTGATCAGTGGGTTAAGGATCCGGCGTTGCCGTGAGCTGTGGTGTAGGTTGCAGACGCGGCTCGGATCCCGCGTTGCTGTGGCTGTGGCGAAGGCCGGCAGCTACAGCTTCTGTTAGACCCCTAGCCTGGGAACCTCCATATGCTGCGGGTGCGGCTCTAGATAAAGGCAAAAAGACAAAAAAAATAATAATAATAATACTAACTGTGCATCCCTTCGGAGTGACAGTGACATTTCCTGGGAGAGCGACAGTCTGACTGGCTTAGGGTGGTCTTCATTCCCACAGCAGCCACGGCAACGAGCTCAAAGTCTCTTGACACTGACAGAGGCAGGGGTCTTATCTGTGGTATTCTTTCTTTTCTATCATCATAAAGTATTACTGTTATTATAGAAAAAGATATTTATTCGTTTTCTAGCACCACTATAACAATGTACCATACACTAGGTGGCTTAAGACAAAGTTTATTGGCCGTAGTTTCAGAGGCCAGAAGTCTGAACTTAAGGTGTCAACAGGGCCCTGTTCCCCCTGAAACCTGTCAAGGAATGCCCCCTTGCCTCTCCCTAGCCTCGGGTGGTTTACCACCAATTTTTGGTGTTCCTTGGCTCGTAGCCACATAACTCCAACCTCTGCCTTCATTGTCACACGGAGTTCTTACCGTGTACCACTGTCTTCATGAGGCCATCTTCCTGTAAGGATACCAGTCACTTTATCTTAACTGATTACATTTGTGATGACCCTATTTCAAATA
This sequence comes from Catagonus wagneri, assembly GCA_004024745.2. NCBI lineage: Eukaryota > Metazoa > Chordata > Mammalia > Artiodactyla > Tayassuidae > Catagonus > Catagonus wagneri. The sequence goes on along the minus strand of PVHT020004020.1, from coordinate 44,396,192 downwards.
AACTCACATTCTGAGCTACTAGCAGTTAGGACTTTGTGAGGAACACAACTCAACCCATAACAACAACCAAGCAGATGATTTAGGGTTTTTTAAAATGTAAAAAGTCCGACTTTTTAAAGAAATTGATTAATTAAGCTTTGCATGCCAAGGTAACTTTTGACGAAACTGTTTTCACTTCTGGTGCTCTTCACAAAAGACGCAAACATGACGTGAATTTCTGCAACAAAAATAAAGCTACTTGCCGAAAAGAATATGCCCTTGGGACTATTTCTCTATAATTTATCTTCTTTTCAGTTAAAGCAAAAAAGAAAACAGGAGGAAACTTCTCCCCTGGTTACTTTTCACCAAATTTTAGTTGGGAGTTTATCTTAAAACTCTGAGTCACGTCGGAGAGGAGAATGTTTTTAAGGAATATGCAAAGTTCCCATTTTATTACCGTGAAACATGAGACTCTAAAAGGACCGAGGAAAAAAAGCCACTCTAATTTTTGAAAGCTATTTTTATACCTTTGTAGTACTTAGGACAACTTGAATCAGAAAGATCTCGATGATATAAAATGCTATTTCCTAAGGTAAAATGACCCACATTTTTTTCTAGCCTATGGAATGAAATTTTATCCTTCAATCTACTGAACTCAAAAGAGTACCCCCTATCACGGACTAATGTCATAAAGCCAAAGAGAGAGAAGTTTAGGGGTTTTTTTTCTTTCATATGCGCTTATAGCAAAAATATTCATGATTAAAGACAGAGACATAAATAGGTAGGTAGGTAGCTAAATAGCAAAACTCTGTAAATAGTATTACTTTTGCTTCACTGCTGTGACAGAGTAAAGCACTACCACACGAGCCAAAGAGATGGAATATCACAAGCCTCCCTGCAAAGAAGGACACAAAAGGGTCTTCCTGGGCCTGGGGATGGAATGAATGTCATCCTCACCGCCCCAGCCCCAGGCGAGTGTGGTCACGTCCGTGCCTTGCAGTGACAAGTCCAACTCAAAGTGCTGTAAGCCAAGACAAAAGAGCTTGTAATGAATTAAACTTCCCTGGACAGACTGGCCCAACAATGTCCCCAGCAATCAGCTCTCTCACACCTTCTTTCCCCTCTGCTCTCTTCTGCGTTGGCTTGGCTATCCACGGGGAGACGCCTGGCAGGCTGACTCAGCTTCAAGTCCAACAGAAAGGAAACATCTCTCCGTAGCTCCAAGTGGGATCCCTGACACTGACATACTTGTCTATCTTGAACTGTGGCCAGTGGAACAAAAGCCTTTTTTGGACAGTCTGAGCTCAGAGGCTCCTTCCAAGTAAGGAGGTTGGTTCAGCAATGCGTGAAGGTCAGAAGACCGTGTCGGGTAAAGATCGTGCCCTACACACAAGCAATCGAAGGCTGTTCCTTGCGGCTCAGAGGCTGGGTGGCGGTGAGGGGAGCAACCAAAATCCATTTCAAATAAGAATAAAGAATCCAGAGGAGGAATAAGTCTACTTGGGGAAATGAACTGGACCTTAAGTCTCCTTTTTTTTTTTTTCTTATTAACAATGAATTTTATTTCAGTTATAGGTGTACAAAGATCATAAGTCAATTCGACAGATTTTGTGTCCCAAACCCAGTGCATCCCCCCACCCCCCAGATTGTCTTATTTGAAAGACCAAGGTTTTCCAAAATCTGTGAGTCATTGTCTGTTCTTCAAAGAAGTTCATTGTGTCTTTAGTTTCCACATGTAAGCAGTAGCATTGGGTGTTGCTGTCTAATTGTCTGACTGGTTTCACTTTGTATGATAATTTCTAGGTTCATCCATGTTGCTATAAATGTTGTTATTCCGTTCCTTTTAATGGCTGAGTAATATTTAAGTCTCCTCTTTTTGAGGCTGTGATAAACATATAAATAAATTTTTACATTTTCTGTGGTCCATCAGAGGTAGCATATCAAGTGAAAACTACTCTAATGCTATATAACATGGATGAACCTCAAAAATATTATACAGGAGTTTCCATTGTGGCTCAGCAGTAATGAACCCGACTAGGATCCATGAGGACACGGGATCGACCCCTGGCCTCACTCAGTCTAAGGTTAAGGATCTGGCCTTGCTGTGGCTGTGACTGGCAGCGGCAGCTCTGATTCTACCCCTAGCCTGAGAACTTCCATGTGCCATGGGTGTGGACCTCAAAAGACCAAAAAAAAAAAAAAAAAAAAATATACAGTTGACCCCCAAAGAGTCAAAAATCCATGTATAACTTTAAAGTCAGCTCTCTTTATACAACTTTATCCATGGTTCCACATTCAGGAATTCAACTAATCATAGATTGTATAGTATTACAGTACATACTAATTGAAAAAAATAGATGTATCAATGGACCCGTGCAGTTCAAACCCAGGCTGTTTAAGGGCCAACCATACTAAATAAAAGAAACTGAACAAAAAAAAGTTAGTATTACATGATTCGTGAAAATTATGAATATCCTGAAAAATACATACATAGAAACAAAAATCAGATTGGTGACTGTCAGAGATCGGTTTAAGAGGGGAGTAGAGAGTGACAGTAGGCACGGGTTTTGGTGATGAAAATATTTTGGTACTTGATATAGGTAGTGGTCACCTGATATAGTGAAACACTCAATGCCACTGAACCGTATACTTTTTTGTTTTCTTTTTAGGGCCCCACTCACGGCATATGGAAGTTCGCAGGCTACGGGTCAAATCAGAGCTGTAGCTGCCCACCACAGCCACAGCAGCGCCAGATCCTTAACCCACTCACTGAGTGAGACTAGGGATTGAACCCTCATCTGCATGGATCCTAGTCAAGTTATAACCCACTGAGCCACAATGGGAACTTCTGAACTGTAAACTTTAAAATGGTTAATTTTCCGTTATGTGAATTTCTCTTCATTTAAAAAAAAAAAAAAAAGGATTCTAGTCACTGTACAATACTAATCTGTGTAGAAACCCTGATTACTTGTTTAAAGGCTGTCGGAGGTTTACAAACTCCTGTACTTTTTGGCATCTATAACATTCGATCTACACTCTGGAGAAAGTGGCCTTCCTGTCCTCGCTTCTCATCTAAAGTCAGCCATCCAGAAGCTTCCTGGCCATACTTTTTAGGCGGCTTTATAGGCCTAGCCCTCTGATCCCTTACCCACCCCCCCCTTCACCTTCCCTGTCTCCACCAAACAGGTTGCTGATATGCTTTGGCTTAGGGCATAGTGTTCCCTCATCTTCTGCCTTCTCTGAGGTGCATAAGGATTTAGCTAACATTGCATTGATTAGTTCCATTTTCACATTCTGTAAGTTCCAGGGGCGTCTCAACATATACAGGCCTCACAACAACTTTCCCAGAAATGATTCCAGCAGAGAGTCAAGGCATTTGAAGGATGGCTCTGGTGGGTTTTGCTAAAGGCTTTATTTCTGCCAAGTGTCACGTCAAATTTTGAGACTGATGTTTCTAAACTCTGCACAGTTACCAGAAAATTGGTTGGAAACCACAAGGAGCCAAGCAGTTTTAGGAATACTGTGTGAATTGTTATCTGAAACGTGTCTGGGAAACTTCAACAGTTCAAACAATGACAAACATAATTGCTTAAGACATATTTTAGGGAGAAAAATAAATTGGTAGAGGAGGTATAAGTCTCAGTGAATAAATTCAAGGGTGTCAGAAATAAAACTTGATTCTTCTATAGTAAAACTTAATTTCTATATAGAAGGCCTGATGCCCACCTCCTGTGCCAGAAAGCAGGAAGTTCTCTTGTCAGTTGGAGACCTTGACCCTTACCCTGGGTTGTGGTCTGAGTTCCAAGAGGTTAATGTCATGCCAAGTTTGGGCAATGGAAGCACCTGGTCCTTGGCTGCAGTCCATGTGTGTATGGCTGGAGCATCCCCCGAGCCTGTCTCCTACTCCCATGCACACACATAGACGCTGTTACCATTCTGTGATACTCTGCTCAAGTAGGACGTGGAAACCTACAGGAACCTACAGAACTGTCCATAGCCTACAGGCCTAGACTCGTTGACTTTGCTTCTCTGTGGCCTCTGAGGTTTGAAACCTCAGGACTCTTACAATTACAGGGCCTTTTTAGTCTCAGATTGCTCCCTTTCTGTTAAGGCCTTTACCACCTCCCTGGGACTCTGCTCAAGGAGCAGGTACAGAGACTCTCCCTCTGGAATTCACCAAACTCTTCTTGCATCAACTTGCCTCTATCTCTTCCACAAATACCCCCAGCCAAGGAGAATCTTCTAGTGGGGAGCCCAGAATGGCCTAGATGCTTAGATGGGGACTAGGACAAGGAGGGGGGAAATCACTGGATATTTCAAAAATATATATATATACATATTGTTTGCTCTGTTGCTTTGAAGACGGAAGACAAAAATAGCATATTTGTGCATGCCACTCCCCGCCCCAAATAGTAGGTAAAATCCTGGACAAAAGAATGTACCTAATTTCAAGACATTTACCCTGGTTCTTTCCTCCCACCCAAGTTGCAGCACTGACCTCCTCCAAGCCATCTCCTGTGTTAGCTTCCCTGTTTGCAGACCCTACCCTCCGGAGGAGATAATACCACCTAGGACACTGCAAACATATGCATCCAAGCCTCAACATGGCTGTGAGAGGAAGCATCTCCTACCTGGAAAAACACTCAAAACCATGACTTATGATTCTTAAACATGTGTAAGGCCATCTTAACACTCAATAAGGAGAAAAGTTTGGTCCAATGAGCATTTATGCCCACACAAATGCCATGGCACTCAATTCTCTGTACCATAATTTTTGTTAAGTGCCATGTACTAATTTTAAATGAGTCTTAAACTGGAAGGAGGCAGGCACAGTGCTCGCTCCTCAACTGGATATTAAGTTCCCAGAGGGCTTGGCCCATGTTTTACATTCCATTTTTTATCCCGTTATTTTACTCTGCATGTACAACACGATGCTCTGTTTATAGAAGGTGCCTCAAGAAACTCTTGCTAAAGAAGATGAATGAAAATCATACACTATTAAAGCTAAAAGGATCTTGAAAATTCAGCTAGCCTTTTCTGAAGGCTTCAGGCAGGTCACGGTCAAGCCAATTCAAATAAATGAGAACTTAGTCTTTTTCAAACTCCAGGATAAAATTTTAAATTCATTTTTGTAAAATTAACATGACATTCAACAACTCTAAAACTTCCTGGCCACATCTAAGAAAATATGGCAGCCAGAAAACACACTGGACTGGAATTTTCCACATTTATTGGTTGCATATTTGACTGTCTCTTCATAGGAATGATGTTATAACATTTTATATGAAAAATAGAAAGATAAATCAGTCTTTCCTCTAATATGGTTGGTGGAAATATTTTTTTGACATCTGGGATGCAGAAAACATGATTTCACACAAGGACACTATGGCTGTTTTGTATTCTGGTTGTAGGTTTGTGTCACCAGGTACAGAAATTCTGATAGATTCCCATCAAAAAAGAAAAAGACTGTATTTCGGTGTGTTTATAATTCATACACTGCATTTTTTTAAAAACCCTGTAGGCAAAAACATACATTTTAAATAAACATCAATGAGAACTTCATTCTCCACTTAAAATTTTACACACCACATAAGCCCCCAAAGAAATGAAAGCAGGTTCTCTAAGAGATATCTGTATATCCATGTTCTTAGCAGCATTATTCACAATAGCCAAAAGGTGGAGGCACCTCAAGTGTCCATCGAAAGATGAATGGACAAGCAAAATATGGAATATACATACAATGGAATATTAATCAGCCTAAAAAGACATTCTGACACATGTTGCAACTTGGATCGACCTTGAAGACATTATGCTAAGTGAAATAAGCCAGTCACAAGAGGACAAGTACTGTATAATTCCACTCACATGAGGTACCTACAGTAGTCAAATTCAGAGAAGGAAGAATGGTGGTTGCCAGGCGGTGGTGGGAGGAGGGAATGGGGAGTTTTGTTTAATGGGTACAGAGCTCTTTAGTTGTACATGATGAAAAGAGTATTGAGGATGGCTGGTGGTGATCGTAGCACAACGCAAACGTACTTAACACCATTGAATGGTACCCCCAAGATGGTTAACACGGTAAATTTTGTCTAACCACAATTTAAAAAATTTATAAAAAGTTTATACAACAGGTGATTGAAAGAATTTTCCAGAGTAGCTTCTGGTTCTGTGCATTTCAAACATAATTCTGCTCTACTGCTCAAATACCACCAGTATTGGAAGCTGAAGAACACGTTTATAACGCTACGTGACCTCTGGCTCTGTACCTTCATGTCATGATGCTGCAGCCGGCAGCAGGAGTGTTCATAGAAGCCATTCCTGCACCCAGTGGCTGGAAATAACTGAACTACACGGAAGTCATTGTAGCCTTCATAACTATGTCCCAATAAAAGCAAACTGAAGGCATTCTTATCTCTACGTCCTCTTATTTGGATCCCAGAAATGCCTTAATCGTTCCTCCACCATCCAACACAAGGGGAGGTGTGACACAGGAAGTCCAACTGGAAAGAAACAGTGATCTGAACTGATTATTGGTTATATGTTTGTGGGACAAGATGACCGCGATGTCTTACTCCTCTGCCATCTTGATCCTTCGCCCTGATTATGGGTAAAAAGTACTTCTCTACAAATTTTAGGAAAACAGGAAAATATGGGAACATATGACGGGTACATCTTCTAAGACTTTGAAAAAAGCCCATGCAAATGAGGGACGCTAAAGGGTGAGTTCCGTTGGTTTCTCAGTAAATCCACCCCTGAATTCCCATTTCACCCAAAATGTTTTCTAGATTGGTATCATTCCCACCTGTTTTGTTCTCATATGATATGTGAACTGCCAGCTAAAATTCTCTGTGCAGTAATCCTTTTGGAGAGACATCCTACATCACTTTTTGTATTCTGTCCAAATATGCCTGGTATGTTTAACTTGTCTTTGAAGCTATTGTTTTTCAGATACTTTATCATGCCCACATCTGCGATCTATCGATACTGAACTACCTGAAAATAAGAAATAGTTCTATCATGAAACTCAATAGAATACTACAGACAATCACACACCTGATATATGTATTTGGACAAGGTAATGCATTTGTGTGTGTGTGTGTGTGTGTGTGTGTGTGTGTGTGTGTGTGTAGGAAGTTCTCCTCTGGAAGCTTATAAAATTGTCTTTATACACCTTTGGTTGGGGAGTCCACAAGTGGACACAGAACTCTGTCCAAGATTTTTAAATTGTCTTTTATTTTACTGGTGTGTGCGTATTTACTAAAAAAACGTATGTTCATACGCATCGGTTGGTCATTGAGTTCAGCCGTGAGTAGCAGAGACCTGAAAAAGAGTGGTTTAACTAATATTTCATTATTTTTCATGTATTGGAAATCCAAAAGTGAGCAGTCAAGGGCTGGTATAGAAATGACCTGTTGTCACCAGTAACCCAAGTTCCCTTCAGCTCACTGTATTGACAGTGCTGTCCCATATTCTCATTCTTACAAGGTGGCTGCTTGAGCACCAGCCTTTTATAGGCTATCCTATCTGCATTCCTAGGAGAGAGAAGAGTAAAGGAGGTAGAAAGGCAAAAAAAATATGCTTCTTAGAAGCCTGTCCCTCTTCTAGGAAGCGTTCTTGGAAATTCTGCCGCATAACTTCTGCCTATATTTTACTGGCCACCTGTAACTGTAAGGAGTAAGAAGGGGAGAAATTTAAATACATGATCTTTTGCTCAATATGTGTCTACTTGAAACAAAAACTGGGACTCTAATGCCACAGCGATGGATGGATATTGGGTAAATTACCTCTACCTCTGCCACAATATTACAGGCTGCCCTGATCCTAAGCAAATTGCGAAGAGGAGCATGAGCTGCCCCTTGCCTCCTCTCTCTCCCTCTCACTCCCACTTGGGAAGCAACACCCTCCTACTTCAGCGGAAAAAAAAACAAAAAACAAAAACAAAAACACGGATTCACATTTAGGGGATAATGACAAGAAATTTTAAATGCTGTCTTTCCTAGGACTTTGTTTAGCCAGGAGCAAAGCCTTGAATTAGAGAAACAGAATCATCATCATACATATTCAGGTTTCAGTAAGTAAGATACAGATGATTAGGTTTAGGAAAGTGATTGGATTTGGATTCCCTTGTCTCTTAAACTCAGATCACCCAATATTCTTGTTTGCTTTTTTTTTTTAATGTTGCTGTTTTAACTTCAGTATACCTCTGAGTACTAACGATACATGCATTACTCATCATGAATCCTAATTTTTTAAAATTTTATTTGCCCATAGCTCATCGGTCCCTTGATTATAACGATGTAGTATATACAGCTTTTCTCCCAAGTCTCTTTAACATTAATACTAATTGGGTTTTAGCGCTGTTTTTATTGGATGCTTATCATTCACACAGCAGTGGAGCAGGGAGGAGTGGCAAAGTGCTTTTCATTTTGTTTGGTTACTGGCTAGCAGGCTGCTTCAGCACACACTTAGGCAGTACGGTGAGAGATAGTGGGAGACCAGCTCTTTGATTCCACCGAGTCTCTCAAGCGGGCATTAAGCAGAAAAGGAGGTTTAGTTTCCCATGCTGCAATAAAACACACTTTAAAAAGGAATGCAGTTGCCTTTGAGTTACTACTGCCCTTTTTTTTTTTTTTTGAGTACTATGGGGTCTTCAGGCAAGCATTTTGCAAACAGCTTTTCAGAAAGGATCGTGATAACTGGCATTTGTAGAGCCTGTTCTGGTTTATATCTGGTTTTTAAAGCATTTTCACATTTATTGTCAGTGCCCAACTAAGCTCTGCTATTAGCTGCTAGCAAATGGGATCTCAGCTTCATAGCTTTGAGATGGCTTCTAGGACAGAGCTTTTGATGTCCTTTGCCTCCAGAATGGATACCAGCAGTTTTAATAATGGCCTAAATCACAGGTTTCCAGAAGCAAAAGCAAACTGATCATTTCCCGATTTTTTTTTTTCTATCCTTAAATAATGCTATTTCCTTTGAAGCAAATTGTTCCCTGCCAGGTAAGTCAGTGAGAGGATGATGATTATAGAAAGGAGAGGGATGCTGGAGGGTCAGGATGATTCCTTTTCACCCCATTTTACCCTTTCTGCTGTTTGCATTCCATGGTAAGCTGACTCAAGTCCACTGCAGGCTGACAAATGCACTGATGCTCTTTGGGTCATCAGTAAATCAATCACTGAACCTCAGAATTAACAGAAAACAGAAAAGATCTGAAAACCAACCAACCACAACTGTACTAGTCACTTTGGAAAGGGACAATTTTCATCTTCTAGAAGGAGCAACACAATTAGGAGTGGGAGTTCCCACGGAAAACAGGAAGACAGGGTCACAGATAACAAGGTTTGTTCCATTCCCCCATCCCAACTTCTGAATATTTATCCTCTCTGGCTATAAAAATGCTTAAGTTTTTCCCATCATTGGAGAAAAAAAATCACTTAGATTAACGCTGGTGAATTTTCTGGTGAAATTAATGCTGGAAGATTTTCTCATCCAAACATCCCCTTCCGGGGACCCTCACTCACCACTACTGCCTCACCTCTCCTGCAGTGCTCAGCCTGTTGATGTCTGGCTCATTCTCATCACTCTCTCATCCTCATCTCCAAATACTTCCTATCAACAAACCCATTACACATTTGTCAGTCTTTTTATTGTAAGACGGCAACCTTTGGCACGTTGCCATTTTTTACTCTTTTGGTTGTTGAGATGGGGATTCTCCCAGCCTCCTAAGATCCTCCTATGGTTTGTTCCTACACTTTCCAGAGGGCTCTTCCCAGGACCCCATCCTCCATTTCTCTCTGGACACTCCCCTGGATTAGCTCATTCATTCCTTTGCTTTCATTTACTACCTATATGCTGCGTCTAGTACACATGACTGCCCCAGCCTTAGACTCAGATATGATTTTTCTAAAAGAATCCCTCCACTGAACTTCCCTAAAACTAAACATATCATCTCTGTTTAAACCATCATCCTTTTCTACCTCCTTTTTCATCTGATGGTGCTACCATCCACACATTCACCCAAGGCTCTCTTTACTTTTCAGCAGCCCTACAGCTAATCTTCCACATTTTTCAGCCACACTTGTGGCATACAGAAGTTCCCGGGCTGGGAAAGGAACCCCCGCCACAGAAGTGACCTGAGCCACAGCAGTGACAATCCTAGATCCTTAACTCACTGAGCCACCAGGGAGCTCCCTAATCTTCCACATATTTCTTGACCCATGTCTTCTTTCTATTTGTGCTACTACAACTTTACTTCATAACTCTGGCACCTCTTGCTTGAACAACTGCCACATTACCTAAGTGATGTCCATACTTGCATATTCCGCTACCAGAGTGGTTTGTCTGAAATATAAATCTAAGCAACAGAAAAAAATCCAAGATCCTTACCGTGGCACAAATTCTCAGGGTTTTAGTCCCAACTTCCTTCTCCAACCTCAGTGTTTGATTCCAGCTATTACACCCTTGATCCCTTTCAGCAAAACAGAGCTGCTGGTAGCACCCAGGGCTCACTGCAGTCTTCCCCTCTCTGTGCTGCAATGCCCTGCCAGCCTCTTTCTCCTTCCCTCTCTTCTTCATCTGCCTAAATAGTACTCAGCCTATAAAACTAATTAGCAGTAACCTCCCCCACAAAGCCACCCCTGACACCCAGGTAGGAGTAGGTCAGTTGCCTTTCCTTGGTGCCCTGCCTAGTTCTACCCCAGGAACTGGTTCCTTAAAAAAAAAAAAAAGTCTATCCATACAGGTGAATTTACTATGTAATGAAGCTCCAAGGATCTTGCTCTCACAGGCCCTTTCCAAGACCCCTTCCTAAGTATGTATTCATAATTTTGCATTCTTTTCCATAAGAGGGTCCCCAAATTTATACAAGCTTCATGAAATGAGGATCTGCCTCTTTGAGGGCCTATTTATTCTCTAGTCAGTAAATCAGTAAATTCTACAGAAGCAGAGCTGTCTTTATTTTTTTTTATCTTTTTTTTTTTTTTTTGCTTTCTGGGGCCTCACCTGCGGCCTATGTAGGTTCCCAGGATAGGGGTTGAATCAGAGCTGCAGCTCAGAGCCTGTACCCCAGCCACAGCAACATCAAATCCGAGCTGTGTCTGCAACCTACACCACAGCTCACACCAATGCCGGATCCTTAACCCACTGAGAGAGACCAGGGGTTGAACCCATATCCTCATGGATATTAGTCAGATTCGTTTCCACTGAGCCACGACGGGAAGTCCCTATCTTTTTATCAACAGCACACGTTAGGCATTTAGTCGTTGGCTGTTGAATGACGAATGACCCAGAAATCCAAGGCAACATTGAGAAGCAAAAGGAAAGGCAAGCTGAAGTGAGATGTGCAAGGTGAAGTTCAGAATAAGTAGTGCCCTGAGCCCCTGAGAACAGCCCCAGGAGACGACATTAGCCAGCCCACCCGGGTCAGAGCAAGGCCATGAATCAGGCCTCACTAAGTGGAGCAAGGGTCAGAAGCCAGGCAGGCAAACACAGGCCTGGAATGTGCAAACGCCAGTGGACAGAGCAGAGCAGAAGGTCCAAGTCCAAAACAATGGCCAGGAAACAGAGGAGCAAGACAGGCTGGCAGGAAGATGGAAGCGAAACAGCAATGACAAGCAAGCACTTCCTGCATGGCTCTTCTATGGTTCCGCAGCTTCAGAAGGCCTCGAGAAAGCGCAGCCCAGGGTAGGGGGCAGGAGTTCAGAGTCCTGAGCCAAGTAATGGGGCATGAAGGGGACAGTGATTCCCAGCAGCCATGGCAGGCAGACAGCCAATGTTTTCCTCACTCGGGTTGGTGTTCACTGGATATCTATTTCCAACCCTGAGCATCTACTGAATATGAAATGATGAAAATGCTGCTGAGTTCACAAAGCCCTCTAAAAAAAAGAACAAACGAAAAAAAGAATCAAAAATCTGTACCCATCCTGTTTTGAGGTATTCCTTCAAAGATTTGCTTTCCATGATGCGACAATGAATGGTTATGCTGTAGGATGAAATCAGGACAGCAGTTATGTAAAGGAGGCAAAACTGGCTTCATTAAAATGCATGGGAAGGAGAAGCAATGGATTATAGTATGGATCCCGCTAGAGATGAGCAGATTACTGAGCACCAGGCACACAAGGGAGACAGATTAATGAAAAATAAATAAAGGGGCTTCAGAAAAACAGCATGAAGCTGAACACCGATCTGCTGCTTGTCACAGAATATAAGCTCAAATTTGTGTGGAAAAGCATTTCTTTTCATTTCGAATGCCGGTTTGAAAGTTCCTGTTATTTGCTTCTTTCCCTATTTCTCCATTTTATTGTTTATTTTTGGTATAATTAAAGATAATTTTCAAAACTAGGAAACATCAACAGAGAGGAACATCTAATGCAGGTTGCCACTCTGGAAATATGGCAAGGATATATTGTAGTTTTCCTAATAGTATGGATAATCACTGAAAGTTACAAATTTTTAAAAAATGCTCTTTCTTACCACGACTTTGCGTTTTGCCTGAAAACTTCGTGGATGTTACTTTGAAGGGGAGGTCACTTAAGGTATTGGGAGAAGAATGGAGTTGAGAGTCAGGTGACCCGGGGTTCAAAAGAAAACAGTAATACTTATATTGTGTGATTAGAACAAATCACAAAGTTTCTTTTGGGGAGGAAAAAAAAATGATACCTGCCTTAATCAACTCAGAGTTCTCAGTGCATCTCAAGTGATATAAGGAAAAAAATTATAAAAAGTTGCACAATCATAAATTGTTCATTACCAGTGAAACATACCTTCACACTACACACAAAAAATAAATTCAAAATGGCTAAAAGACTTAAACATAAGACAAGACACCTATGTTCCTAGAGAAGAACATAGGCAAAACATTCTCTGACATCAACCGTACAAGTGTTTTCTTCTTAGGTCAGTCTCCCAAGGCAATAGAAATAAAAACGAAATTAAACAAATGGGACCTAATCAAACTTAAAAGCTTTTGCAGAGCAAAGGAAACATTTAAAAAAAAAAAAAGGCAGGAGTTCCTGTTGTGGAGCGTAGGAAACGAATCTGACTAGTATCCACAAGGATGCAGGTTTGAGCCCTGGCCTAGTGCAGTGGGTCGGGGATCTGGCATTGCCTCGAGCTGTGGTGTAGGTCGCAGACACAGCTCAGATCCTGCATTGCTGTGGCTGTGGAGCAGGCCAGCAGCTGTAGCTCAGATTTGACTCCTAGCCTGGGAACTTTCATATGCATGGTGCAGCCCTAAAAAAGAAAAAAAAAAGAGACAACCTACAGAATGGGAGAAGATAGTTGCAAATGAAGCAACCAACAAGGGTTTAATCTCCAAAGTATACAAACAGTTCATACAACTCAACAACAACAAAACAAACCAATTGAAAAATGGGCAGAAAACCTAAACAGACATTTCTCCAAAGAAGACATACAGATGGCCAGTACGCACATAAAAAAAATACTCAACATCTTTCGCTAATAATTTCAGTAATTATTAGAGATAAAACTGCAATGAGGTACCACCTCACCCCAGTCAGAATGGCCATCATTAATGTCTACAAATAACAAATGCTGGAGGAGTTCCCATCGTGGCGCAGCGTTAACAAATCCGACAAGGAACCATGAGGTTGTGGGCTCAATCCCTGGCCTTCCTCAGTGGGTTAAGGATCTGGTGTTGCCGTGAGCTGTGGTGTAGGTCACAAACGCGGCTCAGATTCTGTGTTGCTGTGGCTGTGGCGTAGGCCAGCAGCAACAGCTCCAATTAGACCCCTAACCTAGGAACCTCCATTTGTCACGTATGTGGCCCTTAAAAAAAAAAAATGCTGGGGAAGGTATGGAGAAAAGGGAACCTTCCTACACTGTTGGTGGCAATGTAAATTGGTACAACCACTATGGAAAACAGCATGGATTCCTTGGAAAACTAAATACAGAACCACCATGTGATCCAGCAATCCCACTCCTGGGTATATATCCAGACAAAACTATAATTCAAAAAGATACACGCACCCTTATGTCCACAGCACTATTCACAATAGCCAAGACAAGGAAGCAAGCTAAATGTCCATCAATAGAGGAATGTATTTAAAAACTGTGGTACATATACACAATGAAATATTAGCCATTAAAAAGAACAAAATGATGCCATTTGCAACAACATGGATTCAACCAGAGATTCTCATACTAAGCGAAGTAAGTCAGAAGGCGAAAGACAAATAACATACGATATCACTTACATGTGGAATCTAAAATATGGCACAAATTAACCCACCTACAAAACAGAAACAGACCCTTGAACGTAGAAAACAGACTTGTGGTCGCCAAGGCACGGGGTGGAGAGGGAGTGGGACAGACTGGGAGTTTGGGGTTAGTAGTTGCAAACCATTACATTTAGAATGGATAAGCATGAGGTCCTGCTGTATAGCACAGGGAAGATAATGACCACGATTGAAGATAATATAAGAAAGAAAGTGTGTGTGTGTGTGTGTGTGTGTGTGTGTGTGTGTGTGTGTATAAAAGACCGAATCATTTTGCTATGCAGCAGAAATTGGCACAATACTGTAAATCGACTATACTTTTATTAAAATTTTAATTAAATAAAACAAGAAAATTGTCAATTACATATGCAAACTCCATGGAGTTTCAGCTGCATTTGTGTTGTATCATAATCATTCTAACAGATGAATAAGAAAGCATTTAGCAATCACTTGAAAAGCACACCCACTGTTTACAATGTGGAAACTGACAGAGAAAGACAAGAAGTGACTATTTTGGAGTTCCGGTTGTGGCTCAGTGGTTAACAAATCCCACTAGGAACCATGAGGTTGCGGGATCGATCCCTGGCATTGCTCAGTGGGTTAAGGATTCGGTGTTGCCGTGAGCTGTGGTGTAGGTTGCAGATGCGGCTTGGATCCCACGTTGCTTTGGCTGTGGCGAAAGCCGGCAGCTACAGCTCCTGTTAGACCCCTAGCCTGGGAACCTCCATATGCCGTGGGTGCAGCCCTAGATAAGGCAAAAAGACAAAAAAAAAGTGACTATTTTTAAGATGGTATTAGTTTCTCATATTTACTTAATCATTTGAAAATTAGGCTTACAATTTCTACAATGTGTAAGGTTAAATAAGTCACAACTCTTTTGAATGTAATAATCTCATTATATGTACTTCTGAAAATTTATGTGCTTAGACAGAAGCTTGAAAGTTTTAAGGGAAGTAAAAATAGCTGAACTTATATGTGTAAGAACACTGAGAATACGGTGAATATGTCTATTGGGATCCAAGAGGAGAAGTGGGATGTCAGTTGCTGACACAAGTCAAGAGAGTTCAAGAAGAAGATGGGGCTGGAGATACAGATTTCAGAGTCATCGGTCAATACATGGTTTCGAGTCATGGTAATGACAGTGACTATAGCTAAAGAAGGGGTCTAAGGCCCAAGCTGTGGGACCCACTAATGTTTCAAGGCTGTGGAGAACAGGATGAGTCAATGAAGGAGAAAGGGGAAGACCAACCAGTGAGGCAGGAGGAAAACAAGTGTTCTGAAAGACAAATGAGGGAACTAGTCCGTGAAGGAGGTAATGACAACTGTGTCAAACAGTGCTGAGAAGTCAAGTAAAAATATGGAAGAAAAATTGGCCAGTGTTTCTAGGAACCTGGAGTGGCCTTGACAAGAACGACTTCAGTAGACGGGAAAGCAAGTGCAAGTGGAGTTGGGGAGATGTTAAGCTTTATTACATCATCTTCCCCTTGGTCCTGTGGTTTTCTTTTTAACCTGAGCCCATGCATTTAATAAGCGGGGAGAACATGAGAGAGAGAAGGAGACCTTGAAATTAAATTTGGCCCTATTAGGTAGTTTACAAAGTATCTCTGTAAAATAATAAAATCCATTATAAGCAGAATCAATTCCCCAAAGAGAGTGGACCCCAACAGGCTACATAATTACAATCTCCATATTTTCTGTGCCAAAGTTCCACATTTTTATGTGGGTTTTTTTTTCCTTAGAGTTGTGAATTTAGTCACAAAACTTTACTTTTACATTTACACATGTAATGAAAAATAGCAAAGTTACTTAAAAATGATGATGTTCCAGAAATTTAGAGCCTTATGGTACCTACGTAGAGCTCATCCTCTTGCCTTTAGGGAGAACTGCGTTTGAATCTTCGTGAATATTTAACAGTTAATCTTGGTTTTTTTAACCCAACAATATTTAACTTAACAGCTACCGTGTGAAAAGTTACATACTGACCATTAATCTTTATCAGACTCTCCTTCAGTCACTGATCACACTGCATCATCAAAAAGCTCTAACTCAGATCTCTAAGAGAGATCTTGCAGGACATTTTAATGACTTTGCACTCTTTCGGTGAACCTAAAAATAAACCATTAAATGTTCCCTTTATTGTATTCGTATGAAATGTGTCAAAATGAAATCCTGCCTCTATCCTTAAGACTTAGCCCATCTTTTACCCTATCCTTTGTGCCAAAATGCATGGGTTGGGTTTGCACTGGGCATGGCTTAACCCAATATGATGGGAGCGACAGCAGTTCCCCATCTGTGTGACATGATGGTCTTTTAAATACCATCCATCTATCCTCAGGGTGAAGCCATTACCATTCCTATAATTTGTCCCCATTAGTCCTTTCCTCTAGCCCATCAGCCATTTTTACCTCTCTTGTCAAATCCAATGGGCTATAGAATTCTAGGAAAAGTCCGGCCCAATTTCTCAATAATATGATTCTCCTACAGTTCTTACAAGTTCTCCTAAAAAAAAAAAAAAAAAAAATTCCCAGATGTTGCTTTTTAAAATTTTTATTCCTCTTAAAAACTACACTGCCCTAGAAGAATACTGCCTTTCAAGACGTCCTTCTCAGCAAACATATTATTTATTCCACTTATAGTTAGAATTTTCATGTTCATTTTCCTCTTCAGTGAACTACTTTCCAGAATTTCCTTTCCTCTTCCCTATAATTAGTGCCACATACCACTGATAAAGGACCTACATTATCAGAAAGAAAAAAGCCAGAGGAGCATACTGCCGTATTCTCAAAGGAAAATATTTCAGCACATGAGCTTACAATATTCAGATAAGAAGTTGCTTCCCACACAAGAAAGAAACAAATATACAGGAAAACTTAACTTCCTTTACAGACAGTCATCCATTCAACAGTTGATTAAGGAGCAGTCATTAGATGCAAGATCTGTGGACCCTGACAAATACAGAGGTAACCCTGGCACAACCCTGCCCTCAAGGAACTTGCAGTCTAGAGAGGAGAAAGTAGGGTAAAGATTGTTAACATGCCTAGAGAAAAGATTAGGGAGAGATTCTTTCTAAACAGGAATTTAGGAATTCCCCCTGTGTCACACAGGTTAAAGATCTGGTGCTGTCTCTGCATTGGCTGAGCTTGCTGAGGAGGTGTGGGTTTGATCCCCAGCCCCATGCAGCAGATGAAGGATCCTGCATTGCAGAAGCTGTGGCATAGGTCACAGCTGTGGCTCAGATTTGATCCCTGGCCTGGGGAAATTCCGTAGGCCTCGGGTGTGGCCATAAAAGGGAAACAACAACTAGCTAAATCAATCAATTGATAAACAAAGAAGCAGGAACCTAAAGGAAGGCAGTGAGGAAGTGCTATCTGATGATGCCTGAAGATCAGGTAGTATCTGGAGTGAGGTTTAAAGAGAGAGAGAGAGCTAAGATGAGGGGATGGAGCTTCCAGAGACGAGAGCTGTGGGAACAAAGAACAGCATCTGGGAGGGCAGGAGTCAGCACGGGGCACAGGGATGGAGTGCTCAGGAGTGTGAAGGGGGAGAGTGGGAGAGATGGGCTAGAGCCAGGCCTTGCCACGCAGGACGCCAGGTGGAAGGCTAA
The DNA here is from genome assembly GCA_004024745.2 of Catagonus wagneri. Taxonomy (NCBI): domain Eukaryota; kingdom Metazoa; phylum Chordata; class Mammalia; order Artiodactyla; family Tayassuidae; genus Catagonus; species Catagonus wagneri. Next base: position 44,378,378 of record PVHT020004020.1, on the reverse strand, counting down.
GGGTGGGCGCGGGGGGTTCCACTCCTTAGGCAGGAGGAATCCTCTAGGGGATTCTGGAGGACAGGAAAAGATGAGAGCACTAATGTATAGGATGGATTAAGGGAGGCCAATTACAGGGTTCTGTAATCACAGGCTGCACCTATGAATTAGAGAGGAGGATAAGGATTTCAAGATATTTCATAGAAAGAACTGATAGCGTCTGGAATCTGATGGCATGTGGAAGGTGTTGGGACAAGTCAGAGTTAACCCTGCAGGTGTAAGACTGGCTAAAATAAGGATTCCAGAGGGAGGGAAGAGCTGGAAGGAACAGTGTGTCAGATAGAGGCGAAAGAAGATGCCTGGTGACTGATAGAAAAATTAACCAGTGTTTTAAGAAAGAAGCCAGAGCTGGAGGTACAAACAGGCGTGGATACCACCTGCACAGATACGACGACCGAAGTCATGACTTTGGATGAGATGTGTAACTGAGAAAGGGCCACAAATATCGCCCATACATCACAAAGTCAAATGGTGTTTTGCTAATTATCCACTTGGGTTAATGAAAGTAGACAGTCAATATCGGATCATTATTGCCTAGATAAGGTTCAGACCGAATGGCCCACTTCTGCAGCCCACATCAATCAAACTGAACAAATCCCTGTCCAATCTGCCCCTGGCTTGGTGCCGTGTCGATACAGCCAGTGGGTTCACGCTCAAACTGAAATTGAAAACCTGATTCGAGACCCTCAGGTGCCAGTGTCAGATCTCCTCACCCCCAGTCATTTCAACCATCACCAGGCTGTAATACATCAGATCCCACTGCACAGTTCACAGAGAACTTCCTGAACAGTGTCTCCTGGACGTGACAGTTCCATACACAATAGATGGGTTTGTCTCCAACTCACAAATGCAGAAACGTGAGGTTCACAAAGGTGATTTGTCTAGGGTCCTATGGCCAGTACCAGGTCGAGGTAGAACTAGCAACCACGGCTACAGATGCCAAGTAAATGGCAGGGAGCTTTCTGTCTGGTGTTTCTTAGTTTTACTAAACTAGTGCTGAACCTTTTTTTTTTTTTAATGAATATTATGTTCATTATTCATTCACACCGCTGAACAGAGCTAGAGGTTATCTGTACCCAGTGTCCACTTCTTTTCCCTTGTGGCCCCTTCTTTGCCTTCTCTGTGTTGTCTCACTGGAATTGAGTGGGTGAGTGACTGGTATGTGCATGCACACAGACAGACACACACACACACCAACATACACATACACCCAACATACACACACACACACCACCTTCCTCATTAGTCTCTAGTTGGCCAGCTTAGGAGAGCTCTATTTCAAAAGACACATTGTCAAAACCACAGGCCCTATGTCTCAGTGTACCATTCGCGGTTCTTCAGCTACAGGCAACTGCACTGCACGAGATAAATCTATAATTTGATGCAACCTTCACATCCTTCAGAACACAGCGTTTAAGCCAAGCATCATATTCAATTTCAAGCTTCAAAATGAAGGCCACTACACTGTACAAGAAAAGACCCGTCTGAATGAGAACCAAGGGATATTTTCCAGGTAGGATGACGAGAAAGAACAAGAAAGTGGTGAAAATTACTTTCTACTTTGCTCTGTGCTTACACACGTTTATGATAGTTTTCCAGACTGCTAGATCCTAATATGTGAGGTTCGCGATATGATACTTAGGATCAAAATTTCAAAATCAATCAGAAAAAAGCATCCTGATATACCTTCACTTCAGCGTGTTCCGTCCTTCTACCAAGAGTGAAAAAGAACCACCGGACATGCCTTAATTGCCACAAGGAGGCTTGGTGAGGCAGGCACTCGGCCTCAAATCCTTCTGGGAAATGGACAGAGGAAACAGCTTTCCTCCCCTCAATCATTTGTATCCATCCAGTTATTATCACTGCGACTGAAGTGGTTCTTGAGGGAAAAAGACTTGAACCATTAACCTGCTGGGACTCAGACATAAACTTCCATGTCTGATAGGTGGGTAATCCCAGTGAACTTCAGATTACAAAGGGGAGCAATGGGGCTTCTGAGGCAACATTTCAGCTACAGCCTCAAGTTAACATCTTCTTATTAGCCAAATCGTTTTATACCTCCACACAGAAATGTCTGAGTTGATGACAGGAACTGGTGAGAAAATGTCTTAGACTTTTCATTTCTATAGAGGACATAAAAAACACTTGGACACAGAGCACATGGGGCAAGAGGATTCCCCCTGAAGAGAAGGGTGTTATGCAACCTTTGCACTGGGAAAGTTGGGGAGGGTAGGGGACCTCTGCCTCTCACCCTGAGCCTAGTGATCAGGATTTCAACAGGACTGCAACTGGAGACCATGTGGGCTGGTGCCTGACTCACTTAAAATAAGCTGACTATTAAGTCAAAGAGGTAAGTGGCTGCATGGGGCAGCCTAAGCTCTCAGACTCTGTCAAGGGGGAAAACGGACACCGGTTTCCAATAGGGAGAGGCGAGTCCTAGGACCAAGAATGAATGTGGGGTCTGCTTCCATCATGTCCAGTGAGATTTTTCCAGAGGGGCAGCGAGGCCCTACGTGGAGAAAAGATATGGCCAGATGCCTGGGGGCTGCAGAAGGAATAAGGAATAGGCCATACGGAGATGCCTTTCCCTGGGTCATGGCAGCGTCAGACGAAAGGGCCGTAGTGACAGGCTCTCCGAAGAGTCAAAGCTTAACTTACAGCCGCCCAGCCCACAGACCACAAACCCAGGAGACGGTGTCAGTCACGTGGGAATTTTTCCGTGCCCCAGCTAACTCTTTGTTTCCCTGCTGTGTTCAAGCCTGGAAGGGCAGAGACAGATTGCGGGGGGGGGCAGGGGGGGGGTGAGAGGTAGATAAGATGTGACTTCAGTCAAGCTTGGAAGGTTGTTAGAAGCTGGACTTTCCGAATAAAGATCATGGTTGGTAGCCTAAAAATTGTTATCCGATGGTTGTGGAAGACAAAATAAAGCTGCTTCGTAATTATACCTCATGAGTCTCGCTCATTCACCACATCAATTACACACACTTTTCCTCCCACTTAGCTAATTGTATCCAGTGACTTATTTGGGATCTGAGGCGCTTCCTTAGAGGGCAAAAACCTAGACACAAACCGGGGATCGACATACACAGCCACGTTCGCCGGACTAAGGTGGGGGTGACAGCTTGCAAGGAAGAAGGTTGGCTTGTCTTCCCGATACCAGGGGAAGTCACCTTGTCCACTGAGAATCACATCAAATGAGCTGACACCCTCCCCGCACCACGGTTATTAGAAATCCAGGCTCCTCCTAAATATTTCTACGACTTCCCAAAACCCCTGCCTCTGATTTCTCCTTTCCAGCTTTGCTTAGTACAAGTTCTCCGTCTCTCTCCCCAGCCCGTCCCAGGACTGCTCTATTTGCTCTGCCGTCTGGTTTTTGAATCTGTAACACAGACTCTTTCCCTTGATTTTCCCAGAAACACACCTGGCACAAGGCCTCACCTTAGGCGATGCCCGTTCAGCACAGAGCTAGCAGCTTAGAACAGAACACAAAACATCCTTGCCTTGGCGGATGTGAAACGCGTGGCTCTCCCCAAGACCCGACGGCCCTCCACTCTGTGGCTTAGTCCCTTGCAGCGGCTGCTCACCTCTCTTTTCTTTGCTCTTCTCCCCAGAAAATCCGTGAGTTTTTTGGTTTTTTTTTCTTCTTCTTCTTTGTATGCTGATTGGTTTAGCTCTCTCTCGGTTTCAATGCCTCCTTCCAAATCATGCCCTGCGGGCCTCTTCTTTGCTAAATAAAAGGCTGTTTACTCCAGAGAGAAATTATGCTACTTCCTTACAGGCGGAAGCGGCTGCAGCCACTTGTGGTTTTAAACAGTAATTGCTTTATCTGTGCTCTAAGTAGGACCAGCAACAGGGCTTGAATTTGGCCGGACAGGCAATGATGGTTATAGGTGGTGCTGGGTTCCAGAACTCATCGCCACTCAAGGAGATTGACAGCATGTGTTTATTCTGAGAAAAGGGTTCTGTATGGTAAGTGAAAATATATTAAAATTCTGAAACTCTTTTGGCTCTGGTGAACTCATTACGGGTCCTTTTCTGCTTCCCCACCCCTGCGTGTACACAAACACACACACACACTCTCTATAAGGAAAAGGAGTATTCTGCTCATTTGGTGGCCATCGGATGTGATGGCCATCAGTGTTCCCGACCTCGAGGCACAGCGGAGAAATTCCCGAGCCTTCATGGCGGGCCAGTGCATTTCCAGCTTTACCAGAATCTGGGCGTATTATGGGGCCTGGCTGCTCTCGAGTCCTGGCGTGACCATCTGCAGTTAAATGAAGTTTATCAGCAACCATGGAGGGTTCAAGCAAACTGGCCACACCTATCCCGGCTGAGCGCAAAAAAAATCAAAAAGAAATATCCTCCCACCCTCACAAAAACAGTACCAAGGCTCTTGGGCCTCGGAGGGCAGCAGGTTTCCCACACTGTGGCTCAGGGCTCTCCATCCTTCACAGCGTTATGGGCAGCAGCGCCGACAGGAGCAGGGCAGTGGGCTGGGATCAGCAACTCTGTGCAAATGATGAGCCATAAAGCTGTAAATCTGCGCTCAGCAAACAGTGGTGCGGAATAACTCTGGACATATGTGAGCACCCCTCGGAGCGGCTTCATAAACAACTGGGCTTCACTGAGTCAACAAGAAGCCAGTCGAATGGGAGTTTGCTCACTGCTATTGACATTTGGGGTTTAATATGATGTGACTGCATTTGCAATCAGCAGCTGCTAAATCCGGAGACACTGGGATTACATGTTATAAACAGCTTTTGTCTCTAAGTCTGTGACATTCACAGAGATACGAGGCTGCACCGCTGTAGAATTATTCTGTGACTTTGATCCGTTCTACCTACCATGTTTTCCAGAATGCCACTAGAGAAACTGCCACACAGAGTATTAGAAGAAGAGGTAATAATACCTGAACACCAGCTATAAATATTAAGCGCTTTACCGACCTTATCTCATTAAATCCCTACCGTGGCCCTGAGAGGCAGGTCTGACGATCCCCATGTTATAGAGATGCCAAAAATAGCTCAGATTTCACTGAGTTACAAGCAAAAAAAAAAAAAAAAGAAGCTCAGAGATTTTAAATAATTTAAGGTCAGACAACAAATAAATACAGAAACCGCTTAAATCGAAGATGTGGAAACAGACACTAAATTAGGGCAAATGCAGGATTCTAGAATATACCTCTGAGACCGTCTATCTTAGGTCAAGATCCCCAGAAGCACAAATATTTGGAGACGAGGATTCACGTGCAGGTGATTTATCAGAGAAGACCACTCAGAGGCCACAGACAGGGGGTGAGGGATCCAGGACTGGGAAGGGAAATCGAGCAAAGGTGTCGTCTTCAGCCAAGACTCTCCGCGTCCTAGACAGGAGCCTGGGGTGTGAGCTACACCTCGGAGTCATCCAAGCAGAGACGCTGCCACACCTGCCAGTCAGGACTGAGGGAAAAAAAAGCTACAGGCTCAGCCACGGAAAGCAAATCCTCCCAAAGCCACTGACGCACAGTAAGGACGGGGGGAGGAACTGAGCAGAGCACCAGCATCACCCGCTACACCCACTCAACAGCAGTGCCAACTCAACAGGCTGCAAATCCTTCAAAGTCGTGCCCACTGAGAGCAGGGTTAGAGGAAGTGCTTCCAGGATCTGGGCTTCGGATGGACTGCATATGCGGCAGGAGCCGAAAGAGTTCCGTCAGCCTTTTGGTTTATTGAAACTGGTCTGTGATTTGGGACCTCGGCATTTCTGGGTTTCTATAAAGGGAGGGAGTGTGTGGTCAAGGAGGGAGCTTGATCTGACCAAGAACCTCTGGCTCTGCCCAAAGACAAGGTTTGCCTCCCTTCACGTGTCCCACGGCCAGGCCCGTCACCCTGGACACGTCACTCAGCTGTGTGAGCCTTAGAGGGAAAGGGAACAAAATGGTCCGTCCCAGAGTTTGTTGGAATAATCAAAAGAGATGATGCCTGTAAAAGCAGTCGGCACGATATAAATATTCTTTCTAGTAGCATAAGGTTATGGCTGGATTAAACAGAGAGAATCATATTTCCATTCAAACGAGCTGCATGTAGGTAGACGTGACCATGGTTGGATTAATTTCAGAGAGGTGGAGTTTTTTCTTACAAACAGCCTACTTCCTGACATCTCTGTCCAAGCCATCATCCATCTGGAGATTCGGTGGATTTGGAAAGAGAGCAGCCTTGAGCTTCAGGAAATCCCAGCTCACAATCACACTAACCAGCCAGGCCCTCAGAAGGCCTGGGCCTTGCTATCTGCTCTGCCCTGGAGGGGCCTGCACCTCACACCTTCCCACATCCTGGGGCCCTGGTTCTCCCTATCAACTTACACTGAACTCTCCAGCATCCCCAAGAGAACAGGACATGGCAAACACACTCACCTGGAGATGCAAGTGACTAATGGCATAAACACACACACACCACTGGGCACAACCTTAACCCAAAGGAATAACTCTCAAATGTCCGTGGAAAGCTCATTGCAGGGTGCACGGTGCAGATTTGAGCAGCTAGGGCAATACTCTGAAAACCACACCAGACACGTGATTTGGTGAAATACAGCTAGCGTTGCTTATAGAAGAATGTTTCTCTTGAGAGTGACTTCCAAGTAGCACACGCGAGGGGCCTCAATATCAAAGAATGCTTCTTTCTCAACCGAATAAAGGAAAATAGACTTTGGGATCAGCACAACCTGAGTTTTACTCCTGACTTCAGCATTCACCAGCTGTGTGAACCTCACCGAACCTCGGCTTTGCCATCTGTGCAGTGGGACGAGGAGCACCTCCCTCATGAGGTACCGTGAGGATAACGTGCATACAAACTTTCTTTTTTTTTTCTTTTTTTTTGTCTTTTTGCCTTTATGTGGAGCCGCAGCCACGGCATATGGAGGTTCCTAGGCTAGGGGTCTAACAGGAGCTGTAGCCGCCGGCCTTCGCCACAGCCACAGCAACGTGGGATCCGAGCCGCGTCTGCGACCTTCACCACAGCTCACGGCAACGCCAGATCCTTAACCCACTGAGCAAGGCCAGGGATCGAACCTGCAACCTCATGGTTCTTAGTTGGATTCGTTAACCACTGAGTCACGAAGGGAACTCCCATACAAACTGTTTCACACGGTTCCTACTACACAGCAGACATTTGATCAATGTTACCAACAACACCAATAGTAATATGTAAAAGGCCTAGTCCAGAGCCTATGATGTAATAAAATATTGTCATTGTTATTATAACTATTCTCCTCAGAGAGCATTTCAGTGGAAGGCAGCAAGCAGTACATGTTTGCCAATTTAATGAAGACACAAAGGATTGCAAGCCAACAAGCTTCTGAGCCTACAGAGGAAAGAGAACGCTTCTGAATTCCACGCCTGAAGAATCCCTTATCTCCTCAATACATTAAAAAATCGCCCCGGACCTCGGCCCAGGTATCGTTTCCCGAGCTGCCGGCGTGGCAGTTCCTCCCCTGTCCCCCAGGAGGACAGGAGTCCGGGACTCACAGCCTTCCCAGACGAGGGGCTGGACATGAGGCCACTGCTACGAGCATGAAACACCATGAAACACCAACTGTTTCTGTCTGGAATTGAGGCCTCAGCGCTGTGGCCGCGGGGTTGTGCTAAGACGCCTGGCTCCAGAGCGAAACGTCAGAGTGGGAACATCAGATACTTATGTTTGTTTCTGAGATGACCTACTTTGACTTTGCACAGTGAGGAGCCATTAAGTATCCAACTCTTAATGTCAATGAAAAAAGTGCTTAGAAATACATGACACCACCAGTATCCGAGGGGAACACCCTCTATAATTATCTCCACCAGCGACAAACAACCCTTCCTCTGTGGATGCTGAACTGGCAGAAGGTGGATCTGCCTTCAGGCAGACTGTGCCGAAGGAAGCATTTCCCCCTGGAGCTAAACCTGAAAAAAGCCAGAGGGAAGAATCCAGAGCAGGAATAAGAGGGGTGTTTGGGGAGAAGTGGTTTATTGCTGCATAAAGAGGGCTGCGTTGGAGGCGTCCTCTTGGACACAAGGGAGAGAGCCAAGCTGCCTGAAGTTCGATTTCAAAAAGGTACCACAGGGCACGATGAGGAATCCTGAGAAATGACAACTTCCTCGGTGAGGAGAAGGGAGATGACAGTTACTGAATATTTACATGATAATAAAAAGGGGCATTTATTAAGGACATATACAGACTCTATGCAAAAATCACCTCATTTATCTCCACAACAACCCTAAAGCAGGTCCTGTATCAGTCTGCTAGCGCTGCCGTAATAAAAGGTCGCACACTGGGCAGGTTCAAGAACAGAAATATATTATCTCATAGGTCTAGAGGCTGGAAGTCTAAGAGGAAGGCGACAGGGGGTTGCTTTCCTCCAAGGGTCCTGATGGAAGGCTCTCTTGGGAGCCTCTCTCCTTGGCCTGCTGATGGCCACGCTCTTGCTGCCTCTTCACACAGTCTTCTCTCTGCAGGTGCATCGCTAGTGGCTCTTTTGCAGGGCCACCTTCCTTGTCTTATAAAGATACCAACCAGATTGGATTAGGACCTACCCTAACAGGTTTCATTCTAACTGAATCGCCTCTTTAAAGACCCTACCTCCAAATCCAGTCCCATTCTAAGATACTGGGGGTCAGGACTTCCACATACGAATTTGGGGGAGGGGGACACAATTTAGCCCATAACAGATACTATGATTCCTATTTCACTCATGACGGTTTTTTTTTTTTTAATTTTCTTGTTACTTATGAGGATTTTAAAATCGGCCATGTCTAGCTTAGCTAGTAAATGGTAAAGGCAGGACTTGAACTCGGGTCTGTTATCTCCACCATATATAACACTGCCTCTAAAAGCTGATGTGCAGACACAAGGCACGACACCAACATCAGTATTTCTATGCTACTGCCATGCCTAGAAGGTTCTGTTAGGTGGTTTTCTTAGAAGCTTACTTTGAAATGCATAATTAATCTAAGTCCTGCAGTTGCAGATTAATTTACATTTTTTCCTTTGTTACTATAGAAAATTTCTCTAAGCAACAGAAAAATCTGTAATCTGCCCCTGCACAGGCATATACCTGCCCTGGCTAATTATTTAAGACTTTGTTCAAAGCTATGCTCCTAATTAACAGCGTGCACTGCTAATGCCAAAACACGAGCCCAGCATCTCTCACAGTTTGTAATCCATCTGGTCTCCAGGCCCGTGCTGCCACTGTCAGGTACGGCTGCAGTCGGCATGTCCCCTCTCTCCCCGCATGCGGTGGGAGGAAGGGTCCACGGTAGGTAATGAATCAGTAAGGCTCAGCCAGTTCTCTGGACTCTGTTGACATGCATGGCCAGTTTTCTCTCGTGATTAATTACACTCGCCTCTGCAGGAGGATTAATTTACTTTTCTGGAGTGCTTTTCTGATTTCTGCTGTTGAAAAGCAAATCTCAACAATCTCCCAGCTGAGAAGGAATGGAGTCCAGTTCAGGGTGGGTGATGATAATTGTCAAAATCCACAGCTTGAAAGGGAACATGGCTACAAATAGAAGGAAGTGTGTGTGTGTGTGTGTGTGTGTGTGTGTGTGTGTGTGTGTGTGTACATGTATGCACAGACATAAGCATAAATATAAATCTTTTACAATTATGATTTATCTTATTAAGCTGACGATCTGCCCCTTTTTTATGGTTGCCACCTATTTCAAAAGCATACTAAAATAAATGTGCAAGCAAATCAGATACTGCACATTTCAGATAATAATGCAGTCAAAAAAAGAGCAGATAATTGGAAACATAGTCACAATTAGACATAACGCTCTTCAAACAAAGAAGTACCCCTAGTTAATTAATGTTTGTCAAGCACTTTAAAATCATACAATTCAACATCCTAGACATTCTCACCTAAAGACAGGAAGACAAAAAGTGGTGGTGGGGGGAAGGTGGCTGGGCAGCTTAGGCTGGTTTTGGGCATGTCTTGCTCAGTTATTAATCAGATTTACCAAAAGATGGGGAGGAATAAAATCACATGCAGAATAAAATCAAATGTAGCTGGAGCTAAATTTCCTTAAAAGCTATTGCTCTGTCTTCACCTCTCATTTTTCTTCATGAGTGAATAGGGAATAATTCTCCAGAAAATCCTTTCACAGGAGCAGTAACATCAAATCTTAATTATTAATATGACGATCTGTTATTTATTGAGCATCAGCAAGGCATTAGATGTTGTACAAAACACAGAAAGCTCCAAGTCTTAAATCAAGCTGACTCACTCAGAAATGTGAGTCTTGAGCTTTGTTTTTTTTTTGGGGGGGGGGCATGCTTTGGATGAGATTTTAAGCAGTGAGCTCGCTGGTGAGGTGCCACCTGTCTTGGAGGAAAGTGTCTCTCTGGCACTTAGGTTTTGCCACCCACCAGCCAAGAGCAGAAGATTTACCTGGGAACCAAAGATTCCAAACCAAAGAAGAGATCTTGGAGGACGTCACGTCCAGTGGCCTCAACGCCCCTCTGATCTTGGCTGACCATAAGCCCATCTCAGTAAACTATTTGAGCACGTGCCCTATCATTTTTATACATTCACTTAAATGTGAATAAGTGTGTGTGTGTGTATATATATATATATATATACACACACTTATATATACTTATATCATATATATTAAATATAAACTTTATATATACTCTTGTACCAAACAAAAGCATACAAAAGAACATTTTTAAGATAATATGAAGACAAAATTCTTAAAATAATTTTTATTATATTTTATTAATAGGAACCAAGAATTTTTACTCTCACTAAAAAGACACCTCTATTGATATCTTTTCTCTATTAAAGATAATGCAATCGAATATGATTCATTATTTTTTTAAATCTTAGTCTAATACACTGTGAAAGTCAAAGTCTAGTGCAGCTTTAATAGCTGCCAGTGGTGAGAAAGCTACTTCTCAAAAATAATCCATCCAAATGAGGAAAAAAAATACATCGTTGGCTGGGCTTACCAAACTGTGAAACTTATTTTTAATCTCATCCACCAACTATGTGAAAGTGTTTGTAGAAATTTGCTAGTAAATTTATATTTTTCCTGCTCTATCATTTGTTCTTGTCAACAAATTGGAGTTCTATAAGGCTGCAGTCTTATAGATTTAATAAATGAGCTCAAAATATACTGAAAGTCTTCATTTTTAAAATCAGTTTTGAAATTCTATTTCTAAATTTTCTATATTTCTGATGGTATGGTTTTTAAAGTTTACACACATAAACAGCTTTAGCAACAAAAATGACATTAATATAAAGGAAACATTTTCAGCCGTTATCTTGAAAATGCATTCTCCGAAGTGGAAGTGTCCATCAAAAAGGAATTGATTTCCCATTTTAGAGAAGGTGTAAATTAGTGTGGTTGACAGATTAAAGGCCTTTCCTTAAATCCCCTTCTTTCATTTATTGAGAAGTCTTGGGGAAACTGCGTCACCTTTCCATGCCTCGGTTTCCTCATCTGTAAAATGGAGTCAGCAGTCTCTACCATCTAAGACTGTGTGAAGAGTCAACAACTTAACTCATTAAAATGGAAAATGCCTGGCCCATACTAAACTCCGTGTAAACAGAGTGTGTTGGACATGTTTAGTTCTACAAAAATTTCTCCTAAGAGTTCTACTACCAACAGCTACTTGTCATCACAGAAGGTCAGCATAACTACACTGTGTCTTTTGTTTTTTTTTTTTTGTCTTTTTCTTTTTTTAGGGCTGCACCCACAGCATATGGAGGTTCCCAGACTAGGGGTCTAGTTGGAGCTGTAGCCAGCAGCATACAACACAGCCACAGTAACGCGGGATCCAAGCCGCATCTGCAACCTACACTACAGCTCAGGGCAATGCCGGATCCTTAACCCACTAAGCGATGCCAGTGATCGAACCAGTAACCTCATGGTTCCTAGTCGGATTCGTTTAACCGCTGTGCCATGATGGGAACTCCCTGGACTGTGTCTTTTTGTAAAAGAAAAATGCACAACTTTAAGTCTGACAATGCTTTAATTATTCTGACCCAAGATAACCTACAAATCTCTCTGCGACACAAAAGACCGTCATGGTTATTCTCACTTTCATTCAAAATATTCTAAAGATCCTATTATTTGTAATTCTGTTATTTAAAAGAATATGGTCTGTGAAGTTCTTTAGGAGTCCCCTTCATGGCTCAGCAGTTAATGAACCCAACTAGGATCCGTGAAGATGAGGGTTCGACCCCTGGCCTCAATCAGTGGGTTAAGGATCTGGCACTGCTGCAGTGTACGCCTGCAGCTGTAGCTCCCGGTGGACCCCTAGCCTGGGAACCGTCATAAGCCGCAAGTGTGAGCCTTAAAAAAAAAAAAAATTCTTGGAGTTCCCGTCTTGGCTCAGTGGTTAACAAATCCGACTAGGAACCATGAGGTTACAGGTTCGATCCCTGGTCTGGCTGAGTGGGTTAAGAATCCGGCATTGCCATGAGCTGTGGTGTAGGTTGCAGACGCGGCTCGGATCCCGCGTTGCTGTGGCTGCGGCAAAGGCCGGCGGCTACAGCTCCTGTTAGACCCCTAGCCTGGGAACCTCCATATGCCGTGGTTCGGCCCTAGATAAGGCAAAAAGACAAAAAAAAAAAAAAAAAATTCTTTAACAGGCACAATAAACTGCAATACATGGAAACACATTACTGTGACTGAACAATGAAGAGGCAGCTTTCAGTGCTGGAATCCTCTTCCTCTGCTTACACTCTCCCATGTGACGTCTCAGTTATGAGACAGGACCATCTGATTCATCAGACCTCAAACATCAGTAAGCTTACTTCCTTTGTTAGCTTTGGGACAGAAAGTAAATATGAAGGAGAGGCCCTCTCCCTTCCTCCCTCCACGGAGGAAGCCACTGATCCCGTCCAGTGCTTTCTCGGCAGAGGTTCTCTGGATTCCACCCGGAGCTGCTGAATCAGACCCGGGTGGGACATGCCTTTCAACCAGCTCCTGGCTTGCGCTGCTCTGACAACTAGATGACTAACTTCCACGAGGGAGGCTTTCTCCCTGTCATCTTCCTGAACATTTCAAATAACGAAGAGTCCATTACCTTCCAGTACAGCTTATCTCATTTTTGGACTCCCATAACTGTCAGAAAATGTTTTCTTCTACCTCCCCGGTATTTCACCCACTGCTGTATTTTACTCTCTGGTGTCACACAGAAACACTTCACATCATCTCCCACCACCCCTCATTCTCTCTCTCTCTCTCCTCCTCAGACCCATCCTATTTGTTTCCGGGATGATCTCTCCCTCCCAAGTCCACTCCCCTGGCTGCTCTCTTCCTTGGCAGTGTTGCTTAATATCTCGAGTGTTACCAGAGCAGGTCAGGATGCTGCAAGTGTGTGACCTCCTCCACTGCTGCTGCAATGGCATCATTAACGCCAAGGAAATTCATCATCGCCAGTTAAGCTTTGTTCTCTTCGTATGCGTGCTTCACGTCAATGCACCATGCACATTCACTGATTGTATAAACACCTTTTGTGATTGACTTGAGGCTATTTTCCTCTAGACATTCCTCACATGTCTTCTCCTGTGTCACGTACTGGTTCACAGTGCAAGGTCCCTAAAGATGTGATATCTTCTATTTTATGTCGCTACCTTAGTCTTATTTCATATCATAAAAAGTATGGGATCAAGATAAACACGGATCCTGTAAATAAGGTCAGCCGGTACCATCCAGGCCCAGTTCTGTAAGATAACTTTAAAGCAGGACACTTACCCTTTTTACATCTCTCTGCACTAAACGATAAAATGAGACTAGCAATGCCTACCCTCCTGACCTCAGAAAGTTTTAGAGAGAATTAAATGAGTTACAAATTGTGAAAGCCTTTTCAAATGGTTTAAAAAAGTTATATTATTATAATACAACCTGTAGGCACTTAATACATATTAATAGGGAAATGAAACAGATAAATGATGAAAAGAGGGCTAAGTAACAACAAGAAGGGAGGATCAGAGGAAAGATAAGACGAAATGTCAATTCAAGTTCTTGGCACCACGAAGCCAGTGTCTGTCGCCGATGGAAACACAGAGGGAATCAATGCTTTACGTCCAGTGCAGTGTTTAAAAGAATGCAGGGCTTAGTTTCTGGTGAGAGATCATCTGACCCACAATTTCCATAGCTCCGTGCAGTTAATAAGGCATCTAGTAGCACCTGTTCAGAATTTACCCAGGAAGAGATGTGATGGGTAGGAGGCAGGGGCTAAGAGCAAGTCTCACATCCATTGACACACATCGCTAGTCTGCTGGGGACAGCAACGTATTTAACTGCTGAGCAGCAAATCCCATCTGACTGTTTAAGTAAAAGGTAATGGTTAATATCAAGCTAAAAGTGTGTGCCTTTCTACACTGTATTAAATAAAATACACTAACAGCATATGAATGAAATAAAATTGCATTTCTAACAAGTTTTTCATTTTCCTGTGAACTAATAAGCATCACAGGATATTCGTTCCTATGCAATCAGGCATCCGTCCATTTATTCAAACAAACATCTCTTAAGTGAATAATATGCACGCAGATTCATCCCAGACAGAGCAGGACTAAAAAGATGAATAACCTTAAAGCCTGGGATCTGGAGGGTGGTGGGAAGGCGAGAGAGAGAAACGGGAAGAGAACAACTTAAATGCAAATGATGCTGTGACTGAACTCGGCTGACTCAGCGCACTTTGATCTTTGAGCACTGGATGAGTCAGGATCCAGGTGGCAAAGCAGAGAAAGCACTCTAGCCAGTTCGGTAAAAAGAGATTTCATGTAGGGAACGTGGTACTAATGAAAGCACTGAAAGGAGAAGGACTCTCTATGCTGAACCTGAAGGAGGAGGTCTAGAACCACACTGCCACAAGTGCCCTCTGCCAGACTCAGGAAGCTTGGGAATCAAGAGGCTGCCGATGAAATGCTGGCTTTAAGAATACACCTCACTGGCAGTTCTCCAGGGATCACAACTGCCAGCTCCCGTTAGACCCTTGTTGGAAGGAAAACCACCATTGCTCTTGCCATTTAACTCAGTTCAGAATTTAAGTCTTGTGTGAAGGCATCTGATGAGCAGAGCCCTAAATCCTATCTGGAGCCTTAGTTCCCTGCAGGAACCAAGCCCTCGGAGGAGGCGTGAACAGCTGCGAGCGGACCCATCCATCCAGCACACCCAGCCCAGCAGAGAATGTGAAATGGGGAGATAATGACGGCAGAGAAGGAGCTGGGCTGAAGGCAGGAAGAACAGCATGTACATGAACCTGACCAGCATTGAAACCATACTCTGATGAGCTACGAACAGAACCAAGGATAGCATTTCAAATGTCACAGCCTTTTTGGTCATCGATGGTCCTGGCTTCATTTTTCCCATCCATAAAATAAAGTTTCTATGATTCTCTGCTAATAAATCAGGAATTAAAAAGAAATAGAGGAGTTCCCATCATGGCTCAGTGGTTAACGAATCCGACTAGGAACCATGAGGTTGCGGGTTCGATCCCTGGCCTTGCTCAGTGGGTTAAGGATCCGGCGTTGCCATGAGCTGTGGTGTAGGTTGCAGACGCGGCTCGGATCCCACGTTGCTGTGGCTGTGGCGAAGGCCGGCAGCTACAGCTCCTGTTAGACCCCTAGTCTGGGAACCTCCATACGCCGCGGGTGCAGCCCTAGATAAGGCAAAAAGACAAAAAAAAAAAAAAAAAGAAAGAAATAGAGGAGTTCCAGTCATGGCTCAGCAGTTAACGAACCTGACTAGTACCCATGAGGACGCGGGTTCGATCCCTAGCCTCACTCAGTGGGTTAAGGATGCAGCATTGCCGTGAGCTGTGGTATAGGTCACAGATGTGGCTCGGATCTGCCATGGCTGTAGCTGTGGTATCACCCGGCAGCTACAGCACTGATTCAACACTTAGCCTGGGAACCTCCATGTGCCTCAGGTGCGGCCCTAAAAAGACAAAAATATAAAATCATCAAAATTCATCACCTTGGTGTGAAGTTTTACACAGGTAATAAGGTTGTCAGTTTAATGAGAGAAAGGTTATCTCCGTGGCATTTGCAGAAACTCAACTTGTGATTAGTAATTTCCTTTCCTAATGATACAGTATGGCATCTAATAAGTACTTGTTGGTAGGAAATAAAAATGTGATCATCATGGAATTCCATTTTCCTGGGATATGCAGAACTCTTCCCAGCTTTCTTCTCATGGTATGTCCTAGAAACCTGCCATCGCGACGCACACGCAAAGAAACGAGTGAGCCAAAGCTGCACACTGTTTGCCGGGCCTTGTGCTCAGCCAAGTCAGTGTTTAGCTAGTGGAGGGTCTTCCGTTTCAGTTTTCATGAATATGTAATTCATCTAGTCACAACAGGTGTATTTCACGCAGCCCGAAAAGCCACATGCTATTTCCTTGCTAAACTGGCCTCCTCCACACCTGCTTAGAGACAAAGAGGTTCAGCAGCTGTTGAAAGTCAGGTTACCCCTGAGTTACTGAGTTACAGCCCAGCGACGGTGGAGACCAGGTGGCGTGCAAATCACCTGCAGCAGCACAAGTGACATTAGGTGGCAACCAACTTCAAATGCCTCTCTCTCTGTCCTTTCTCTCTCTTTCTAGACCAAGAGGTAAGAAATCCAAGTAAGCTATGAAAGAATATATGATTAGATGAGCTTTTAAAATAGACGATAGACAGAGAAAATACAACGAAACACGAACTGACCACTCCATTTGCTTAGATTCTGCCTCATTGTCTGCACTTACATGCAAGTCAGTGACAATCAGAAAGGAAACAAGCACTAAACCAAGAAGGCATAAAAAAAACCCAGAATTAGACTCGAGGGGGCAAAAAACCGTGAGGAGTTATCTTCACAAGCAACCTTCTATATCATTCACGGCAGTGGAAACAAAGAGTAATTCTGGGTTGTCAGATTTCCCCAGATGAATGGAGCTAGTAAAACACACACACACACACACACACACACACACACACACACACATACACACAAAGAGGAAAATTTCATAAAGATGATCTTATGCCTTAACCAATTAACAAATACAAAATAAGAAATATGACTATACTGTAATTGAATTGTCATAAGCAGTACAAGAGGGAAATGCCAAAATTTCCTTGTTCTTACGAGTTTTTTCCTTATATGAAACGTCTTTTTTTCCAGCAAGCTCATGCCAGTTATTCCTGTCTTATCTCTTTGACTAATGGGAATCCCCACTTTCCTTCTAACATTTGCATCTACCCAAGTATTGTTATTCTTCAGTCTTCCTGGTTTTTTTTTTTTTTTCCCCAGAAAGTAGCTAACACTCTTGATTTTAGAAAGAATTTTTTTTTATTTTTTATTTTTAATAGCCACACCCATGGCATATGGATGTTCCCAAGCCAGGGGTTGAAACTGAGCCACACAGTGGATTAAAAGTTAGATCCTTTAACCCACTGTGCTGGACCAGGGATTGAAGCCATGCCTTCACAGCAACCTGAGCCACTGCCGTTGGATTCTTAACCCACTGCACCACAGCAGGAACACCCTAGAAAGAATCTCTCTTTTTTTTTTTTTTTTGTGCCTTTTCTAAGGCCGCACCCATGGCATATGGAGGTTCCCAGGCTAGGGGTCTAATCAGAGCTACAGCTGCCGGCCTACACCACAGCCACAGCAACGCGGGATCCGAGCCGCGTCTGCAATCTACACCACAGCTCATGGCAATGTCAGATCCTTAACCCACTGAGTGAGGCCAGGGATCGAACCCGCAACCTCACGGTTCCTCGTCGGATTCGTTAACCACTGAGCCATGACCGGAACTCCCGAATCTTTTTAAAATTTATTGCTATTTCAAGAAATTTCTGAATGCTGGCCAACACAACTTGCCATCAATTAAAAAAAACAAAAAATGAGTTCCCTGGTGGCCTAGTAGGTCAAGGATCTAGTGTTGTCACCACTGTCACACTGCTGTGGCATGGGTATGAACCCTGGCCTGCGAACTTCACATGCCATGGGCAAAGAAAGAAAGAGGAGTTCCCTTTGTGGCTCAGTGGTTAATGAACCCAACTAGTATCCATGAGGACGAGGGTTCAATCCCTGGCCGTGCGCACCGGATTAAGGATCTAGCCTTGCCATGAGCTGTGGTGTAGGTCACAGACGCAGCTCGGATCCCACGTTGCTGTGGCTGTGGTGCAGGCCAGCAGCTGTAGCTCTAATTCAGCCCCTAGCCTGGGAACTTCCATATGCTACAAGTGAGGCCCTAAAAAGACAAGACACCAAAAGAAAAAAAAAGATGGAGAAATGAAATGTTTAAAACTGAAGAATTCTTTAGGCCTTTAGGGTAACTAGTATTAATGAGCTGGTTCAAGCTGAAATTTCTTTTCTCTGCTTTAATCTTTTTAATGTGAAGTAGCCACTGAGAGTTCATATAGAGTTATGAGAAGATGGTCTGGGGCTTCAGGTCAAAGCGTGGATGTCCTGGAAGACTGGCACCTCATAGCTGCTGAATAATTGCCATGGAAGGGCTGCTGTGAGGACTAATAAGGGCAGAGCAGGAACTGTGGGAACAGAAACTCATACAGAAATTACAGCAAGGAACACTGCCTAGAACCAGAGACACCAGCACAGCGCATAGACCTTGGGTCCCACCTCACAGGCCATTCCTCCCGCCGTCTCTGGGCCGTCTTGGGACTCCAGGCGCTGACACGGGCACCTTCTTTGTGAAGGACACCTTCTCTCAGCGGACAGGAGTCGTGCAGACGAGGCCTGGTTCAAGGGGGAGACAGGCTGGTTCTCGAAGGCCCAAGGCGACGACTATCACCAAGAGGGTCCATCTTCCCTCAGCAGCCAGAGGACACAATTTCCTGGCAAAATGTGAGGAAAAGGATGGGTTTGCCAACTCCTGCAAGGGTAAAAAAGATACCTATCCAGCTACTCCAGCCAACAAGCCATGCAGGATTCGCCAAGCAGGAGAATACACAGAAGAGTTCTCGCCTAAATATCCAAACGTAACCTCGTATTGTGTTCATAGTCCCTGGATAACTGCTCTGCTTTTTGCTTCATTTTGCCTGAGCAGCCTCAGCACTCACGAAGTACCGGCCATACGGGGTGAAAGCTTCCACAGAGGCCCGGCGGATTAGCCGTAAATACTACCTTTGCCAACTGCGAGTTTTCCCATTTTCTTCAAGCTGCTTTCAGAAAAAAATAAAAATAAAAAAACTGCTTCATCAATTATTCTAACCATTTGCCAGTTACTTAGGTTTTAAGGGGGGCTCTTAAGTGTTTTCAAACCACATTTATGCTACATGCCAGTGTAAATGAAGCACAGAAATAAACAGCAGTGCTGTCGTGTGGGACCATAGTTCACGGAGACGTTGCTTCTTCCCCCGTTTCTGCTATTTCACTCTGAGGACATTAAACTATTATCAAGATGGTCTTCCCTTCCAGGCCTCAAGGACAGATTTAATTCCGTGCAATGCTCAGACTTGATGGCTAGTAGCAGTGATGCGAGCACAAACATCTGGACTCACTACAGGAAATCCTGCCCTTCATTTTGAGAGCCGGCGCCAACTTGAGTGAAAGGTGGGTTAAGTGTTTCTGTGCCTCAGCCACCAAGAGAGATACGCCGCAGAAAGGTTTTCTGGGAAATAAGGGTGGGGCGGGGCAGACTGACAAGAAAGGAGAACTGAATTTGAGAGCACATTCTCCTGCTATCAAAGTGGCAATCCAGGTGGAGTTTTATATTTAGAAAATGCTAGGGCAAGAGATAGAGAATACAGGATTTTTAATCCTTTTTTTTTCTTCTTCTTCAAGGAACTCACAAACACTCCTAATTTAGCTAAAGTCATGCACGTACCTTGAAAAGGCTGACAGGACAAAGTGAAGAGCAAGATTTTCAATAAATGGATTTGAAACCCTCGTCCTACCCCAATAAGATGGAGGCAAGTTTGACAGAAACCCGTGCTGGAGACTGTGGAGATCCACCACTTCTCTGAAGATCTGGAAGTGGGTGTGGGGAGAGCTACGCAGACCCAGAAATACATCTATTCAGCTTTACAGCCTCTACTGAGCTGCTGTTCTCTGTGAGCTTTTCTGTGTTTATACCCATGACCCCAACATGGGGCCCAAGTCCTTCCTGATGATTCCACTTGTCATGCGCTCCCTCACCTCTAGCACCAAAGCATCTGCAAACGCAGGTACCAGAACTTTCACGGCAAGGTGGGAGCCACCACACGGATACAACGGGAGAGACACGTTAGGTGGCCTGATGCATCTTACACTGTAAGAAAAGCACTTGAAAAGCCTGAATTAGTCCTTTCCGCCATCCCCCCACCCCAATCCAGCAATCTCTTACTGGCTGTAGCCACCCTGGCCGTGTAACCTCCAACAGCTTTGCTCATCCTTCTCACCTCTCTCCCTTCACATCTGTTACGGGGTGAATTAAGTCCCCGCCCCCTCCCCAAAGACATATTCAAGTACCAACCCCTAGTATCTGTGGATATGACCTTATTTAGAAACAGGGTCTTTGTAGATAGCGTTTAGATGAAGTCATTAGAGTGGGTCCCAATCCAACCTGACCGGTGTCCTTATAAAAAGAGGCCCAGAGATGCACAGGGAGAATGCCACGTGACCACGGAGCCAGGGAACCAGAGTGACGCTGCTACAAGCCAATAAATACCCAGGATGGCCAGCTACCAGCAGAAGCCAGCAATAGGCACAGAAAGAGTCTACCCAGAGCCTCTTGGGGGAAGCATGGCCCTGGCTGACACCTTGATTTCAGACTTCTAGCCCCTCAACATGTGAGAGAATAAATGTCTGATATTTTAAGCCCCCACTTTGCTACCGGAAGCCCTAGGAAATCAACACAGTAACCCCCCTTCCCTCTTTCTCCCTCGCTCCCACTTTCTCAGCAGAGACATTTAGCATCTCTTTTATCATCTTGACACCTGTGATCCTCAACTTCGCCCTCCCAGGAGCTGAGGAATGCATTTTCCCATGCAAGGACAGTTCCGTTCTTATGAGACATTCTGGTGCCGGTGATTAAGAAAATTTTTTTTCCTCCACTACCTATAGTGTATTTAGATTGTAAAAACAAATAATCCAAGGGCCCAAACTAGATTTGGAGGTCAAAACTCCACCCCTTAGCTGTTGCTCTTGATCAGATAAGCACACTCTTGCTTCATAACCGCTGTCAATAATGAACCTTCTCTTCCATATCAGAACCTATAAAGCTGGGGTGAACTGGCCTCTGGCTCCCTGGGCCTCGGCCCGGCCTGCTCCCCAGCGTCTGCTCTTGGGTTCCAACAACACCGGCTGTTTTCACTTCCTGGTTTCAACATATGCTCCCTGCACCCTCCCAGCACTGACTCTGCTGTTCCTGCTGCCTGGAACTGTTTTCCTCTGGTCCCCTGCCCCAGCCCCTCTCCGAGCAACTGCCTAATCATTCTTGATCTCAGTCAACTGTCCAGGTCTCTGCAAGGCCTTTCCTGACACCCCAGGACTGAGGCACGTCCCCCAATTACAGACCTTTATGGCACCCACTGCCTTTCCTTACTAATATTTATTAGTTTTTAATCATAATAGAAACTCTTTTAATTGGGTTCCTCTGGGAATTAACTGATGTTTCCAAACCCATCTGTAAAAAGTATTGACTGGCTGCCAGAGTATGATAAATGCTTATGACTTCTGCTGCCTAATAAACACCCTCATCACTTCAACCCCCTCCAACTGAGCTCTAGCCTTACTAAGAGAGGGTTCTTTTTGTTCCCAAACCTGTTTATGGTGGTTAAACTTGATTACTATAATTATACAGCTTAATTAAATATCACATAAACTGATCACATATGAGCATAAAAAGAGAGTCGCTGGTTTTATGAAAACTTAAGTTCAATGCTAGGAAAAGACTTGAAAAAGCTTGGGGAAAAAAATACTCTTGAGTCAGTTGTAGGTAGGACGAGTATAAAAGATTAGGGGGAAAAAAATACTCTTGAGTCAGTTGTAGGTAGGACGAGTATAAAAAACTACGGGGGAAAATAATAAAAATCTAAAGGAATTCCAATTACTTCACAAGTGTTTTTACATTCTCCCTCCACTTCAAAATACCTGAAACTAGAAATTATAGATAATGCATATTCTGAGTGGGTTGTATGCAAGATGATGTCACTCTTTAGTTACCAGACTGATCCTCAAGGAAAGCACCTTCGCCCTACCAGATCTGACAAGTAAATGTTCATGTGTGTGTTTCAAGTAGATAATAAAGTTATTTTATATATGTAAACATATATATATACACACACACACACACATACATATATCCATATACACACATGCATATATACACAAACACACACACCTATACATATTGAATTGATTTTCTGTTCTACCTGCATTTTCCAATTACGTAATCAGCTACTAGTCTGGTTCTCACTGGAGAAAGGGCCTTTCATAGTAAATACAAGTAAATTATTTATTTATTTATTTAGTCTTTTTAGGGCCACACCCGCGGCATATGGAGGTTCCCAGGCTAGGGGTCGAATCAGAGCTGTAGCTGCTGGCCACGGCCACAGAAATGTAGGATCCAAGCTGTGTCTGTGACCTACACCACAGCTCACAGCAACACCGGATCCTTAATCCACTGTGTGAAGCCAGGGATTGAACCTGCATCCTCATGGATACTAATTAGATTCATTTCCACTGAGCCAGAACGGGAACTCCCCTCAGTAAATGTTTACTGATGTGACCATTTGATTAACATTCATCTCCCCCTCTTGACTGTTCTTAAAAGAAGGGGATGTCCACTGTGCTGAGCCCCAGCGTCCCGGTGCCCAGCACGGGGACACAGGGCATACTCAGCAGGCATTATTCTGAATAAATGAAAGGTAATTCCCCTTTACTTTGTGTTGTGCAGATACAGTATATAAAAGAGCAAACTACTCAAGCAATTTCTGAAAGATGCTGTAAGTAGTAGGAAAACTTACCGCTCAGAACTCTTCTGAGCAAACTGTGCAAACTTCAGCTCTGTGTTAGATTGTTCAGATTGTCAGGGCACACTGGAGGACAGCGGCGTCTTTTCTTTCTGACTGACAGGCTGGCTGCGCTGTTTTGTCTGAACAGGACTCCCTGGATAGGTGTGGATCTGAAGCAGGATCGAAGGAAGCGCTTTTTACGCTCCCCTCCTTGTGCTATGAGAAATCTAAGCTTCTCCACCATCCAGGCTTAGCGCACATAACAGACGGGTTTAATCCATAAAAATGAAAAACTTTTCCCATTTTAACTCCCTTTCCTGCTTCTCTAGGTAAAACAAAACTTTCCCTGAGGAAATGATGTAAATGCACTCACGTTCTTAAGACATTTCACAGAGCACAAAATATTGCTATACACTAAACCATGTTTCTTTTCATTTACATTTAAAAAGAAATGAATGTAGTAGTGGAAAAAACTATAGACAGGAGTTAGGACTTGCTTTCCAATCCCTGCTTCGTTGTGCTCTCCCTCCATAAGCTTCAGTTTCCCTGTCTGGAAAACGGACTTCGTAAAAAGACATGGCCTATCTGTCTTACAGAATTACTGTAAAGGATCAAAATAAAGAATATACATGAAAACTCCTGAAATACTACAAAAAGTGAAACATGTGTATCCTGTTGTTGTTAACGGTGAGGTCCTCGAGCCCGATTTCAACAGTTTCAGTCCCTGCCCTTCTCTGTGCCTGGCAGGCTGCGCATAACTCATTGCCTTCCCACAGACGCAGACAATCCTCTGTTACTGCACTTGAGAAGGTGCCGGAGTCTACCGATTTGGTTATGTCCTGCTCCAGCATACTTTCCAGGGAAATCCCCGGGTCACTCAAGCCACATCGCCTCCCACAGTATTTTCAAGACACTTACAGAGAGGGAACATGAGTCAAGGCCCCTGTGAAAACCATAATTTCATTGCCAGTATGGCTTCAGCTCCATCTGTAAAATGTCGTTTCTGTTGAGTCCATCCTAGTAGCCCAAACAGTAGAAGAATCACAAATCCACCTCCCTCAGTAAAATGTAAAACTCTGCCGTCTCTGTATAATATATGGGTACTCGAACTATACTAATTTATTCTACAATTACTTTTATCTTTTAGCAATTTTATTTGGCTCTTACACTACATAATTAATGATGTTTACACGGAAAGGTTCTTTAACTCAGTAAATGGCATAAGTGGATTACTGAGCAAGCCTTAAAGCAAATAAACATTTTTCTCCTTTCAAAAGTTTCTTCACTCTCCTTTGAATGTTTGAGAGTTTTTTAAATGTCAATGAAAAACAGAAATCAGGCTCTTGAGGTCCATTCTCCCCCGGTAAGACGGACTTATAATCCTGTTTCCTGTAATGGTTGGCCTGGGAGAGTCAACAGCGACCTCGCTGACCCAACAGATCCAGACTCAGAAGCCTGTCTTTTCTTTGGGAGGTTGCCACTGTTTTTCTCCAGGACTGTAAACATAAAACAGTATCTGGCCCCTACAGATGACTTCCTGCTGACTTCGCAGCACAGGGGATGACACACTCATGAGATAAACAAACAAGCTCACTATAAAGACCAGAAAAAGACCAGGAAAGGAAAACTTCCAGTTTTCCTTCATGATCACATTGCCCAGCTGAGGCAACTGCTGGAGATGACCCTGCTAGTCAGAGTCAGATTGCTTGTTTCTTAAGTGGCAGCACAAAGCCAGGTTCCTACAAAATAGAGTTGGCATGACAGTCACTGTCAGGACATACATCATTTTTCCAAGGTATTCTCAAGGGAAAGCATTGACATCAAAAGCTGCTTTCTTTGCTCCTGTTCTCCCGGAGGCGAAGCCCGGCGGGCAGAATGATGATGCCTTGTCCCCTGCCACATGTCCAGCCCTTAGGAAGCTCTGATGGGAAGTCTGGCTCCAGGTCACCTCTGGAGGAGCAGGCAATGTGTTTTCTAAAGTGCATTTGGAGTTCACCCAGGAGTGACAGACCAGGCTACACCAGCAGGCTTCTCCCGAGCAGGCTTCTGTCTCAGAACTGAACACAGAGCTGGCAAGGCCCGGAGACCCAAGAGACGAACTCAACCCATGTGAGTTCTGGACGGACATTCCAGAACACAGAGATTTTTACACCAGCCCTGTCTAGATGCCTGGGGCAAAGCTTAGAGCTGGAGTCCAGACCTAGAGGACAAGATGAGGAACAAATCCCTAAGACAAGCTTGTTCTGAGTAGGCAAGACCCATGGCTGCACTAAGACCTGCATATTTTTCTAACACTCTTACTTTCACGTCACATAAAACATGTTAAAATGTGTATACATCCCGCATGTAATAATTTCGCTCTGCAGGATTTTATCATTTTGCTTTTGAAATTATTTGGCTAAATAGCTAAAACATGCTGTGATTTCTCAATGCTCATCATGTATATTTAAGAATTCTCACTTGGGAAGAAAATCTCAACTAAAAACTATTTTCAAATGTAATGAAACACTAAATCTCACAATTAATGAAGCTGACACAGTATTATAGTATACAACCATTTAATAAATGTTTATTAACTTTGCTATGGAAGTTTTTCTCTATTTTTTTTTTTGTTGTTGTTGTTAATTTTGGAGACAGTAATTCTTCCCATCAGACTTTGGACATTTTTCCAGGCTTAGGTCATATACCCAGCACTGTGAGTCCTATACCTAGAGGCGAACTGGTCCTCTGGGCTCATGGTGCTCAGCCAAGCTCTCCCAAAGTGACTACACATTAACTACAAGGAGTGCTCAGGGATGCCTAGCCATTTCACGGGACTTCCACCCTCCACTAAAACAATCATGAGGAGGTACCAAGTCTTGTGCCATCTGAGAAATTCTTACGAACTAAGTTGAATTCAAATTCCAGAAATTTGTGAATTTTTGGCTCCTTGGAGAAATTTACCCATAAACCGTGTTAAAAGCCTTCACTGTTGGCCTTTGGGAGAGACATTCTGCTCATTCAATGGATGAAAGCAGGTTTCATAAATCCAACAAGATTTATTTCTCATTTATTTTCCAACAAGAAATGAGATTTGGGAGGAGATTGGATTAAGATGGCGGAATAGAAGGACTGGAGCTAAACTCCTCTCCCGAAAAACAGCAAAACTACAAACAAATGCCGAGCAGCCTTCAACCAACTGGACTGTAAACTTCCAAAAAAGATATTCTGCTCCAGAAGACAAAGAGACCACATCAAGAGGTAGAAGGGGCGATTACGCGATAGAAGCAACCCCATACCTCCCGGGTGGGAAGCCCCACAGACCGGAAAGTAACTGCATCACAGAGACTCAGCTACAGGACTGAGAGTTCTGAGCCCCACGTCAAAACCCCACGTCTGGGGATCGGGCACAGGGAGAAAGAGCCCCCGGAGCATCTGGCATTGAAGGCCAGCGGGGCTTGTGTGCAGGAGCTCCACAGGACTGGGGGAAACAGAGACCCCATCCTTGAAAGGCACACACAGACTTTCACGTGCACTGGGTCCCAGGGCA
>PVHT020004020.1:44282634-44350897 GCA_004024745.2 Catagonus wagneri | reverse complement strand
CAACATGGATGAACCTAGAAATTATCATTCGAAGTGGAACCAGTCAGACAATTAGACAGCAACACCCAATGCTACCGCTTACATGTGGAAACTAAAGAGACACAATGAACTTCTTTGAAGAACAGACAATGACTCACAGATTTTGGAAAACCTTGGTTTTTCAAATAAGACAATCTGGGGGGTGGGGGGATGCACTATGGGTTTGGGACACAAAATCTATCGTATTGACTTATGATCTTTGTACACCTATAACTGAAATAAAATTCATTGTTAATATGAAAAAAAAATAAAATGAAATATTAAAAAAAAAAAAAAAGAAATGAGATTTGGAAGCTGATTTGGAGTTGCATTTCTAGGAAGCTTTTCTATCACTCTCCAAAAAATGTGTTAGGCATGGTTCATCAAAGTGTTTATAACTGGACCCAAGATAATTTCTTTAAAGATAATATATCAGCAACTGTTATATTTAAAGATAATATATCAGCAACTGTGGAGTACGCCTTGTCAGCTGACTTTTTCTTTTTTATTTTCTTCAGAAAGATCAAGCCTTATCAAAGTGTATCAATTCAAAAATAATCACAGATAGTCTGCTGACAGTCACCAAATCCCCTCTTTTGTTATCAGCACATGCTGAAGTGATAAAGAATTTGAAAACTACTTCCTAGACATGTCCTCTAAAGTTATCACATAGCCAGTGTAGTTTGTATAGGGGATTCATTCCTGACCTTGATTTGCTTTGTATTGTCTCTTAAGTCACTGAATAGGTACTGAGTGCACAGTGTAAACTCATGGATATCAGCATCAAGCAGCGCGAGGTGGAATCTCAACGCTGCCATTTCCTAGCTCTGAGAAGGAGGGCAATGGCAGTAATAATACTTAATAGGATTGTTCTCAGGATTAAGCAAGTTAATGGGTGTAAAGTTGTTGGTGAGCAATCAATAAGTGTTAGTCTCTTGTTATTATCTACCTTTTTCTCACTATTTATGTAACACCATTCAAGTCACCACACCTTACCCCTGGACTACACAGCCACCTCCCGCCTTGCCTGCTTGGACTCTGCTCTCATCAACTCCATCCCCTTCACATCTCCTTCCCAAAGCTGACTGATCTTTTCAGAACGGAAAGGCAATCAGTTCAACTCACCTCCCACCTACAAACAAGAACACTAAAACAAAAATTTCTCCAGTTGCCCTTAGCACAAACCTGAAAAGCTCTGCGGGGCCTGTCCTCCAACCTCTTTCCCCTCCACTCCCTCAAGGCCCCAGCCACAGCAGTCATACTTCTGGGGCACTGCCCCCGCTCCAGCTCCTTTCAGTCCCACCCTTCCCTAGACCTGCAGACCTCAGTTCTCACCAATCTGGCCCTACACATCCCAGCCTAAAAGTGACTTCTTTGCCTAGAGCACACATTTTTTTCCCACAGGTTAATATCTCTTTCCTATAAAAACAGTCAGCTCAGAGAACACATGACCTATGTAAAGAACAATTTCCCAATGTTTGACTTAGCTACACACCTTGAAGTTTGAGGAGGGTACAGCTGCCAGTTTCGTTCGTCATGGCATTCCCCTTAGCCTAGCTCAGCTGGGACCCAAAGGAGGAAGGCAGTAAAACATGAATGAATGAATGAATGAATGAATGAATGAATGCATGCAGGGAGGGCTTAAAATGGCCTGCACTGCACATTCTCGAAAAGTTGATTCTCACATGCGACGCTCCATACTAAATGGTTCCCAAATACACCAGGTCACTTTTTTGTGGACTTTTTTCTTTTGCAAACAGCGTGGGCTTGACTTTTGTCTCTCTTTTTACGCGTAACTGCCCGGGCGCGACCACCCTTCACAGGGGAGATCAGCGCGGATCTGAGACCCAGGGAAACCAGCCAGAGGGACGGCGGCCGGGGCGGAAGTGCGGGCGCGGGGCGGGCGCCGGGCGGCGGGGATGGGACGGAAGTGCGGGGCGCCGGGCGGAAGCGGCGACAAGGGCGGCGGAGACTCAGGTGGGTGCCGGTGGTCCGGCGCCGGCGGTCGGGCGCCGGCAGGTGGGGCGCTGGCGACTTCCCGCCCGAAGCCAACACTCGGGCTGGAGAGTGGGGGACCGGAGCCCCGCGCCGTGCTGCACGCTGCGGCTTTCAATTGCCATTACAGGAAATTTAATTAAATCGGGAGCCATAAATCCGTGAACCTCCGGGGGCAAATTATAAGCGTGTGTGTGCTCGCGCGCGATGGCGCTCTGGGCAGTGAACAAAATAAAGAGTACGGGGGAAAAGCAGCTTTTTAAGAGAAAGCAGAAAACATCACAACGTCATGCTTCTTCCCTGATTCACAGATAACCCTGTTTCGGATTTAATCGAGCTCCTTGAAGCGCCATTATAATTTCGATTGGCTAAGATGACTGTATTTTTACATATTTTTGAGCAACCATGTTGACCTTTAATTGCGGCGGGGGGGGGGGGGGGGCAGAATTTAATCATTAGTGCGGTGGGAAAACACTGTGAGTCCTGGGGCTGTCTGGACCACCTCTCTGCCTTTATCGGGGAAAGCAGCCCTCTGGGTGCTCAACAATGAGAGGACAAATCAGAGCCTGTACAATTCTCCATAAATACTTAGCCTTGTCACTCACCCCTGACAAATATCAATCATACAATTTTTTAATAAGTCCAGACTTACTAAAGTCCTAACTAAACTGTTACTAACATGAATAGACAACTGTCTGTTTCTGAGGCTTTTTTAAATTATTATTTATTTATTTATTTATTTATTTTTCTTTTTTGGCTTTTTAGGGCTGCACCTGTGACATATGGAAGTTCCCGGGCTAAGGGTCCAATCAGAGCTGCAGCCACCAGCCTGCACCACAGTCAGAGCAACGCCAGATCCAAGCCTCTCTGAGACCTACACCACAGCTCACTACAAGGCTGGATCCTTAACCTACCCAGCGAGGCCAGGGATGGAACCGTGTCCTCATGGATACTAGCCAGATTTGTCACCACTGAGCTATAACTGGAACTCCTCTGAGACTGTTTCGTTCAAGAACAAGGTGGAGAGTTTTGCCTGGCCAACCTTTACTCATATTTTTTGAAAAATAGAAAGCATTTTATCCATTCTAAAGGATAATGCAAACTATTACACTTAGAATGGATAAGCAATGAGGTCCTACTGTATCCAGTCTCTCGGGATAGAAGATAGTATAAGAAAAAGAATATATATGTGTATGACTGGGTCACTATGCTGTACAGCAGAAAATGACTCAACACAATAAACCAACTATACCCTAATAAAAAATAAATTTGAAAAAAAATGTTTTATATAGTACTTTACATTTTAGGGCACTTAAGAAGTCCACAGTATGGCCCAGCTCCACCCCAAGATTTTCAGCTCCTCCAGGACAGGGAATGTATCTAGGACCTGTTACGACCCCACGCTTTCTAGCACATTTCCCAGCATAAGCAGGGCTCTTGTGACACAGCCACTGGAGCCATGTCTCAGTGTGCGTGACACTGTGAAAGATGAGGTGGCTATTAGAGGCTGCAGTCTTCTCATTTACTAATTATTTCAGGCATACTTTATGAAAATGCTTATGAAGCTCTCTGCTAATATGTGCAGCTGTGTACACTGAGATTTAAAAGGCTTGGGAAAAGAGGTGTACCCTGGAACTGCTGAGTGATTACAGTACTGTTGGGGGTGAGGCAGAACTCATCATGACTCTGTAGAACGTCAAAGTCCAATAACTTGGGCCCTGTTCTGCTGAGGAGTTTCCTGGAATCAGAAAGATCCTGTTGTGAAAATTAAGGTTGGTGGGGTGGTGTTTTAGACAGACAGACTCTCAAGAGTTTCTTTCTTCATGCTTATCGTGGTCAGTAGTAGCTGCCTGCCAAGGAGGGATCAATATTTTTTTGTCTCCTTCACCAGAGGAAAATGTGGCTCTGTGGTTTCCTTTAGATGGATTGATGGCAGGTAAGGTAATAGAAGTGAGGAGTTTCCTGCTTGGGAACTTGTTGGACTCTATTTCTATTTTATTCCAGATGCCTGGTTCTAACATACTCTTAAGGACGCAGCGGCAATGCAGAGGTAAGGTAAACCTTCAAAATAAGTTATCTTTTTCATTATTATTAAGGTTTCTGTATTTCATAACATGTGCATACTCCAGCTGGATGATGCATTCATTTACTCTAATACCAAGGCTCGGGGTTTCACACGAAGCCGGACCTTGAGGTGATCTGTTACAAGTAGTACGGTTTTTTATGTTCCTTATTTTAAATCTAATTTTGTCCCTGCTTTAGTCAAGGGGTGTACATCAGAGGAAGCCGAAAGCCAGCTGGAGTAGTTCCTGCACACAGTTTTAATCTTGTTTGCAATTACTTGGAAGGAGAGAAACCATCTGGATCCAGGGATGTGTAGCTACACAGGTAGCAGGAACTAGGTGAGCTTCCTTCATCCTTCCTCTAGTATCACACAGCAAGGTGGAAAAACAAAATTATTTGAGGAAGAATATGCAAAGTGAAAGGTTTGGGCTAAGTTTCCCATAGATTTGATCCAACATCCCGACCTCCCATCTCAGTTACAGCCGAAGGGGACTGGAGGCAGGAAAACATTAATCTCTCTTCATTCTAATCTTTACCCAAGATAGGATTTCCAGAGATAAAGGCAAAAGCCAATGCCTTCTATTTTAAGAAAGCAAAATCCATCTCCAAGGATTTCAGAGCATTTTGCCAGTAACAACCTTCTTACTGCTCTAGGCTTCATCATGGTGATGGTGTTGTATTTGTTTATAAATCTTGCTCCTACCCAAGGTGTGAGTTCCTTAAAGGCTGGAAAGTAGCTTAATCACTTTTATATTTCTTTCCTTTGTGTGTGTGTGTGTGTGTGTGTGTGTGTGTGTGTGTGTGTGTCATTTTAGGGCTGCACCAGGCTAGGGGTCGAATCAGAGCTACAGCTGCCAGCCTATGCACAGCCACAGGAATGCGGGATCTGAGCCACGTCTGTGACCTACACCATAGCTCATGGCAAGCAAGGCCAGGCATTGAACCCACAACCTTGTGGTTCCTAGTCAGATTTGTTTCCGCTGTGCCACGACAAGAACTCCGCTCACTTTTATATTTCTAATAGCTGGCACGGTGCTAGCACATTATCAACACTCAGTACATAGTATAGAAATGAAAAGACAGTGTCCCTGAAGAAAGCTGGATCTATAAGGAGTATGTAAGCATCACTGGGAATGCACGAGGTAGAGAAAAGAATATAAAACAGTAACCTTTCGAGGGATACGAGATGCAGTTACTAATGATTTGATAAAACCTTGGAGTAGGGGAGGGCATAATTGAATCTACAGATGGTTGCCAAACTGCCTTCCAAAGACATCTAGCCAGGTCAGTTGCAGCATCTTTGTTATACTGAGTGGACTATGCAAACTGAAAGGCCCCGCCAGCCCTATCTCCACTCTCCTTCCAGGCCTGCCATGCCCAACTCCGCACCCAAACACCTGATTGAGCAAATATTTGAAAAGCATCCACTTGAAGGTATACCGAATTATCAGCTTACCTAGGCCACTAATAACCTGGCTGGATCTTACCTTAAGGATAAAGGACTTAAGTCTGGCCTCAAATAGTACCAAAGGAAAGCTGCCTTCATCTCTCAGACTTGACTAATATTTCAGAAGTGTTCAAAGTTGACGGCTTTTTGTATTGTAATAGGGCAGGCATGTGGTATGTGCTGCTTCCTTCTGTTGCCAGCAGAAGGCAGAAACCAAAATGCTACTACTGAAAACAGATGAACTTCCTCTTATTGTTCCTGTACTTTTTTTCTATTAACCATGAAAAAAATCGCCCAGTGCCTTCTAGTTTAGTCAGGGGGAAGGTCATAAGACTGAATTATTTGATTTTTGTAACTCTTTATTTCTTAAAACATGTGGTTCTTCCAGTCAGACAAGAAAAAGGATACTGTTATTTCAGAAATTCAGTCAGCTGAAGCAGCTTAGGACATAAGATTGGAAAAAAAAAAAAAAGAGAGAGCGAGAGAGAGATCTAAATTCAGCTCTGTTTCTCCAAGTTCAAAAATGAAGTTAATCTGTACCTTATTAGATTTAGAGATCAGAACTTCATTCTTATAATAAAAGAATTCTGCCATCCAAAAGCTGAGATTTTTCTCATTCTCTCCATCCTTAAATTAAACCTTAAACAAAGTGTGGAATCTATTATTTGGTATTCTCTGATGATTAATGAATAAAAGCATTTTGAGACTTTTAGGGAAAGAAAGGGGGGGTTGAACTCGGAAACTTGTAGTGCTGAGAATTCTGTGTTGGTCTCATTATGAATAAAAATAAGCGTTGTTCAAAGAGAAAATATAAAGAAAAAAATGTAGTATAAAAGGCCTTGGTAAAATAGTTTATCCATCAAGCAAGGAAATCTCCAAACTCCCTTGAAACCCAGCTCGAAAATATTGAGATTTCTATCAGTGACAGCTGTTAGGTAACAGAATAGGACTCAGAGAATTGCAAAATCTCACATAACTGAGGGTTGCTGGGGCGTGACCTCAAGAGTACACAGTTCCTAACATTCAGGTATTGGTGTTATAAGTCCAAAGAAAGGCTGGATTTAACATTTCAGATGTTCCAAAGTCATTTGCTACAAAGTGGCTAAAAGTGAATGAAACGTCTTTGAGGTCTGATGTGATCATGTGGATAACTTGACCTCTTTGGCAAGATGAATTTGAAGTGGTCCAGTATTAGTTGACAAATGGAAGATACTGCCTGGATAGATGGATTTTAAATTGCAAACAGTTGTTTCTGGAAATGAAATTGTGTGCTTTTTAAATAGCAAGGAAAATGGCATTACGAGCTGGGCACAATAAGACTAAGATGTTTTAATGAAATTGCCTTCTTTCTGGGTCAGTATTAAGTATCAGATTTACCTTCAAAGGGAATGGGTCATTTTGGTTAAGAAGGATAATGTGGAAAGGAGTCCGCATAATTCCATATGCACTTTGTTCCCGTCCCTTGAACCAGAATGATTTTGCCCTCATCTTAATGCTCTATTTATGGAATGAAGGAATTTTCCAATTGGTTTTTAAACTCTATTAAGCCCTCATGTATGATATAACCCCACCACATTATTCAGGTTTTCTTGACTTTTAGGAACAACTTTGCAGCCATTATGTCGTAATTGTACCGAACACTCTAATGCATTCTGAATTCAGAATATGCCTCTGGCCCCAGGCCAGATGCTGAGTCAGAATCTTCAGGGTTGAGGATGAAGAGAGGGGTACAGTGTATGTAAACCCCACTGGGTTAACGGTTAGTCCGGAATCCGCTTTGGGCCCCTGGGTGCTAGAGCGAGTATACTGTAACAGTATGTAATTGTTGATTAGCATCTTCATTTTATTTTTCTCATCTGTATGTTTTTCTGGAAAGAAATCCCATTCCCAAGTAGACTCCTCTGAACAACAGTCTGCAGAGTGTGACTGCTAAGGTTCAAAGATTCTAAAACAAAGTCTTATTTACACCAAAGATTCCTCCTCCTTTTGACTTCACGTTTGCCAGCCAGGGTATAGAGTTGGTCATTAAAAATCATTTTTTACGTGTGTCTCTCAGTAAGAAGAAGAATACATTATTCTTCCTTTTTGGAGGTACTTCCCATCTCAGAGACTCAAATAGTTGAAAGATCAGTGCCTGACCACTCTAATTTCACCTCCGCCATTCCCCTGCTAGGTCTTTTCTGAGGCCAAGGCTTCCCAGTTGTGACTGAGGACTTGGAAAAGTGAGTTTGTGATGAGCAAGCTCCTTTACACTTCTGCCTAGATCTGCGTGTGAATTCCGGTCCTCTTTAAATGGCCCGGCATTTTAGACTCCTACAGGTAACTGCTTCCAAGTCTCTGGGGCCCCGGGATGTCATGAGCTATGGCCATGGCATTTCTTCTGCAGGGGATTTCCCCTTGATACCCAGAACCTGTAGGTGCAGTTTTCCCCGGTCTCTGTAAAATGAGAGAACAGGACGGGGGGTTGTATTTCCAATTTTACAGCTGATGAAGCTAAGGCTTAAAGAGATGAGGGATTGCCTAACGTCCGAGAACAAGTTGGTGGAGTTGCCTGTCCTTGGGGTTTTTTACTGATGAAATCCTCACACAGAAATGCACCTAGAAATTCAAACATACTAAATTCTAATGGAAATGCTATAAGAAAGAGTAACTTTAAAGCTCTTGATGAAGAATCACACCATTTGTACTTAATTTCCCTGACTGACAAATTAGTGGGAGCTAATAAGTTCATTTACTTTGGCTTTTCTATACAGTTTATTCAAAAATACTTTAGAACAAGTCTTGTCTTTAAAGTTATTAATGAAATATAACTTTTCCATTGCCTAGGCAATTCATGGGTTAGACTGAGGATATCACTGGTAAAATAATAGTGGTACTAAATTTTACATTCTTTGAAAATATAAAGGCAGGTGTTGGGAAGGAGTAGCCGGAAAGGAAGAGGCCTCTGTTCAAAACTCATCAAGGGGAAACCTCAACCCCTTGCAAGTGAAATTTCAAGGCCCTGTTCTGTAATTGTGTGAAGACCGAGTAAGCTAAACCAATACTTAGTGCCTAGGTATTTGCTGGTCTAGATATTCAGTCTTAGTAGAAGATAAACATGTTGGGTCTTTAATCAGTTATATCCTGTCTTAGGAATTCCTATTTAAGTAATGTTCACAATCTGAAATTTTCAACTTTTTCTGTTTGAAATACGTTTTAATTTTGCAGTTCCCTATTTCTGAAACTGTTTTTTCCAGAGTTTAAATCTTCCTTTTGGGGCCAGTAAAAGTACATTTCAGTCAACAGAATCACTGTCATTTTTTATTAATAACAATACCTTACTTTTGGTATTATTTTCTAATAAATAGTTAAGCCTTATTTCTCTATTCTGCTTTATAATTTATACAATGACTTTTGCATTTATTATTATCTCTTTTTAAGACACCCAACCAACTTTTGCCTTTACTCTTCTCCCTCAACTCACTGCCTCCATCCTCACCAGAAATATCTTTTACTTAACATACGAAACTAGGCAAGAATCAGACAAGGTAGTTCTCTTTAGGGGTAGGCATTGGTTGGAAATTTCAGTCCTCTGGAGCAACATCAGACATATCTCATCTGATATGGTAGATTCTTCTAACTATCCCTTTTCTAGTCCAAGCCCTCAGCACTCTTTGACAATGGGCCACCCATCTCTTTCTGGAAACATTTTCTCCTGCTGGCTTTCAGGATGACCCACTTTTCTATTTTCCTCCTACCTTATCAACCTTTCTTTCTGCCTCCTTTGCTGGCTCCTCTCTACCCAACTTCTGAATGTTGGATTGCCTCAGAGATCTGTCCTGGGCTCTCTCTTCTTTTTCTCTGCTATTTAGATGGTCTCGTCTATTCCAGTAGCTGTAAATGTAGCCCATCAGTTGACAGAGCCTCAGATTTTTACCTTCAGGTCTTGTTTCTCTCCTGACTACCAGACTTGTACCTGCTGCTCTCTACTTGAGCTCCAGCTTGTCCCTAACTGAGCTCTCAGTCCCATACATCCCTCAGTCCGTTTCTGCCTCAGCTTTCCTATAAATGACCAACACTGGCATTGTCCTTACTGTCATTTTTAGTTCCTCATATCCAATTCATTGACAAGTCCTATCCAAACCACCCTCGTTTGTCACCTGACTGAGTCCCTGCTTCCCCTCTTGCCCCCTAAAATCCATTCTTCACATAGTGCTAAAAGCACCTTTTTAAAATATATATGAGGTTGCGGGTTCGATCCCTGGCCTTGCTCAGTGGGTTAAGGATCCAGCGTTGTCGTGAGCTGTGGTATAGGTTGCAGATGTGGCTTGGATCCTGCATTGCTGTGGCTGTGACGAAGGCCAGCAGCTACAGCTCCTGTTAGACCCCTAGCCTGGGAACCTCCATATGCCATGGGTGTGGCCCTAGCTAAGGCAAATATAAATAAATAAATAAATAAAATATATATGAGGAACTCCCTTCGTGGCTCAGCGGTTGACGAACCCGACTAGGATCCATGAGGAGGCAGGTTCGATCCCTGGCCTCGCTCAGTGGGTTAAGGATCCGGCATTGCTGTGAGCTGTGGTGTAGGTCGTAGATGTGGCTCGGATCTTGTGGCTGTGGCACAGACCGGCAACTACAGCTCCAATTCGACCTCTAGCCTAGGAACTTCCATATGCCTCGGGTGTGGCCCTAAAATAGCAAAAAATCCAATAAAATGTATATGCGATCACATCACTTCCCTCCTCTAATACTAACTGTGCTTAAAATAAAACCTCAGTTCCTTAACATAACCCATGAGGCTTTAGGTGATCCAACCCCCTCTGATCTATCTCCTGCCACTCACTCTTTCCGTTGCTGACTCTCCTTTACTTGCACAGTCTTTTGTGTTTCTTCCCCTGAATTACGGTGGTCCTCGCCCTAGAGTCTTTGCAATATCTGTTCCATCATCCCGAAATTCTCTTCCTTCAGATCTTTGCACCTTCTCATCCTTCAGCCTCAGCCAAAACGACACCTGCTCAGAGCACCTTAGTTAAGGTGCCTGCCTAGTCACCGTCACAGGACCCTGTTTTACACCCTCCCCTCTGCTCACCACTGTCTGATACGGTCTGAGTTTTACGAGTCTCTTTAACATCCTTAGAATATGCACCCCGTGAGAGCAAGGACCTGGCTGTCCTGTTCACCAGTGAACCTGGCCCTTATAAGAGTATCTAATACAAGAAGAACAGGTAATTGTTGAATGAATAAACGGGTGACTCTCATCCCACACCTAGACTGTCATAACTGAACTCGTTCCCACCTCCTTTCTCCTTTCCTCTATAGCGCATCCTGCTCACTGCTGCCGTATCTATGTTCTAAAATACTGGTTTTATCACATCACTCTCATTTAAAACTCCTCAGTGGCTCCCATCCAAGAGGCTACAGCATTCCTACCTCATACCTTTGTGTCTAACCCTGGCTTCAGAATGCTTCCCCTTTTTCTACACATCCAAATCCTCCATGATTTGGGATCCTTCACTCATGAAACCACTTCCAATCTCAACCATCAGGGCTCTTCCTTTCTCTTATAACATTAAATTACCCTTTAGATGCCCCTGCTGTGATTTCTCGTCTATTTGTAATGTTTCAATGAAGAATTTAACTCACTTCTCCTGAATGCACTGCCGTACATCTGTTAGGCTTGTTGCAGTCCAAATGCACAGCCAAATAAAGCTGTGGTGATCATTTCACAATGTATACAAATATCAAATCATTACATTTTACACCTGAAACTAACATAATGTTACTTTAAAAAAAAAAAAAAAGAATGTGTCTGAGCACGAGGCCAAGGACAAGCGGGCTCACAGGTGGGTGGAGAGCTGGGGATCTTTGTTGCAGTATCATTTCTGAGTTAGCACTGCCTTTTTGGCAGGTCCCCTGGCCAGGACCCTGACTGCTAGGGCTGAAGTGCTGGAAAAACACCGGAGATCCCACCCATGCAGGGAGTGAGCCCCACCTCGGGTTGCCTGTACCCCCTACCCTCTGTTTCTGTTCTGTAGCCTCATGCTAATTCTGCTTAGCCCCTTGGAACTGACATCTCTAAATATCTGCTCGATTTGCAGCTTTGGTTGTACCCCTATAGGCTGCCTCTTGGTCACTCTTGGCCCCACACTTGGACCTAAGATTCCAAGCGAGGCTCCCACTTGTTTGGGAGAAATGGAGGTCTGGACACAGCCAACTGGCCACAAGCACATAAGACCACTGGGGCGGCATCATTTGTCCCTGTTTCCTTGGATTAGGTAGAGCCAGTGACCCAGATGAGTCCCCTAAAAGCAACCTCGCTTCATTACAAAAACTTTCGGCAA
The DNA here is from genome assembly GCA_004024745.2 of Catagonus wagneri. NCBI lineage: Eukaryota > Metazoa > Chordata > Mammalia > Artiodactyla > Tayassuidae > Catagonus > Catagonus wagneri. Next base: position 44,339,050 of record PVHT020004020.1, on the reverse strand, counting down.
TCTACAATAATGGGTTTTGCTCCCAATAGAGGGATGTGTGTATGTTTCTAGTCACTGAGTAAAACTAGGATTATTATACATAGATGGTAATGAATATGAAATGAAGCACTTAGCATCTCACATGGAACAAATGACTAAAAAGAAGCCCTGAGCCTCTCTCTAGAACACAGGTTCGGCAAGAGCTACAGTAACAGTGTTTGGGTAACGTCAGCTCAGCATTAAATTTACATTATGCTCTTGTGAAGAAGCTCCAACATTACCTGTTAATAATGGAGGTGGTACCTGAGCTTGTATAGACTTTTTGATTTTGCACATGAACTAACAGCACTGCAGCTTGCTGCTGCAGGATCACGTGAGCTTGGAGATTGGGTGCGCTGAAGGATTCTTTGTACAAATAGAAATTCTGGCCAGTGAAGGTCAGTTTCTCTACTCAAGCGAGAACAATGATGTTTCCCTCCTAATCAGACACACACAGAGACTGAAGAATCCCGGAGCCCCGCGTAAGTGATGTGTAGCCAGAGCCTGGGCAGCTCCTCATGCAAGAAATGAATAATCCTTAATAAAGGCTCAAATGACCCTGGCTCCTCTCTGTCCTGTAATCAGCTGCTCTAACAGTATGTCCTTTGGTGCTTCGCAGGGAAAATGATATAAAGTTATCTTCCTTCTCGTGCCTCAAGGAGGACTGACTTGGTCCAATCAGCCCTCCCTCATGCTGTATTCGATTCTGCTATACAGACCGCTGAACTCCGCCTCAGTTTTGTTAAAAAGCCAGCAATCCCTTTCTCCTTCGGGGGCATCCGTGCCCCTGAGCAGCGGTGGACTTGAAATAGCAGGAGTCACCATCTTTATCATTAGGCTGTGGAATTTGTTTTAGGCACATTCTAAATCCAGTATTACGCCCTTTTTTTTTTTTTTCGGTCTATGATAAAGGTGACCCAGTTGTACTTCTCTGATATTATGAACACAGTTCTTTTGTTCCTATCACAGAGGCATATAACAAAATACGAAGGATAAAATCGTGTCTGTGTGTGTAGTAAGGACACATACCCCATGACTAAATTCAATGACATAATCAAAAGGGTGTTGTCCTCCCAGTCATGAGCTAACAGGCAGAGAGCGCCTTTCAGAATATTTTTTATAGTGCTAAGGTACTATTCAAAAATAAGAGAACTAATGAAAATGTCACTTTGACAGAGTAGCCCATATTAAGATTTTACTTCAAGAAGGCATGATTAGGTGAATGTGACATTGACAGCAATGGTGTTAGGGTTTACAGACTTAATAAAATATTCTACAAAGAATATTATAGAATTCCAATTGGAGTGTATCATTTTTCACTTTACTTTTTATTTCTAGAACTAAGTGAACTCCGGTGTTCAGAACTTTAGCCTTAGTATCTTATTTCTGCCTAGGAGAGGTTCAGGCGGCTTTTTTTTTTTTTTAAATCAGACTCTAATATAATACAATGCTTATAAGGAAATCAGTTAATTTAACAATGTGGTAAAATGCATGTGCCTTTGGGCATTTGGAAAATATGTAGGTAGTAAAACTGGATGATGCTAATGTTCCCAGTAAACAAACAGGCCATGTTTAAGTGATTAAATACATATTTAAAAAAGGAGAATGGTGACCAACATGGAAAACAGAACTACTTTTAAACAGACGGGTTGTGGCATTTCTGAAGACTTTACTTAGCTTTCTGGGTTGGTTGAACAAATATTCTAGCAAATCCAGAATAAACAGCAACTCTGTTTACTATGACAGGTTTTATTTGTCTTGGGTGCAACTAAGACCACATGCTGTGTTTTGTCATGTTGGAAATACTGAAGCAGATTTCCACTCTGAATGTGATTTTTTTTTTTTTTTTACAAAAGCCTTAACACCTCAGCCCCAACTCAACTAGGTAAAAGCCATAAGCTTCCTTTCCTTACCAGTCAGACATTAATAAATCTTAAGTCCTTCCGCCAAAAGCACATAGCTGCCGTTCACTCTCCTGGTTTAACCTTAGGTCACTGCCTTAGATGGCCTGATCCTTCTTATTTCCAAGAGCTGTCTTTCTGCCTTTATTCTCACAAAACTGATTTTTAAAATCTTCTTTCTCCTCCACTTAGCCTAACTTCTTCAACCTCATACCCTTGGAGGGTGTGCTACTATTGGCATGAGGCCTTCCCAAAACCAAAACTGCTGAAATTTCTACCTAGCGTAAACATAGTTAGCATTGTACTATGCTTTGCCCCCTCATTTATATGCTGTGTAGACAGAGCCACGTTTAGAAGCTGTTGTCTCCAACCACATTCACCTACGGAGTGCTGATTCTGATGAATTACGGAAAACATGTATACCAGGGCTTAACATTGAGTTAAGGGTAGCACGGCATGCTGTGTAATTGTTTGAATTCACTTTCCACCTTAGAATTATGCTGGGTCCTTGCAAAATTCTCACTGCATCCCTTTTTTATACATTATCAGGACCATTTAGTTAGCAGAGGGATAGAGGGAGAAGTAAAGGCTAAGGGTTTAAGAAAGAAGGAGAGATCATTGTTTTCACAGATCAGAATCCAATCCTTTTGTCCTGCCTTCTTTGCTCTAGTTTGATATGGGTTTAGTGCTTTGCTCTAAAGTCATATCATGCTGTTTGAAATGAGTTTAAGGCTAATCTTATACTGAGAAGCCTAGCCATCAGTAGAGATTAGTACAAAATTAATACAGCCATACTCTGTGGAGCAAAGCAGGAGGAGATTCAAGATGGTGGCAGTGGGGTTGGGACCAGCTGCAGCATTTCGTGGGCACGCTGAGAAGCAGCTATAAACGAGATCTGCCTAAATAGTGACTTCTGTGCATGCTGAGTGTATGATCAGGGTTAGGGGTGAGACTTAAGACGAGGAGAAAGGGCCACTCCAATACTAGTAACACTTGAACACCTGCTGTGTTCCAGGCTAATTGCAGATGCTTGGGAACACTGGGGTGAACACCTAGCTGCTCCTATGGAACTCACGTTAGGGTAGAGGTATAGAGGTAAGGAAGTAATTTTAGATAGTGAAGGATAAAAGAAAACTGTTGCACAAGATGAGGAAGAAGAGTGGTGGGCTGGCCAGTATTGGTAAGGTAGTCACTAAGGCATCTCTAAGAAGATGTACTGAGCCCATTCCAAATAGGAAGCTACTTAGGAGCTTTTCCTGTAGAGAGACAGCAAGTGCACAAATCCTGGTGAAGAAATGGTCTGTGGGTATTCAAGGAAGGGAAAGAGAATCTTTTGTGCTGCAACTTGCCAAAATAAGGAAGAGGAAACTGACAGATGAAGTTGGAGAGAAAGAATGAAAAGAAGTTAAGAAATGAAGATCCCAGGAATGAGTTCATGCTGGGAATATTGATAAGTGATAAAGCCAACAGTGCATATGTGTTTTAAAAGTGAAATTATCACATCTGCAGTTTAAAGGACAAAGCTGGAGGCTCAGTACAGAAACTAGGAATAAGTAGAGTGTCTTATGTCGAGCAAAGTAGCAGGATAGGGGAGCTTCAAAGCCTAGTGTTTGACATGCTGCTATTACCAAGCTGTTCTTATTGGAATATCTCCACTAGAAACACTAGTACATTTGTGTGTGTTTTTGAAAATGATGGCAATCTCCTTTTAAAATACTTAAGGAGCTGAGTAGATTTTTGTTTCTGACAAGCAAACACAGGCTAATTCTCCTTTGTAACTTCCACTGAGTATAGATAGCTCTGTCTCCCCACCTCTGGCAGCAGAGGGGTATAGATCTCATATGTAACAGCCTGAACCTTCAGCTGGGGACTTGTGCTGGTGACTTACTGTTTCCTTTACCGTGAAGGTGGCTGCGCATTGCCGAATGCTTGCCAATGAGATAAGCTGTCTCTGCAAATATAAACCATCTCAGGAAACCTCTACTTTTAGGGGACCAACGGGATGTTGGCAAAAATCTACAGGTGAAATTTAAGTTTCTATTCTAATTAACAAATCCAAGCAATCTGCTTATAGAAAACAGGCAATTAGAAGCACAGCTAATACATGCATTTGGATTTTTTTCCCATTCTAAAGTCTTATTTGGAATACGGTGAATGTTAAGGCATCACAGAGACTTGCCAAACATCTGAGCCTCCCTGACACTCCTGGACTCTAAGAAGCAATTCTGAAGTCTCCAAATTCCATCAGAATTGCAGCTTAGTATTCCTACTATAAGGAGCAAAGTCTAGGGCACATAAGTTTACTGCTCTGTTTTTCTTTTGGCAGAATTACGATGCTCTGGTTTCAAGGAAAGAGCGTGCAACTTGCCCAATACTCCTTTCAACTCCTCCTGAGAAATCTCTCTGCCTCTAAGACTGCTCTGCCTGTGCTGACCTTATTCACAAAGGTACAGAGTAAAAAAGTAAAATTACTACTTTAAAAATATAAAGTATTAAAATGTTGGGTGAAGAAAGCTGTACATTGAAGGGAGAAAATGTTGAAAGGAAAGCAACGGTATAAACTTTCTTCAGATCTGCACCTCAATTTTTCAGTTCCAGGTACAACAGCAGTAACTCTTATCCTACCTCATTGTCTCACAATTACCAGAGGGTAAATTAATATATTTAATAGTCATCTGACCCCTACATTGAGAGAAAAGAACTATTTTATCACTTAGAAATATAGTCAATTCTGGAGTTCCCATTGTGGCTCAGTGGTAACGAACCCGACTAGTATCCATTAGGACGCAGATTCAATCCCTGACCTCACTCGGTGGGTTAAGGATCTGGTGTTGTCGTGAGCTGTGGTGTAGGTCACAGATGAGGCCGAGATGCCATGTTGCTGTGGCTGTGACAGAGGCCAACAGCTGTAGCTCCAATTTGACCCCTAGCCTGGGAACCTCCATATGCTGCGGGTATGGCCCTAAGCAAAAAAAGAAAACGAAAAAGAAATACAGTCAATTTTTGTTATCTGTGATTAATCATGTTCTGTAAACCACAAACACTGAATTAGCAAGTACTGAACCACTGCTCCTAGGGGAAATATTGGATTAGATTCCTATGAGCTTCTGGTCACATTTCTGTCAACTGATCAATACATAACTTTGTTTTATGTGTGTTCTGTTTAAAGGGACCTTATTTAATATATGTTTTTGATCCACTAACACTGAACTCAGGGCCACAGCCCTGTGATTTATGACTGAACAAAGGATTTAACACAATACTTTCTCCATAAGGCACATCACAGCCTTCTCGTGCTTAGAAACACTGAACACCACTTCAGCACTATGCTTGGGCCATTTTAAATGGCAACATGACTGTCAAAAAGCACAAAAATACAAAAAGTGTGGCACCAAATAGATCATGAAAAGGACAGTATGTTTACAGTATGACCGCTGGAACAAGAAGTCAGGGTACTGTCTTGACCCATCTCAGATTGTGCACTCAGGCAACACAAATTTTTCACTGCTCTATGCACCTGATGTCCATGAATAGCTTCAAAAACTTGAGTATTGATTCTGGAGTTACAAATAAGTTTTAGCAAATAGATGAATTCATAAATACAGAATCCACAAATAATGAGGGTTTCTGTACTTATATTCTTATCCCTAACACTAGTTTGTTGTTGTTATTGTCTGTTGTTTTGGTTTTTTTGGCTATACCCAGGGCATACGGAAGTTCCTGGCAAGGGATCAAATCTGAGCCACAGCTGTGACCCTATGCTGTAGCTACAGCAACGCTGGATCCTTAACCCACTTAACCCACTTTACCCTAACACTAGTTTTAAGCCATAAAGCTAACTTTAACTTTTTAAGAGCTTTTTCCTCTAAAATTTATAATACAAACATTATTGATTTCTTTTTGCCAGTTAACATTACTTTGTATGATTTATAATAAAAAAGAAAGAACAAGGTAACAGAATTAAATTTAGTGAATAACACTGCAATTCAAAGAAAAAAGGTCTCTTGTTCAAAAGATTTTTTTCAGATTTTAGGCATTTTAGCAATTTGAATATATCTAACAATTATCTAACAACAGAGTTTAAGTCTTTTAAAAATTAATTTCATATTGAGAATGGTTAAACTATTTTTCAGAGTAATTAATATATACAGTACTATTGGAAATTATAGAACAAAAGTATTTCATCATCTGTGTCTACCTATGAAATGCATGTGAAAACTAAGCACAAAAATAAAAGAATCCCTAAGGCTAATGGTAATCACTCAGCCTAACTATTTTGCATGATTTTTCAGTTTGAATAACAGCCAAGTTAACCACACACACACACACACACACACACACACACACACACACACACACACACACTAATCTTTCATTCAGCTTAAGATTTGTACTGATCCCTCTATTTGTATCATTAGACACATAATAAGATATTACTCTCATCTCCAGGGGTTCACAATCCTCTGAAAGAAAAAGTACAGTATCAGGTCTCTTTTAGTTATAATAAGAAAGTACTTCCCAGAGAAGCTTAAATAAAAAAGGGATTTTATGTGTTGGTCTGGTTTTAGGAGTAGCTTGATTCTGAAAACTTAAACATGTTACCAATCTCTTGAGCTTCACATTCTCTGGATTAAATGAGTGCTCACTCCGGGCCTTCAGATGGATAACTGCAGCACTCCCAAGCCCCGATCACATTTCAGGTATCTACCAATACTCTAGCAAAAGCCTCACCCTATGCATTGGCTCTGATTGGCTGATCCCCGGCCATTTCTAGTCACAGGGATAGGATGTGCCCGATGCCTCAGCATAAATCAGGTGTTGCACCCTTGTTGTTCAGGGATGGAGTCAGCCACCTGCTGAGAGCAGTCCTTGTGAGGAAAAATTACAGCATTCTTCCTACAAGAAAGGGGAGTGGCTGGTGGAGAGCCAGTCTAATAAATGTGCACTGCAATTCAGGGATAGCGTAAATAAGTGCTGTATTGGCACCATAGAAAATTCTAGACAAGGATGTACAAATATTCCAGACCTTGAGGTCTTGTAATTTTTCAGCTCATTGGTTTATTTAAAATCTGATGAACCTTTACTCATGAAAATACATACGCACAAGATAATTTGCCCCGACATCCATAGTCCCTGCTTTTTTAAAAAAATAAAAAATAAAACCATGATCCTAGCTTTACTAAAGTTTTCTATTGTAAAGGCAAACAGTACTAAATCTGGTACTGCTACAGTTTTGCTTTTGCTTTTAAGGTCTTCTTCTTTTTTTCTTTTTTTTTTTTTGGTCTTTTTAGGGACGCACCCTCAGCATACAGAGGTTCCCAGGCTAGGGGTCCAATAGGAACTGTAGCTGCCAGCCTTTGCCACAGCCACAGCAACACAGGATCCTTAACCCAGGGACCTACACCACAGCTCACGGCAACACCAGTTCCTTAACCCACTGAGCAAGGCCAGGGATCGAACCAGTGTCCTCATGGATACTAGTCAGTTTCATTACTGCTGAGCCACTACCGGAACTCCTTAAGGTCTTCTCTTGACTTTTCAAGACCTTCTCAGAAAATTTCAACATGGTTATCTTAAAACATCACAGACTATCCATAAACAGACTGTTCATTGATAATACTAATGAGCTCAATTCTCAAACAGGACAGCAGGGCCTGAAAGACCTTTCTGAAAGATATCTGTCTTTTGACAATCTGTATCCTTATTTCAAAATAAGGAGAGTTAAATTGGAAGAAGATCCTCCATAACAACACATCTTTTCCTATCACGTAAAAAAGCAAATTTATGTAAGTATCAGTAATGTGAATCTATTTTGAGCTCTTACAGGAGAACTTATAGTAGGCCCTGTTCATTGTGTCAAGGCCTGAGAAGCCTTTAAAATCTTCCAGCAATTCAGAGCATTCTCGGCTGACTTCTCTAGATGGTTAAGTTGCAAACAGCAATAGGCAATAAAACTTGCTTGTTCCTACGGTGGTGAATTCTTCTGGGAAACCTACTGCTGACACTTGTAATGAGAAAACAGTCAAAACATTAAAGAGTTGGTACATTCATCACCTAAACTAAAGAGATTTTTCTTTTTAAAAATGGGTAATCACTAACTCCATCTCAATGGGTTTATTACTGTGGACTGATGAGGAAAAACAGGCTGGCAAAGCTCAGTGCTCCTCACTCAAAACAGACTTTTAGCATCCTGGTAATGCCAGCCAGGCCAGGAAGGTGCTCCTGACCTGGGAAGGACAAAACCCTAGGACTATAGATAATTGAAAAATAATCTCAGATAGCAATTAAATGAAGCCAGTAACAAAAAAAGTAATCATCTAGATGTTTTTGTGTGTGTGTGTATGCATTGTGTATGTAACAAATGTAAGCATCAAAATTTGTTATATAGATTTATTTGTCAAGAGAAGTCAAAACACAACTAAAAATGTTGAAGGCCCATTTAGCATAAAATACTATCTATTTATAAGATTCTATGACAGTGTTTTGCTTTGGAAATAAAACAGTGTAATTAACCTGGGAGAAAACAGTCCTTTAAATAAGTATAATCTGCCCTTTGCGGGTTTTGTCAGACTCAATGTCATTCTTTGGGTTTAATGACTTTTCTCCTCCTGTAGGATACATGTCCCCTTTGTGATGAAGCCAAGGAAGTACTGGAGCCTTATAAAAACAGGGTAATATAACACACTGTGGCTTTCTGTATGTGGAATGGATAGTGTACACGGTATAAAGTATCTGCCTGGAAACTTTCTTTAGGAGAAGAGATTGAATGATTTTTCATTTCAATTTTCTTTCCGTTCTTCAGAGAGAGATTTTAGTGCTGATTTCCATAAAACTCATTACACCTAAGTGTTTTTCTCCGAGTAGTACTGGGTTTCTTACTCTGACTCTTAAAAGGAGTCAAAGTTAACTGGCAGGTGCAGTATTCGTGCTTTAAGCTTTGGTCCCTATTCCTTTTTTCTCATTTTGTCATTTCTATGGAAGTGTTTTCCTGTAGCAAACCACGACACCTTTCCCATTCTTCTAGCCAAAATACGTCTGTCTTGATTCTCAGGCAGCTTCCCAGTTGGGACGCAGTTTATTTCACTGGAAACAGAGTAGTTCCTGTATGCTGAACATAACGTGTAATGGAAAAGTAGCAAAGTCGGGGATTCAGGAATATAATGAAATCAATCAGGTTGTGGAAATCAAGGTCACTGGATGACTTCAGACCTCAAATAAACAAACAGCAATAATAAAAACCTCTCAGCATTAGAACCAGTCTGGGGATCTATTTATCCTGCAGTCATTTCATTGTTTCATGTTCCTTGAGGTTTAGAGTGCTAGTCGGTCTCTGTTTTAGTTTATTTTACAGGAGGTGGACATCACACTTCCAGAAAACTCTGTTTGGTATGAAAGGTATAAATTTGACATCCCCGTCTTTCATTTGAATGGCCAGTTTCTGATGATGCATCGAGTAAACATCTCAAAACTTGAAAAACAGCTCCAGAAACTTGAGCAGCAAGGTGCAGGAGGCTGATGAACGCCCTCGCGATTTTCTACCCGCTCTGTCAGGAAGGCATCTCCCTGAGGCAAGGACTGTGGCCTCATACTCCTTTTGTCAACTTTTACGCAGCTCAAAAGATGTTCTGCACTCAGTGGTACCAAATAAATGATCTTCCTCTTCTGGGGAATGGAAGTACCAATATGGAAACTGTTTACCTGTTAGCATTTTAAAAAATAAGAGAGTGTTTGGCAAGGAAGGGATGACGGAGGGCAGGAGAAATCCACTTGTTTTATTTATTTTTCTTTTTTGTATTAGTATGGAAGCATTTCACAGTCACTGGCTGGAGCCGTTTATAGAAGGCGGCTCTGTGTCCCTGCTGCTACCCTAAGGGCTTAACTTTTTAATGAAAGAATAAATGTTCTTCCACTTGGTAGATAAAGTGAAATGTGAATTGTTAATAACTGTGCACAGTCAATAAAAGGATGTTTTAACAAATACATCTGCATGAAGTCTATTTCAGAGGAATTTAATAATACCTGTTTAAAATTAAAGTTCTTTTTTTTTTCTCGGATAGAAGAGAATAATTGTCTTAGCCAAAGATGCTTCATTTGAGAAAAACAAAAGACTTAAACCCCCAAAATGTATATAAGAATCTCAACACACTTTATATGTAATCAGTGAATTGATTCATAATATTTGAGTTCTGCCTTTGATAGTTTTTCAGTTATCATCAATTGAGTTAATCAGCCTATTTTAAGACAGTGGCTTTATCAAATTTTAATATCTTAGGGAAAATTATGTCTGACCATAACTGAATAGATATGTCATCTAAAGACAAAACTGTCTTCACCATTTTATACAAAGCATTAAAAATGTAGTTGTGTACTCTTATTTAGTCAGGTTCAGCCAACAGAGGAATAGACTCATTTAAAAACAAAACTGTCTTTTCTCTTAAAATCACACCACTGCAATTTTACCTATAATGAAATTCTTTTGTGAACTATTTCAGTGAATTTGGATATTGTGAGTCACCTGGCTAGATCTTGATTTTATCAGAATGAGTTAGTCTTAGAAATTATAGAATTTTAGACCTGGCCAACCTTAGACATTGTTTGGTTTCCCCCCCGCCACCACCCAGTTTATACATGAATTGGACTCCGAGCCTCAGAGAATTTCTGCAAGTTAGCCTAAGATCTCCCAGCCAGGCAGCTGTCAGACCAGGTCTTGTCACCCACCGCAAATTTCTAATACTACATGGGCTCACTGCAGGGGCCTTGTGTTATCCCACATAGGCCATCCTTAACCATTCTGAGTCTAACACAAATTAAGAACCAACTTGAAAAGCTTTACAAAATAACAGTGGGGGGGGATCTTACAACTGAAAACCTGTGTTTCCAATTTACACATTTTTAGAACATATCTTACTTGATTTTATCAATATTGATTGAAACCTGTGGTAAGCAAAATTCTAGGATGATCTCAATGAACCTTCATCCTTGAACTGCCTCCCCTTCGAATATGGGTGGAACTTACAGATATGACGGAATATTCCTACTGTGATTATGTCACATTACAGGGCAAAAGGAAAAAGGGTGGGCCTGATCTAATCAGATAAACCCTTTAAAAGCAGAGAGTGCAGTCTGTCTGGCTGCAGAAGAAGAAATCAAAGAGATGTGTTCCAATAGCCTAGAAGGAAGCAAACATCAGTGTTGTCAACTGCCAACAAGGCAAGAAACCAGGCAACCTCTAGGAGGTGAGAGCAGTTCCTGGACAACAGCTAGCAGCAGGGAAATGGGGACTTCAGTCCTACACCTTCAAGAAGATGAACCCTGTCAACAATCAGCAAGCCTAGAAGAGGTCCTGAGCCCCAGGTGAGAACCACAATCCTGGCTTGCACCTTGGGTTCAGCTCAGTGAGACTTGGATCACAGAATCCAGCCACACCATGCCTAGACCTCTGCTCTAAAGACACCGTGAGATAATAAATGTGTGTTGTTTCAAGCGACTAAGTTTGTGGTGATTTGTTATGCAGCAAGAGAAAGCTAACAGAAGTCCTTACACTGAAGCAGAATGGTAGGTGGTGAAAGTACAAAAATGAATAAGGCACAGTCCTTGTGTTAGAGGCACTCGCTGTCTAGGGAACAGGGGGAGGCAATAAAGTACTGCAATGCCCCGCTGCAGGAGCTGGAGCTGAGACATGTAAATAGTGGTTCAGAAGCCAGATGGGGCAGTGGCAGGAAGGCTTCGCAGAAAATTAGACTTAAGTTATGTGAAGAATTAAAGAGTGTAGAACGGCACTGAGAAAACGGTGGGTGGTTCTGCGTGGCTGCGGTGAAGGGGAGGAGAGTGAAGGACATGAGACTGGCCGGACAGACTGCGGTCCCCACCGTGAGGGACCTGAGGTGATGCGATTTTCCCTGCAGCGACGGCCTCCCTTACTCCCTGCCCTCACTCAGAGGCAGCCCTTCTGGCTCCTGATTCCTTAGAGTATCTGGCCCCTCTACTCCAGTCCTCAGGCCTCTAGTCCTCAAGCGTGCTAAGCTCAGATGTCCCCCCCCCCCCCAGGAGCCCCGTGGGACGTTCACATCTTCAATACAACCAGGGGCGAGGGGGCCAGAGACAACATCGTCCTCTCGTGTGCCTGGACACCCTGCCTTCCTTGCTCCCTGCTCCAGGCAGTGTGACAGCTACGTGACCCATGTCCTCGATTCAAGGTCTGATCCAAGCGTTTCAGGGTCGGCTGAGCTAAGAGGGAGAGAATCCACTGGTTCCCTGCAAAGTCAGGGCTGGCCAGAGACCCTGGAGCTTTGTTCCTTTGGCGCACTTCTTGCTGGAGTATAACCACACGGTCAGAGGTGTACAGGATGTACAGGGACTTCGGCCAAACAACATGGCTCTGATGTTAGCAAACACAAATCCACCGTGTACTTTTAGGACGTTAAAAGTAAAGTGTTGGCCGAGCCACCAAGACACACTAGGTGCTACATCCAAAGGAAACCTTAGATCGCATAAGGGCTGCTACAGACTGGGCGAGGATAATTAGAGCATGTATTCAAAGAAAGATGTGCTCTCTCTCTTCCCACCAAAGTAGGGTCAAGTAATATCAAGAAAAAGGGACATGAGTGGGACTCAGAAAGCCTCACGAACATCTCTGGGCGGGAAGAACACGGTGGTCTGGCTCCCTCCTGGGAAATCACGTGACAGACAAGCTCACAGACACAGGCGGTGCAGAGTGAAGGACAGCGGCTGCTGCCTTGAGTCTGTCCAAGGCGAAGGGGGGTGTGTGGGCGTGTGTGTCGGTGCGTACACTGTGGTACTACTTGGATCAGATATGCACCAGGCCCGCAAGAGCGCTGCCTAGGTGGGAGGGGAGCCTTGGATGCAGGCAGGCCTCGGAAGAGGTGAAGCAGAGGGAGAAGCTGGTTCCTCGGGGATGAGGAAGCAAGCGGCTGCTCCAGAGGAGAGCACATGTGCCTGAATCAAGGGAACGAATGGCAGGTGAGACGTCACTATCTAGGAGCCCATTCTCCCAAGAACCTGGGACGTGGGGTCTGCTCCCAATGTCTCCCGGGCCCGGAAAGCTGGAGGCTACCCTATAACATCATCATTCGAGAGCCCAGACTCCTGCTTCTCCCCACGTCTCCCACCCTGGCCCACTCCAGCCCCAGAAGGGTCAGAAGCTGGCAGGGGCAAGAGAGAAAGACTCTCCCCCCTTCCACGGCTGCCCACCTGCACGTGGCTTCACTGGGACAAGCGAGAGACTTTAATTTTAAGCCACGTTCCAAGCTGTGTACCATAGAAAGAGACACCAGACACAATTTAGAGTGCCCATGGACTTTCCGTTGCCTGAGAATGCTCGAAATGGTTCCAACACTATCTAGTTTTTATTTTATCCTGAACAGAGTGAGCAGCTTACCCAGTGAACACATTCTCTGGGGATGGTGGAAGATATAAATAAAAGTGCTGCCTAATTGTATCCCATATTCAGAACATATCCATGTGCCTAGTATTGTTTTTTACCTATAGATCTTCAATGAATTGAATTATTCTTATTTGAGAAACGAATGCGGTCATGTGACCAAGAATCCTGGAGACTCTCTACAGGCCCTCTGGCCCCAACAGCTGGCAAATCGAAAGGCAGCTATTTAGAAACATGTCATCCAAAAAGGTGCTTTGATTATCCCACTGTTGATAAGCATCAGACAATGCTATATCACTTATTATAGTCATTTTCCTCTATTTGTCACAGCAGTTAGTTTTCCTGTCTAAAATTATATTTAGGGATCAATTTGTTTTTAAATAAAGACTGATTTTGACATAAGAAGCTCATAATATTCTCCTACTCCCAAAGGAAAGTGGGATCTAATCTCTCTTTTCCTAAGCTAATGCTTTAAAGAGAAGTAAAATTAACATTGAATTTGGTCTGCGTGTTGCTTTCTTCCAGATGTCTCATCATAACACTGCAAGGCTTCCTGGAACACACAACCCTTTGGCCAGCATACGAAGGAAACAAGGGTTCAATCAAACTCGGGTTGTTTTGTGTGTTTGCTTATCATAATGCCACAACTCATGGAAGTCTGACAACAGGAATCACAGTAGGGCGGGGCCTCAGGAACTGCTCTTAACCACAGAAGGGATGGAATGTACGACACAATAAATATAATTAACACTGCCATACGTTACACATGGAAGCTGTTGAGAGTAATTCCTAAGAGTTCTCATCCCAAGACAAACTTTTGTCTGTTTCTTTAATTTTATATTATATGAGATGACGGATATTCACTGAACTTATGGTAATCACTTTACGATGTATGTAAATCAAATTATTATGCTATACACCTTTAACAGTGCTATATGTCAATAATTTCTCAATAAAACTGGAAAAATAAAACAGGTTATTGGATTAATACGAATTTTTAAAAATTTGACTAAATATAAATGGTAAATTTCAAAAAAGAAAAAGAACTCCAGAAACTGAGGCAGTAGCCTGCTCACAGTGCCTCAGCTTCTTTCTCTGCTCTCGCCCCTCACAAGCACCGCCTTTTTACTCACAGTCTCTGCTCTCTCATAACTGCAGCCTGCTAATGCCCCTCATTCTATTCAGCAATGCGGTGATACTAGTCCCTATTTTTTTTGTCTTTTTGGAGGTTCCCAGACTAGGGGTTGAATTGGAACTGTTGCCGCCAGCCCACACCAGAGCCACAGCAAAGCCAGATCCGAGCTGCATCTGTGACCTGCACCACAGCTCCCAGCAACGTCGGATCCCTATCCCACTGAGCAAGGGTAGGGACTGAACCTGCATCCTCAGGGATCCTAGTCAGATCCGTTTCCACTGAGCCATGACGGGAACTCCAGCTTCTCTATTCTGAAACTCCAAAGGAATTTTACTCAGCTATATTTTACAATCAGCCACCCAAGTCGGCTGATCAAGACTACAGAAAGAGCCACCCTTGGATCAGGCACCCATCCCTGGCCCAATCAGCGATGGGGACAAAGATCACGTGGTATGCAAATCATAGTTACTCCCGCCCAGCAGAGACTGGAAGCACGGCTGGCAATGACCAGCAGCTCTGGTATACATCCAGAAAGTTTAAGGGCATGTCATTCTACCACATTCAAGAGAAGTCAAGAGAGCCAGTTTGGTAAGTTCATTTATCTCCTACTCATGTGAGTGAGGAGGACTTGAACCAGAAAGTGATGTCAGGAGATATTTAGGAGTCAGGCTGACAAAACTTCATAACTGACTGGAAGTGGAGGGGGAAGAGTGAGTAGGGAAAAAGCATGAATTCTGGGATGACCCCAAGTCTTCTTGCTGTGACTATTAAGTAAATGCTGGTACCGGGCAGTCCCTGAGAGAGAATAAGAGGAAGGGGGGTGGTTTTTGGTTGTACTTGGTGGACAGGAAAGATGGGACGTGGGAGAGTTGCCATGTGTGTGGGACATTCAGGTAAAGATTAGAGCTGGAAGTTCAAATCAGGGTTCTGGGCTTGATATATAGATTTGAGAGGCCCCAGAATACGGCTGGAACAGCATCTACCTGGCATATGAGTAGAGAAACAGACTAGGACCAAGTCCTAGAAGGAATACCAATCTCGACTGCACGCAGAGAGGAAGGGCCACTGAAGGAAAATAAGATTGAGGAGTGAGAGAACTAGCAGTGGAAAAGTTCTTCCAATTTGTATTATTTGTTGTCTTTCATCATTTGATCGTGGTGGGGATGATGCCAAGCACTAGGAATAGAGCAGCAAACAAGATAGCCAAGGTTGCTACTGAGGAGCTTGCATTCGAGAGGGAGAGACAGACAATAAAAATATCACAATAAAAATAATGAACTAAAATAACCAACATGGTGAAGTCAGAGGAGGGGTTATTCCCAGAGTAACTGATATTATCAAACATCAATCAAGCCAAGATATGGACTGAAAAGAAGACACCGGATTTGAAAATTAGGAAATCAACACTGGCGTAGGCTGCACACGGGTCCCCCAAACAAGCAGAATCTAATCCTTGGAACCTGTGAATGTGGAATGTGACCTAATACGACAAAGTGACTTTGCAGATACAATTAAGGATCTTTTTTTTTTCTTTCTTTCTTTTTAGGGCCGCACCCGGAGCATAAGGAGGTTCCCAGGCTAGGGGTCGAATTGGAGCTACAGTTGCCGGCCTACACCACAGCCACAGCAACACCAGATCCGAGCCGCGTCTGCAACCTACACCACAGCTCAGGGTAACGCCGGATCGTTAACCCACTGAGCAAGGCCAGGGATCGAACCTGCAACCTCATGGTTCCTAGTCAGAACCACGATGGGAACTCCACAATTAAGGATCTTAAGATGAGCAAATTATGATGGATTATCCAGGTGGGTTCTAAATGTATCCACAAGTGTCCTTATAAAAGGGAGAAAGAAGTAGATTGGACTCGAGGAATTGGGAAATATGACAATGGAAGCAAGAGATCAGAGTGATGCACAAAAGGGACCCTGAGCTAAGGGACTCAAGTGACCTCCAGAAGCTAGAAAAAGCAAAGAAACACAGTCTGCCCTAGCGCCTTCACAAGGAGCAAGCCCTGCCAACATCTTGACTTCAGCCCAGTGGAAGTGATTTCAGACTCCTGGCCTACAGAACTGTCAGAGAATAAACTTGTGCTGTTTTAAGCCACCAGTTTGTGGCAACTGCTACAGCAGCAAGAGGAAACTAAAACAAAAGGTAATTGACCATACTGAGAACATTTTTGGTGGGGAGGAGGAAGAAGACGTAGACTGAAAGAAAACTGCACGTGGATGTTGAGTGAGAGGTTTGGAAGAAATGGTAGAGTACCTATTTCCCGGGAGGTTTTCAAACATAATCTCACTTGACCCTCTAAGAGAAAACATCAAAAAAGAGCTGAAGAGACCTGATTAATTGATCAGCTCAAATCTCCAAAATGCTAAGCAGTGTTGGTGAAGTACCACAACCTTCAACCTGTCTTAGAAGAGCTAAACAACTGAGCAGCAGAGTTCAGGGGCTTTTCTGGAGCAGGCCTGACAATGGAGAGTAAACCATGGCAATCCACCCTCGTCCACAGACACACAGCAGACCCAAGGCTCTTGTTCACCAGTCAGAATACTTTGATACTATGACCCCAAATCCTGTATCTGGCACAGATCTTCTCTCTCCATTGACACAAAACCCCATGCCAACCATCGAGGTAGAGCCCACAGAGAAAGGCCTCATCTGGCCATTAATTTAGGCAGTGATGTTTTGCATTTTTATCTCCTCTCTCAGTTTTAAAACGGATGACTACCAAAGCCACAGTACTTCGAAATTCTAAAGCTCAGAAGAGCGTGTAGCTTTGGGGAAAGGGTAAAATATTAAAATTCATACAAAAGAGGAGCTCCCGTTGTGGCTCAGTGGTAACAAACCTGACGAGTATCCATGCTGGTTCGATCCCTGGCCCTGCTCAGAGGGTTAAGGATCTGGCATTGCCATGAGTTGTGGTGTAGGTAACAGACACAGCTCAGATCTGGTGTTGCTGTGGCTGTATCTGTGACCGGGAACTGTAGCTCCGATTCGACCCCTAGCCTGGGAACCTCCATGTGCCTTGGGTGTGGCCCTAAAAAGAAAAAAAAAGGGAATTATACAAAAGATGCAGAACAATTCATAGAAGCAGTGCCAGCCAAAAGATTAGACACAAGAAGAAGAATCCAGCATAGACATTCCTTCCTCGTGCCAAAATGTTTTATTTGGAATATTCCTAATGGAAAAAAAAAAACAGGGGATGGAGCATAACATTGACTGGAACTTTTTTTTTTTTTGACTTTTTGCCTTTATGTAGGGCCGCACCCGTGGCACATGGAGGTTCCCAGGCTAGGGGTCCAACAGGAGCTGTAGCCGCCGGCCTTCGCCACAGCCACAGCAACGCGGGATCCGAGCCGCGTCTGCAACCTTCACCACAGCTCACGGCAACGCCGGATCCTTAACCCACTGAGCAAGGCCAGGGATCGAACCCGCAACCTCATGGTTCTTAGTTGGATTCGTTAACCACTGAGCCACGAAGGGAACTCCGAGACTGGAACTTTTCTTAACGACTGAGAAACATGAAGACGTAGAAAGGATATAAGTTAAAGCCAAGTTCAGCCTGTGATCTCATTATGTTACTCGCAATGCACCAATGTGACCTGACTCCCCTGAGAAACCTTGACGGCCTTACTGCAGCACTGCACTGCACAAACCCCAGCAATGATCCAGCATCCTCCTGATAAGATCAACCCATGCTCTGCCCCCCAGAGTAGGAAAGAGGGAAATAAGTCATAAACGAGAGTTAAAACGTACAACTGCATCATGGGACTAGGTTCACTATCAGATGGGAACTCCCTTATTCCCATTCCCAAGAAATAGGGCAACCTATTTCTTGACCAGGTAAGGAAGGCATTACTGCACGTTCTTTGTTAGGATTTAATGTCAAGAAGAGAAAATGGGCATCTATTCATAATCTAGGTAATAAAGAGGCACTGGAAACTGGGAAAGAACTGCCAGGGGAGGTAAGATTCAGGAATTAACTCCACTTATCCCTATGTTTTCTTTGTAAAGTTATCTTCCAAGTAAGGCCAGCACCCTTCTTTTAAGGTTGGAGGAGATTAAGACATTCAGAAACCGCAGTTTGTGGGATTTATTCCCATTGATTGCTGACTTCTAGTATCAGCCTTTTGTTCTGCGTGACAGCTCTCATCTTGCAAACTAGCAAGATTCCTGAATTTGGCAAGGAGCCTGCTCTGTGAAGCATTTTCAAGTTAGAGTTTTTAGCAATGTCACATTTCTCTAAGCCAGTAATATAGAAAAGGTTAAGAAGGCAAAAGATGCCATTGAGTTCTCACCTAATAGCACAAAACAACCGCCTAGCTGGCAGGTGCAGGCCAACACAGCCACAGTGATCATGACTTGTAAGTTACAAAAGTTTGGGTTTGGTTTGGTTTTGTTCTGTTTTTTTAGCTTTTTTGGGCCCCACTAGAGGCATACGGAAGTTCCCAGGCTAGGGGTCAAATCAGAGCTGTAGCTGCCAGGCTATACCATAGCCACAGCACCATGGGATCCAAGCTGTGTCTGCAAACTACACCACAGCTCATGGCAATGCCAGATCCTTAACCCACTGCGCGAGGCCAAGGATTGAACCCTCATCCTCACGAATCCTATTCAAACTCATTACGATGAGCCATGGCGGGAATTCCCAAAAGTATTTTTTAAATCTCTTTACCTTACCAAGTAACTTCGGTTGGGGAGGGGGGGGTTGTTTGTTTGTTTGTTTTTTACCAAGTAACTTTGATAGATAAAACACAATTGAGAGATTACCCCCCCTTCTGCTCTATTCATTTAAAGTGGTATTTTCTATATGTATACATGACACTATAGGAAAAATTTCTACTACGGTACTGAATTTCTTAACATGTTTTTAGCCTATACACAAAGTGAGGTCAAAGGAGGCCTTGAAGAGAAACAAAGGACACTACAATCACTCTAGCAAATTTTCCAGGAGGAGGAAGGAAGAGTAGAAGAGATGATTACAAATACTTAGGAAAAAGCATCACTCTGCCAATGGTGCAGAGCCTACAATTATGCGCAATTCCCTACTTAGACTTTTGAGTTATGCTGAATACTGAAAAAACCTAAGTGATGAGAAGGAGAAAAAAGAAAGGAGGAAATTTAAGCATTCAATGTAAGGCGTTCATTTAAATGGAGACAGTTCCTCACCATAAGGGGGCAGTTAAGAGTCTGAAAATCCTGCTAGTATACTTTCGTCAAATAATTCTTTTTAAAACCATGAATTTGGAAGCCTTTTAAATCTTCCATAGTATTTTGAAGAAAAGAACGGTTCCTCCTGCTCACAAAACGTGATCACTTTTCATTGATTTTTTTAATGTTCTAAGTTGTTTTGCATATATGAAAAAGATAAATCTTCATCTCTTGGAAAGAAATCTTCTTTTTTCCTCCCTGAAAAAATCCATAATATGATCCTAGTCTATCACTGACAGAACCATCGGATAAGCAGATGTGCCTTGCTTGGTTAGAAGTGTGCTGTGATTTTCAGCAAGAATGAGAAGGTAGTTAGAGACCAGACTGAGACAAGTTCAGAGCGTGTTACAAATTCTTTTCGGTTCTGTCTTGAAGGTGTCCCCTGAAGCCCCAGTTTAACTGTGTGACTCATTCAAGGCTGACATCCTCCCAAATCAGGAGGGGAGAGAGGAGGTCTTTGGGACTTGGGCTTCAGCGGGTAACATGAAAATTCAAGGCCAGATAGCTTCAGGGCTTTGACTCTTCAGATTCCTAGGGTTTTCTCTACCTCTCAAACTGGAAATGAGTTTACACCAGAATTGGTGCTCTGGGGAGGGGGAGGCAAATCTGAAGATGGGTAAACCACAAAAACATTTGGAAGCATCAGAAAAGGCAGCCTGAGATCCTACAAAGTCCAGATTTTTTCCTTTCTTTTCATCATTTATAAGTAAAATGTGGAACAAGCGGTGGAAAATAGTAGTTACATTACCTAGAGTTATAGAGCATTTTCCATGCTCCCCCAATTTTTACTGTTAAAATATATAGTTTTTTACAATTTTTCCTTTCAGAAGTCCTAGGATATAAATAGGGCCAGTATTCTTATCTTTATTGTTGAGATGAGAATAGGGAGACCCGGAAAGAGGAAGTGGCCCCCATCAGGTCGTGCAGTGAGTCAAAGGCAGGCCAAGGAAGAACACCTAGTCCTGCTCTCCTTTCATCCAGAACATTTACCCTACTGGCTTTAAGCGTCCCTCTCCTTCTCTTCCTGGGACGGTTCTCTTCTGAACGTGAGCCCTCACCAACTATGGAGTGAAGACGGATCCATGTTCGGAGTCACAGAGGACCGGTGTTTAAAGTTCCCCCAGGGGGCCTGTTTCCATTGCTTACCTGCAAAGTGAACGTCTGAACGTGTGATGCCAAGTCCCTTAGAGGCATCTGCTGGGATTCCTCCCACCAGAGACTGCTATAATTAGCTCTGCAAACAACTGTGACTGAACGCAGCTAGTCGCAGTCATTCTTCACTGACAGGCACAGATAAGAGCCACAGCTCAGCAAGAGGTATTCTAAACGGTGTTCCCTGCTTGGTTAACCTCATGTAAGGCACTTATCAGAAATGCTGTTCTCAAACTCAGCTAGCAGCAGGCACTGTCACTGCAACACCTTCCAGAGCCCCCAAAGGAGGGCATAACAGATGCCCAGTGAGCATAAATAATATTAGGCGGTGGCAGAGACTTTGTCTATTTTGACCTCGCCCAGGCACTGGCAGCACCCCCCTCTAATGGAAAACATAGGTGTGGCCTATCCGAGATTAGGAGAAAAAGCAGTCTTTGTCTTCCCGATCCTTCAGACTCCCACTTTCAGATCTTCCCCTATAAGAACACTTGTGAGTGAAAGTTCGTTCCATGGTGCAGTACGGTCGACCTATGCTTTCCAGAGCCTGTGCTCTTATCGGAAGCAAAACAAAAAGCTGCTTACAAACACCTGCTGATGAGGACCCAGCTAAGAGCTAGCGTGGGTGTTGGATCGGAGGTGTTGCCCTGGCAGTAAATCCAAGCTGCTCACACCAAAGGAAGTGTTTCTAGGGAGGCTATCTGAGCAAGAGGTAAATACTTAGTCATTCAGCAGCCTATAAATGACTGCTTCATCTCCAACAAGGAGGGGTCTGATTTCAAAGAGCTCAAAAAACGGGGGGATAGCATTTCTTCCCCTCCACCCTTTTATCCACAATATACATTCCTTTGTGAAGAAATGCAAGAGTCTCTGTACTCAAACTCTTGTTGACAAAAATGTAAAAGAGCCATAATTTGGCTGCTTGGTATGATTTCAACAATAGTTTTTGCATTGTGATTTTAAATAACTTAACGAAAAAGGACCCAGATCCTTCTGTGGTCTAAAACACCCTTCTGTATATATCCCGTGCCATTTCACCTATTCCCCCAGTGTGACAAAATTTTTTTATTTTATTTCTGAAATGTTTTCTCAAACCTGCCCCCCTGCTTCAGCGCTCAGTGCTGCTGTCACAGATGAGGGCTTCATCGTCTTTGGCCTGTACACTAGCCTGGCCTCCTAAATGGTCTCCAGGCTCACTGCCGTCCTACCCCATCTCTCTCCTAACCACCTCATCACCACCACCAACTATCCATCCGAATCACAGCCCTAATCCAACCACTTACAAATCTATACGGCTGTACAAAAATGAAAACCAAACTGCAGAAAATGGCATGGCAGTAAAAGCCCTGCACCGAGACCCCATGAGCTACATCCTTCAGGAATCCTAAACTTCATTTTTTCCAGATAACTTGCCCTTGCATGAAAGCACCATCGTTTTGGCTCTGTCTCTGAGCATGACTTCCCTCCCTATAAAAATTGACTTAGCTCAAATGCCGTTTCCTCCAGGAAATTTTCTACCACTTTCTTCCAATCCAAATTAATCACACCTTTCACCAAGTTCATATAGCACTGTGTGTGTGTGCATGTGTGTACACTTCAGTGGAAAATGATTCACATACCATACAATTTACCCATTTAAAGTATATGACAATAATTGTTTAGAAGTCACGGAGTTGTGCAACCATCACCACAACTTTAAAACACTAATCACCACCAAAAGAAATCCTGTGACCACTAACAGTTCCGCCCTCTCCTCCCCACCACCAACAACCAGCCTGAGGCAACCACTAATCTATTTTCTATTTTTTATCTCTACAGATTTGCCTATTCAAGACATTTTATATAAACGGAATCATACAACATGTGGTTGTGACCAGCTTCTTGCATTTAGCATAATTTTTTCAAAATTCATCATGCATCAGTACTTCTTTCCTTTTTCCAAAATTCATGTGGCATGCATCAGTCCTTTTTCCATTTTTGCTGTTGCATAATAGTCTGTTATACAGCTGTACAACATTTTATGTGTTTATCAACTGATGGACATTTGCGTTGTTTCAACTTTTTAGCAATTACAAATAATGCCTTCTATATACTTGGATTATCATGTAATATGTGCAGCTTGGTATTACAGGGTTTTGGTCTGTTTGGCTTATGTCCATTTTATCACTTGATTATAAACTCCTTGCGGACCAAGACCATTATTTTCACTCTATAATCTCCACATAGCAAGTATTCAATGAATGTTTAAAAAATAGATGAAAAGGCAGATATATAGGGTCTTACTGTGCCAATTATCATACAAGGTACTCAGAATAAAAACATTAGGGTGGACCGAGTAATAATCTAAGAGTGGAGCCAGTAAGTTTACCCATTAAATTACAACGTTCAAACACTGTCAGTTCTTAAAGAGTTCTCACTGAGGCGCAGTGGAAACAAATCCATCTAGGAACACTGAGGTTGCGGGTTCCATTCCTGGCCTCTCTCAGTGGGTTAAGAGTCTGGCATTGCTATGAGCTGTGGTATAAGTCACAGACTTGGCTCGGATCCTGCGTTGCTGTGGCTGTGGTGTAAGCCGGCAGCTGGAGCTCCGATTAGACTTCTAGCCTGGGAATCTCCAAATGCCGCAGGTGCAGCCCTAAAAAGGAAAAAAAAAACAGACCTTTCCTCCTAAACTGACTCCACAGTGTCGTGTTTTTAATTTTGGCTTGACGGAGGTTATTATTCTCATCAAGAGTAGTAGTTCTTAACCTTGGCTGAGCATCAGACTCCCAGGGAGCTTTTTCAAGATACAAATTATCTGGGTCCCATCTACCAGATTATGATTCTGTACTTTGGGTAGGGGCCCAGGTGCTCACATGCTCTAAAAGCTATAAAGATGTTTCTGATACACAGCCAGGTTCAAGAATCCCTATTTCAAAAGTTGCTCTGAGGTTAGAAACAATTAATTTTACAGAGCATGCATGAGTACTTTACTCCTCGAGCATATTTTACTCATCCTGGGATCATGCCCACTAATACTACCTAACATTTATACGGCACTTTTTATTTGGAAAGAGCTTTGAAGTCATCTTTTATTAGCTAGGCTTGCATGCTGAGTGACCTTGTACAAATCACGTAATCCCTTAGTGTCTTAAATTTCCTCAAATGTAAACTGCAGGCGATAATACTGACTCACCCTCAAGGGGTATTGCGGAGACTAATGGGGGACTGTAAAGCACTCAGCAAACATAAAAATGTTACATGCATGCTTATTAGACAGATATGAAATCCCAGTCATAGCCTTTTAAAATGAGACAAATACCAAAATAAACTCTTAAATAAGACTTCCTTTCCCAGCACTAAAGCACAGCAATCCCCCCTTTCCACCAAGACTAATAAGCATATAAAATCTGCAGTCACAAAGAAAGACAGAGCTAATGATGGCAGTAAATATATAAAACAGTACCGAAATATAGTTTGTCCACCTTCTCATTTATCATTCATAATGCAATTAGAGATCATATCTGTAAATACACTCTTCTGAAAAATATTCGCAGAAAACATTTGTGCATGTTCACACAAGTCTTTAAGTTGATGCTGCTCTCATACTCACTGTTGACGTTAAGCTTGTAGTTGTTTTCGACAGTGCTGATGGTTCATACATGGCTGTTTCTGGTCTCTTCTCGTCTGCCTGACGTGGCTGGAAGAATATATGGTCAAAATGAGACCTTGAGACCTAACTCAACTTGGGGGTGGATGAGAATGGGGGGGCAGGGGAAGAGTCTCCAACCCTGGAATCAGAGGTGGGTCTCATAAGGATGATAACCCACAACTAAGGGCTCATTTGCACTATATTATCAGCATCTTAGAAAAGGGAGTCTGAAAACAGGCATGGTTTTTTTCTTTGTGCATTTTGCTTTGAAAGGGCACCACAAAAATTTCAAGGGCCAGGTGCACTTACATATTCCAGTTCATTTATAAATGAATAGTTTCTGTGACTCTGAATGAGAGCTAGTGCCCTCACATCCACCAGGCCAGATTTGGGCCGGGAATACTAAGCAAGCATGACCTTTTGGGAGCCACTTGACCTTGACCATGCTCTTTCCTCTTTGGGCTCCTGATGGTTTGGATTATAATTCCAAGAGAAGCAGCCTGCATGATGCAGCTCAAGACCTGCTAACAATTAAATTCTATTAAACAAATATTTCCTGAATACTCATGTCTATGGAGAACACTGTAGTGCTTATCGTAGAGGCTACCAAGAGTTCCTTGAGAGGCTCACAAGGTTGCTGTAACTCAATGAGCGTGGATCCTTGAGTCAGAACAAGACCAACAACCTCCCCACAGAGACTCCTGGGGTTCGGTCAGCCGCCATACTGGTTTCCTGGGGACTCCTGGACTGGACTTGAGCAGACACCAAGGTGAAATGTCATTTAACGTCCTACACATCTTCCTAGATCTCCACCAGAATTCAGAAGCTCCTATGGAAAGAGCCTCCATTCAGGAAGTCTACTGGTTGGGGAAATGATCTATTGTGCATAGCTATTGTTTTTTAAATAAGGTTAATTCCAGCATGTTTCTACCTCAAGAATGTTCGAGAACCTCAGCACTTCTGCTGAACATCTTAAGGGCAGAAAGAGCCACGTAGGCTTCATTTCAATAGTTAGAAGAAATTAATGCTAATACATGCCTTCAATGGGATTCACTTGGTATCCTGAACACTTTCTTCCGTCAATATGGAAAATCCCCAGAAGTACATGCATTGTGGATTTTTCCTCTGTAAAGAGATGCAAATGGTTACAATAAGTTATATGATTTCCTCTGAGTCTTTCAAAGTCCTGTTTCCTATCTCAAAGTAAGCATCCCTGCTTTGCGGATCTAGAAATCAAGACACTATGAATTAGTTTCATCACTTTCCTCAGCGAAACACAGGCCACCACGTCTCAGCTCATTGCTTTCCTTGAAATCAGAGGGAAAAGTCATGCATTTTAAGACAGGAGAAATCAGATACAATTTTCTGGTCTAGTGCTTGTTTTCCATATCTTTCACAGGGGATCTGAAGATATTAAGATCTGAGATGAAATTTAATCATCCTTACTTGTTAGCTTTACTTTTTCTCTTTCAACTTCTTAAAATACACTCGCACACACAAACACACAAAGCAAACATGGAGAAACACTCAACCATTTATTCACGAATCTATGACTTGGGTCATAAAATACAATCCAGGCAAAGCCAAACAATGCACTAGAGGGCTGAGAGACAGGGCCGCACCCGTGGCATATGGAAGTTCCCAGGCTAGGGGTCCAATCGGAGCTGTAGCCGCCGGCCGACACCACAGCCACAGCAAAGTGGGATCTGAGCCATGTCTGCAACCCGCACCACAGCTCACGGCAACACTGGATCCCCAACCCACTGAGCGAGGCCAGGGATCGAACCCGCAACCGCATGGTCCTAGTCAGATTTGTTAACCAAAGAGCCACGATGGGAACTCCTGTATCTAAGAATTTTTAAATGCCCCATTTTGGTAGTTCCCACTGTCTTCATGACTTTCTAAGTCAGCACTGGCCTGTTATTCATGGTAGACACTTGCCCTAAAAGAGGACTTCCCTGACTGGTCCTGGATAGATATTTTTCAAAGAAAACTCTTCCACAAAACCAGATCAATTAAAAGCATCCTATGTAACAGATGTTACTATTTTTCACTTTTTTTTGTTTTTGTCTTTTTGCCTTATCTAGGGCCGCACCCGTGGCATATGGAGGTTCCCAGGCTAGGGGTCTAACAGAAGCTGTAGCTGCCGGCCTTCGCCACAGCCACAGCAACGTGGGATCCGAGCCGCGTCTGTAACCTACACCACAGCTCACGGCAACGCTGGATCCTTAATCCACTGAGCAAGGCCAGGGATCGAACCCTCAACCTCATGGTTCCTAGTCGGATTTGTTAACCACTGAGCCACGACAGGAACGCCACAATTTTTCACTTTTAATTTTAATGTCACCGAAACATCCACCCACCTCCTTAGAGTCTATCTTTTTACAGAAAGTTTTAAGCAAGCAGTCTGTTTGCTTTCTAAATATTTTTGGTTAACAGGAATACTTCTCTCACTTGTATTTTAGTCCTGGTGATTAAACGGTAAGAATGCTAATTAGTAGCCTGTATCTGGAGAGGAAAAACTACATTTTGATTGGCAAAAATCAAGCTGAGATGGAGACCTCACAGGGCGCTAGGATAAATGGGTTAGGTTATATGCTAAGGGGAAGAGATTAGGGATCAAACTGACCAACTCCAGAAAGAGATTCTGCTTTAGTGGAAACATTAACCTGAGATCAGAAGGTATTAAAGATACTGATGAGAATAAAGTTATAAAAATGCAGACAGTCATTGTTAGTTGTAGGGCAGAGAAAAGAGAGGGAACGCACCCTTTGTCTTTGTTTTTAACGTCAGCTGACTTTCTACACAGAATAACTTACTTGTTAAGAAATTTAGCTTTATTTCTCTCCCATTTACTTTTCATTTCTGGAAAGACAATGAGTTAGCGTCAGGGGCATGTTCTTAGTCGGGCATCCTGAGTACACCGTCCAGAATCTGCATTCATTCTTCCCGTAAGAACATAGCCTTGAGGAAAGGAAGAGAGCTCCTTTCAAATTCTTCATCTGTCAGTTACTACCGACATGATCATTTTTTCATCCACTTGAGGAACAATAACATGTATTTTGTTAGAATGCTGTGAGGGTGAGAAAAACCAATGTGTGGTAAAACACCTAGAGACTTAGCATACAATAAGAGCACTCAGTACATGGTAGACTAATGAGTGAATGGGAGAAGTCAGAGATGAGTCCAGCCCTCACTGCCCACAGGCTAAAATCCATATATTTAGCTGGAAATTCAGTGCCCTGGAAAACCTGCTCCTCTCCACTCTCCAGCCTCTTTTCCACAACTGCTCTGCTACAGTCAAACACGCTCTAATACATCTTGAACTTGCCCATCTTTGGGTCTCTGTGTTGTTCCTACCACCTTCAGCCCCAACCTGCTTGCCAAACTTCTACCCATCTCAAGGGTCTCAAGTCTGACCCCCAGAATCTTAGGGGATCCCCCTTCTCCTCCCCTGAATCGTCGTCCTGACCACCTAGATCACTCCAGAAGACATAATCCGCCAACCATTTATTGCCCAGCAGATTGCAAGCTCCTGCAATGAAGGGGCTATGTTTACAGTTTCCACCTCTATACACCGCAGACCATGGTGCCTTGCCAAGAGTAGGTGAATAGACTCATGATTGAAAGAACGCATGATCTGTCACCCTGCGCCTGTTGTGCTCTTGGACAAAACACTTTGCCTCTTTCAGTTTCAGCTGCCTCAGCTGTGAACAAGGATAACAGCACGGATGTGCTCCCCAGGTGTGCTGTGAAGAATAAACCAATGACTGAAACGCAATTTGAAAAATGTAAAATGAAATGCTATATATAAATGTTACATAATCAAAATCATTTCCCTCTGTATTATGTTTTATTTGGCTTTATATCTTGGAATCCTTTGTGAGTTTCAGAATTTCACAGATGCAATACCATCCACATTAGCACCTAAATTCTCTTGGGTAATAAGTGATTGTGTGTATTATAGCTCACGGCTACTATTCCCTGGCATACTTACACATGAATCTGTCATAATTTGCGATATTCATAATAACTAATGATAGAATTCATTTCTAAGGGATAATACGTTTTTTTCTCTTCTCTGGCTAGCCAGTTATCATTCCCATATTGCTGCCTCAAGGGAACTAACTTCCATTAAACCCCAAACCCAGACGACGAGCACACTATTTAGAAGCTCAAATCTTTAGGAGCTTACAACCTGAGACCTGGAAAGTAGTTTGGGGTTTTAAAGCACTTGTTTTCTATGGCCCTTTTTGCGCCAAATTCTGCATCCCTCATTTGCTTTGCTGTAAAATACATACACTACCAAGTGCTCACTGTTGCCTGATTTCCTGGGTACCAGGAAAGCTTGGATTAGCCCACTCCACACGAAAGCAAGACAACGGTAGTTTTAAATGCAATTTTCTTTCTCAGTATGTTCAAGAAAGAGGCTGCCTGTAGAAAAACACAAATTTTGGAATACTTCCAGTACCTACAAAAAGAGGATTTTGACTTTTCCTGCAGAGCAGGATATAAGCCCTAGAATAGTCCTTCCACACAGATAAAAACTGAGGAAGAAATGGTAGTGACATCATAAGGTAGTCGCAAGGGTCATGTGAGTCATTATGAAAAGGCTCAGAACAGTGCGGCAGCACAAAGGAATTGCTCAATAAATATTAAAGGCTGTTATTATTGGTCGAGGGCCTACTATCAGCCCGGCTCTGTCCCAAGAGTTACATAGGGCTTCTTGTCTGAGACGCATAACAAGCCAATAAAGAAAAAGCTTACCACCCTCCACTCCCACTCTATCTGGCTTTGAGAGACAAAGCTACTTGTCCAAGGTCTGAAAGTCAGGAGGCAGTGGAAAGAAAATCCAGCCCTCGGTCTACGATATTTCCAGAGCCCATATTCTGTGTCCTTTTTCTAAGCAGCCTTACTGTTTCTGCTTTCGACTTAGGTTGAGGGTCCATTTTCCCTCCCTGAACACATGATCCTCCCTTCCCCAACGTCTAATTCCTCACTGGTACTCATTTGGCGATGAAGTTTTAAAATCGGGGCTACTTTTCTCTCTCCTGGTGGACTCCTGACCAACATGTCTCATTTTTCTATCAGGCCATTTTCCCTCGATCATTCCAGTCTTGCATCAGACTGAACCTTCACAGTGGCATCCGTTTTTAAGAAGCTCAACATAGCTTTTCTTTCTGGGGCGTGTGTGAGTGGAAATGCCATGTTTTTGTGAAACAGAGGCTTCCCTGCCCCACCCTTTTCTGTTATCACAATTTTACTTAGTCGGATCTATGACAGTGTAATTCTCATCTGGAACAGTGGCATAGTCATGCAAATGCAATGAGATATCACTGTTTTTATCACTGTTTTCTGGGTGGTATCACTCGGGCCCCAGACATTGTGCCAGAGTACGCTCTCCCTTTAATAAAAATATCTCCAAGTTTTGGTGTACAAACTTACACCATACTTTAGTTTGCCAAAAACACCTACATGCTATCTTGTTGTCTATACTGTAATTAATATTTCAAAGTGACTTACCATTAGTTATCTCTCCTATCTCTATGAAATTAATCAGCAGTATCACTGCAGTTTCACAGATGGGACACTAAGGTAAGGGAATGTGAATGGCTTGCTCAAGGTCTCAGAAGGAACTCATAGCAGAGCTGGTATTAGGATCTGCTGCTTCTAATTACATTTCTCTGCTAAGGGCTTTAGCTCAACTTGTTCAAATTCTGAATAATTTTCCAAGTTGAGCATACGCTGACAAAGGTGGCAGACATGAGAAAGGGGAAAAACACTATTCACCTAAGTAAAGCTTCTAAAACATGTGGTGATCAAAGAAAAAGGATTGTGAGGGCCATTTTCCCTCATTCCCATTTGTAGAATGAAAGGACAGTAATCCAATGAGATTAAAATGAATAGAAATTGTCAGTATAAAAAAGAATTGTTCAGACCACGCTATTTTCCCATTTCCACATCATTTTGTTCTTGTTTTCAGCAGTTGGTACTGCTGTAAATGCCATACATCTACAGTGCTGTGTCACCATCATTGCAGTGTCCCTCTTATGCAGATAAACATTGTGGATTCTGCCACTGTTGTTTTATGGCCACGGAAGCAAGGGTAAACAGAGGTTAAGTGGCTGCCAGGAGCACTCACCACAGCAGCCACTCAGATTAGAACCCATGGCTCCTATCAGTCACACACTATTGAAATTGAGAAGGCTCCAAAATATCGTTTCAGTGTCAAAGGTGGGTGACAGTGACTGAATGCAAATTTGCTCAACACCCACAAAGGAGCCAGCCCTGCTTCCATGGTCCCACCTGAATCTTCTCATTCCCAAGACATTCCATAAACTTCCTCATTCCTTTGAGGGAAAGAAAATTTCTTTCGGTGAAATAGGTAGAACTAAACATGTCATTTCCCCATTGAGATTTAAATGAGTTTTTGTTTGTTTCATGCATACAGGACTATAATAAGTTCTTGGACAAGTAAGGGCTCAAATTTTCCCTTACAGAATATGGGGTTGGCCTAAACTCAAGAGATCATTAGGGGGACTGGCAACAAATGCAGTTTGTGCCTGAGTGATGAGCTCCTGTCAAATACTAATTACAACAGAAGATGGTGTAGAAATACGAACGTAATCTAGATGTGCTCTTGTCTCTTCCAATGTCATCCATTCTCTAAAGGACAGAGAGGACAGTTACTTGTCCAGGAATCGAGAAAACCTTGGAAACTGGGGCGTGGAAGTCCATTATTTAGGTCTAACATATTTCATGAAAAGAAATTTTCTGTTTTTTTCATCATCTAACATAAACACTAGATCAAGTACAGTCAAGAGCCAATATATGGCTCCTACTACTGAGGTGATTTTAAAAATAATCATTAGCATCTGTGACAAAACTTCACAAGGTGTTAATCTGAGTACACACTGTTGGCAACCTTTTTCTCCAGTCATATCCAGGAGTGGGGGGAAAAAAAATCCAAGGAAATATATTTTCCTCTTATCCCCCACTGCGACCTGAGCAGAGAGAGACCTGTTTCCATTCACGTGGTCTACATCGAACTCCTTGTGAGCAAAAGCCATTCTCCCAGGCCACCCCACAGCATGCTAAGCAACTGCTGAAACTGAATGGAATAGGTTTCCTTGCCTGTACAGTCCTTTGGTTCATTAGATGATGAGGGATTTAAATATGCACAATTCTGGCATCATTAATCAGTCTCTCAGGGCCTATTAAGGACTATCCAAATCCTGATTTTCTTATCGTCCCCCCCCCACACACACACACAATCTACCTTTCCCCATTGAGACAAGGAGCTGAGGTGATACCACTTGAAACTCAGTTCAGGCCAGAGCTCACCTCGGATCTGCACCCTTCCCTGCTAAAGGGACCATTTCACTCCTCCTCAGCCACAGGCCTTTTGCCTTCCATCTTGCCAGTGGCCCCTCATCAGAACCTACTCAGGAGAGGCGGGTTACTTACTACACAGGTCCTTGTGGGGGCCAGGCAGCCACTGCGGAGGGAGGCCTATACTCCCTCACATGAGATATCCTGAAGAGTTAGCCATACTGAATCTAAAACCTTTAGGGCTTCTGGGATTTGAAGAAGACTATGGTCAGTGATGGATGTGAGTGTCAAGGCACCAGGGAGCTTGACCCGTCTCCTGCCTTGCACACCTTCATTTTACTAACATGGGTTGGGTGTCTACCTATGGCAGGTGCAGTTCCAGGCACACAGGGGCCGCTCTCCACACACAGTTTATAGTCCAGGGCTTGCTAACATTCCAGGCCTCCACCTGGAAAGCTACACCCCACTCTGCTTTCTGACTCCTGATAATCCACAACTCCGTACACCTGTGCGCTGCAGCCAAGGTAAGGGTTTATAACCCAACCAAAGAGCTAATCCCCCGACAAAACGAGCAGCTGTGACCTGGCCGGCCAGGAAGAGCAGAGCTCACAAAGCCTTCCTCTGGGACACCGAGTCATAGCTGACCCGGGGAGCTCAGGTTGCTCCACGGCCCGCTACTACCGAGGCTAGGGCCACTCTGAGCTAGGACTGGGGACTGATAAAGGGGAGGGGGCGAGAGCGTGGGACTGCGGCGTTGCTGCCCGCGAAGACGGACGGTCCCGGTCCCTCTGGCGGACCCCGGGGACCGCGACAGGGAGAGCCACCGCTGCGGAAGCCGGGCAGCCCGACATTTCTCATGGCCGAGCCTCCTTTTCACTACCGGGCTCTGCACAAATGCCGCGGAGCCATGGGTTGGGAAGGGAGCCAAGGCGCCGGGTCAGGTCCCCCGCTGCCGGTGGTGTGAAGGGCAGGGCTGAGGAGAGGGCGTGTCGTCAACTTTCTGGGGGGCTGGCAGAGTTGGAGGTGTGTTTCGGAGGTAACGTAACCATAAGAACGCAATAAGAACCTTTCAGGGAGCCCGGAGCTCCCAGTTTCAGGCCCGGGCCTCCACCGGTGGCTGAGTGCTCTGGCCCGGGACTCACCCTCTTTGGCACTTGGCTTCCTCCGACGGCTGGACCTCCTTTCGGGGCCGCCAAGTTCCGCACCTCCTGCAGGCGCCAGGGGTGGGCGGTGTCGGCCCAGTCTCGGTCCGCGTGGGGCTTGCGCTTCTCGCTCCACCGGGCGCCGACACGCGGAGACTCCGGGCGGCCCCGTACCTCTCTCGGCCAGGGGTCTTCCGGGGCCGCCTCTTCGCTTCCAAGGCGTGGGGGCCGGCCGCAGCCGCCCCTACAGCACAAGCCTGCAGCCCCGGCTCCTCACCCCAGCCAATTTCCCCGCCGCGGGCGCGTCTCCCCGCCTTCCTTCCGCTGACGGCGATTGGGCCTCGGCGGCGGGGCGGAGCCAGGCGCTCCGCACAGCCCGAGGCGGCCACGGGCTCTGGCGCGCCGCGATTGGCCGTGGACTCCGCCAGTCACGGGTTGAAGGGCGCCCCGCCCCGCGGGGCCGGCCCCGGGTTGACTCCGCCCTGACTGCTGCCCGGCCCCGCCTCCCTCGGAGCCCTGTAGCCTCAACCCCGCTGTCCGGCTCATTCGCTGAGCAGGTCGGTGAATTGTCAGCGAGCTCCGGGCAGCTGCTGAGCCTGAGCCGAGGCGACCGCCGAGCTTGACCTGCTCCCTCCGAGGTGCCTGCCCGAGCCAATGTGCCCCGGTTGGCTAGGGCGAGAGGTGTCGCCGGTTCGGGGCAACTTGGAATTCGGGATCCACAGCAGGGGCGTCGGTTTGCGATCGGGACTCGGCGATGAGGGTGAGTGGCCGCGCGCGAGGACAGCGGCTCCTCTCGGCGCTGTTCGGCGAGCAGGGGGACTGGACGCGTCCTGGCGCGTGTCGATCTGTCCGTCCGAGCGTGGCGGCTGTGAGGAGGTCAGGGCTGCCGGGATCACTCCTTGCCAGCATCCCCACACCCGAACTTCTTGTTTCAGAGCGTCCCGGCTCGGCCCGGGACGCGGCTGTGTTCCCACGAACTTGGCGTGTTGTAATTGCCATCATTAGGTGGGGCCCGGGGATGCGTGCCCTGGCCCTCTGCAACGGTGACACGCGCTAGGGGCGGCCTTCGTGCCCAATAGTGTGCGGATAGCAGTTCCTAGATGGCTTGAGGACAGGTTCCTGAAAAATTAACACGCGCCGGAGCCGGTATGGCGAGATAACCGTGTCTTGTGTCTGATGCGCAGTCTGAGCCAGCGATCACAGGGGTCCGGGTGGCTCTTCAGGGGTGAGAGAGCTTTAGTGACCAGCTAGGTTCTGTAGCCTGGGCTTCAGTGCTTTGCAGTTATTGAAAGGAATTGACGGCACGGATGTTAAACTTTGTAAAGTAATTACTTTCTCTTAGCACTTGAATCCGCACCCATTATGAGGTGCTGTCCTACCTCCACATCCACCTGCAAGGTGTGTCCTAAGTACTTCGTTAGGACCCGGGGTAGCTGCTGTCTGTCCCAATGCTCAGAGACCCTGGGGAATCCTAGATGAAACCGTGAAAGCGACCACCAGACTGGTGAATTGGTGTTCGTTTGAGCACCTGTGTTAAAGTAATGAAGTTGTGACAGAAACTGACAACAGAGGATTCGAGGTTAAACCTGACACTTTTTGTTTGTGACTCAGTGGAAGATAGATTTCCTCTCCCTCCGTCCCACTCCCTCTCCGTCGCCCTCTCTGTCTCCCTCCCCACCCCACAACCCCGCGCACTGATAAGGGGTAAGAGTAGCTGTTTTGTCTGAGGGCGCTTACATACATGTAATTTATACTATGTGTGGACTAACTAGAATTGAATCCAGTATTTTCCTGTAATACTTATTTGACGTGAATAAGGGCTTATTGAGAGTACTAGGTAGAGCTTGATGACAGAGTTGGGGAATATTTTGATCTTTGAAAATGTATAAAAACATTGAGATGTATAGCCATCCATGCAAATGTAGATGTGCCTACATAGGTGTGTACTTCTATGTGTGTGTATAAAATCAATAAGCAAATCGGAGGAGAAATATGGAGGAGGAAACAGCCTTGAACTTCCTCTGGGTAAAGAGATAGACCCTCTGATGTGTGGGGTGTATGATGAGTGTGTGTGTAAGCATGTCTGGATCTGCCTAGTCTGTCTGGGTCAGGGTACGTCCATGAACTTTACGAGCATTCAGTTCAATACCACTGCTTGCAGATTCCCAGTTCCTGTTTTACTGCCTAGTAGCTGCCAGCTGGTCCATCTGTTAAAACATAACATATACACTTCAGTGGGAGCACTAGGGTGCAACTTGGGTAGGGGCCAACGGGTAGTAGAAACATGCTACAAACAAAGCCTGCCCCTCAAGTCCATTTTCATTCAGCCTGAACATATGATTTTTGGTGAGGGAGAAAAGGAGTCTTTGACTCCACAGAAATGGCAAATTACATTTTGTGAAATAATTATAGGCATGGTTTGGGAAGAGGTGAGTAGATGGGGGGGGGGAATCCCTCTAGAAAAGAAATGGGTTGCTTGTCACATAACAGTGCAACACTGGTTTACTGCTTTGCAGTAGCATGTATATCAAAAACTGTTTCCTTTTGCTTCTTAAAAGAATGCATTAAAACTGAATTGTTCCCCCAAAAAAAGATTTTAATAGAAGTAAACAGAGCTTTATTACAGAGGCTATTTAATCTACTAGCATTAAGACTGCCTTAGTAATTCTAATGAAACATGTTTTTAGGGATTTATAACTTGGATATAAATTCATATTCAGCCTAAGCACTAGCTGCAGTGTTTTGCAATTTATAGTTTAAAAAAACAATAAAAAGCCTTTATCACAAAACTTCTGATGACTAAAAGGGTATGGGAGAATATAACAGCTTACTAAGTACCTGCAGCCAAGTGACTGATACTTAAACTATAAATTCATTTAATAGTATAATTACTTTTGCTGACAAAATAAAGGGCATATTTTTAAGAAGCGTAGCTGATATTTTTCCCAATAATTTTATGTTCATAATTACATTTTAATAATTATGTTTATTATATGTGGGTAGAATAAACTGGAATCGTTCTTAAGAATGCATCGTAAGAAATATTGTTTTCATTTTTATGGTACTTAAACATTTGGGAGAAAATATTTTAATCCCTTATCTGCATCTTTACATTTCTGATGGACTATGTAGACAAAATAATTCTCCTGCCTTGATATCACCTGTGTCAACTGCGTTGCTCCATAAAAATTCAGTTCATGGGCTGGACTCTTGTCTCCAAGATTAGATTCAGGAGTCTGAGGTGGGGCTTGGGAATCTGCATCTTTAACAAGCACCCAGGTGATTCTGATGTCAGAGATCCCCTCACCATAGTTTGAAAAACACACGAACAGCATTTATGATATAAAAGAACAATTAGAGTCTGTGGGTTGAATCAACAAATAATTGTTCCAGAATTTCCAGGTGGCATTTACTAGCCTTGTGAAATTTATAGGTAACGTTTTAACTCTCTGTCCTCAACAATGGCACCTTTTGTCCTGTGTTCAGAAGTGGTTTTGGAATCCTGAGCTATCCTTATTCCAGGTGAGCTCCAATTTTAAGGAAATTTGTCTGGGAAAGCAAGGTAATTTGAGACCCTGCCTCAGCCTTATCTATTCCCTACTCCAAGTCCAGTGGGTTTCTGGAGTGCTCTGGGGTGACTGTGCCAAGTCTTAACTTACTTTGTTGGGCATTTCTTCCTGGCATGTTGAAGTTCCTGGGCCAGGGATCGAACCCACACCACAGCAGCAATCAAACCCATGCCACAGAAGCGACCCAAGTCGCTGCAGGGACAGTGCCAGATCCTTAACCTGCTGTGCCACAGATGAATCTAAGAGCCACCTTTGACTCATTAAAGTTCTTCTAAGCTTGGAACCTAAACCTCAACACAACTAGGACACACTCATCGGAGGTCAAGGATCTCCTTGAGAAGCTGTGACTGGTCTGCCTCTTGGTCAAAAGGGTGTCCCAGCCCACCTACTCAGAGCCCCAGGAAGTCTCATTTTCAGAAAGTCATCTTAGAAGTATTGTGAGGTATCCAGTTAATTGGGTACACAGATTTTCTTAGCATCACAGAGAGATGACTGCCACCTCCTCTTTCAAGTCCATGTGATTTTGATTTATTATTACCAATTAGGTTTTTATATGTAGTTTGATACTGAATTTTGGGTTCTGTTCTCCCATTTCAGACTGGCATAATTCTCGGTGTAAGACTCCTAGATAAAGTTTAAAAGAGAAAGGATCTTTCAGAAGTGGTTGCCCTTCCATCTTTCTACCATCCAGGAACCTAAAAAGCCAAATGACTTCTCAGAGGACAGACATACTCAAGATATTTACTTCCCTGATGACAAGGCTAGGACGCTGAACTTGGATTGTTCCAGGCCACTGGATCATTACTGGGACTTTTATAGAGCAATTTATGCTTTAAGAAGCACTTGGCAGGCATGATTATAGGTCGCTTGTCTTAGCAGTTCTTTGAGTGAGATGATTTTTTTCCCATTTTGTCACAGATGAGCAAACAGCAGCCACAAAAGGATAATAATACAGCCCTCCTTTGGGATCCTCGGGGGAGCTGATTCCAAGACCTCTTGCATATACCAGAATCCCCAAAGCACCTTATATAGAATGACAAAGCGCAGTTGGACTTCCATATCCATGGGTTCCGCATCCACAGACACCAAGAGCCAATTCTGTTTAGATTCTGTCTTTCAGGCTGTTTTGTTTAGATTCTGTCTTTCACATTCAAAGATGACACCAGTAACAAAAGTTGGCCTTGCATTTTGAATTTTCTTTCATTTAGCTTCATATTCAGATGATAGTTATGCTTAGTCATTCATATTATCTAGCATTTTTTTTTTACCTCTTCAATTTTTTTTTTTAATAATTGAATGGAATCTTGAAACAGTTT
The DNA here is from genome assembly GCA_004024745.2 of Catagonus wagneri. Taxonomy (NCBI): domain Eukaryota; kingdom Metazoa; phylum Chordata; class Mammalia; order Artiodactyla; family Tayassuidae; genus Catagonus; species Catagonus wagneri. The sequence continues at coordinate 44,301,244 of PVHT020004020.1, read as the reverse complement.
TCTTTACCAAGCTAACCACCATATATAATCATTGGGTCAATGAACCTGACCTTAATCATCCAACCTGTATTTGGAATGGCAAATAATTTTCAAAAGTGACAAAGCACAATGGCAGCAAAGCCTGTATGTAGAATTTTGGGGGAGTTCCCATCATGGCTCAGTGGAAACGAATCCGACTAGGAACTGTGAGGTTGTGGGTTCGATCCCTGACCTTGCTCAGTGGGTTAGGGATCCAGCTTTTCTGTGAGCTGTGGTGTAGGTTGCAGACACGGCTCAGATCCTGCATTGCTGTGGCTGTGGCATAGGCCAGCAGCTCTAGCTCCGATTCAACCCCTAGCCTGGGATCCTCCATGTGCCACAGGTGCCACCCTAAAAAGCAAAAAAAAAAAAAAAAAGCTGGGGGGACTAATGTTTTAGACCTGTACTGTTTGCCTGTTGAGTCATGTTAGGCTGCTAATAATGTTTTCACACTGGCAAAAAAAAAAAAAAAAGGTTGCTCATATTTCATTTGCTCAGCTTCTGTGCAATTGGATGGACCTAGAAAATTTCCAAAGCTTAAGATATAATTATAGCTTCTGATTATATACAATGGGACCAATTTGTGTCTGGTTAAAAAACTACAGTAGAATCCTATTTTTCTTGAAACTGGGCAATAGGTTGTTTTGAGCTTCTAAGCAATGATTCTCACTCGCACTGTTTTTTTTTTTTTTTTTGCCATGGCATACTTTAGCAAAGAGAATTTGACAATTCTTTTCAAATTTTTGACACGTCTTTCCATGCGCTTATTCCCAGGGTTAAATCCACTTATAAAAAATTTACTTTTCAAGTCAACCTGCCCTTTTAACAGCTCCTAATACTTAAATTTTATCCATTTGACTCTTTCTCCTCCATAATGTCCCTAAGGCTTTATGCTCCTAAGTTTAAGAGCTCCTACCTTCATTTTGGTTTTTTGGATCCAATATTATCTTCTAATAATAGAACAGTCCTTGAGCTATAGAAGTTCTACTCTAGTTTTAACTTTGCAGATTTAACTATAACCATATTAAGAAACACGAAAAAGAAGGATAATATTAAAGTCATGTTGTTATGTGTATCTTATTAGATATTCCCAGCATATAGTTACCATGGGAAATTTAAGATCCAGATGAATGAAGTGATGTATTCACTCATCTGTGACCTTACAGACACTCTTCTGATACAAGCTGAGAAATATAACTGAAGACAGCATCCTGGGTTACAGAGAAAAAACAAATGTTGAGCTCTCAAGAATGAGGTGGCCAAAAGCACAGGGTTACAGTTGGGATGGGGTGGGATGAAGAGAGTGGTGGGAAAGAAATACCTTCCAGAAAATGCCAGACAGGCTGGTAAGAAATTTATAGAGGTTCTGATGGTTTGGGGTTTCTTGGAGCATTGATTCTGTTTTATATTGTCTTCACAATCTACTCGCCCTGCTTACTTTAAATAATTTATTATAGCAGGAGGCCTTCCCTTGGTTAGTTTCTTTCCTTTTTTTTTTTAATAACTTTTTCCTTCTCAGCTCTAGGTCTAATCAGGAGCATGTATACTAGTGTGGCTGTTCTAGAATATTTAGGAAAATCCGTGATCAGTATCACCACATTACAAAACCATGGCTGTTCTGTTATATTTTGCAGTGTCTTCTTCCCTGCTCTATTAACTTAGTATCTGTGTTTTAAACAATATTTTATTAATCTTTGCACAATGAGACTTCTAAGTTTATTCTTCTTGGCTGGAACTATCTTTTGAGCAATCCATCATCAGACCACCATTGATCTAATGATGTATTTATTGCTCTCTATTGCAGCACTGGCAGGAAACCCAGTATGATTCTAAAAATTTGATTAAAAAGAAATCAAGTTTTTGCAAGGCGTAGCCACCCAATTATGTTAGCAGCTGCCAAGTATATTTTATGCAAAAATACACACACATATTTCAAGTGAGCAAAATGTGATCTTTTCAAAAGCTTTTAAAACTTTTTGCTATGAAATAAGTATAGCAAGAAAATGTCTTGTAATTAGAAAACTTACAAGTGCACTCCTCACCTCAGCCAAAGGTAACGTACAGTATTTTTCAGATTATACCCTAGATACTAAATGCATAGCTTTATCTTTTTGATTGACAGAAATAAAAACAGTAGTGCTAAGGAACCATCTCCTAGTCCTTGAACAATCTTCCAGGTAATCGTTACAAACCAAAATGAACTAACAAGTAGTAATCGAGTACCTGTCGTGGGTAGCAGATCTTCTCAACTTAGCTAACTTCAAAACACAGTGCACCTTTGGGAAGCTTTTCCACATCTGCTTTGCCAGCAGTTCTCTTATCTTCTGTAATGCCCTCCTGCAGACTGGAAGCCCCTTGAGGGCAGGAACCACACCTGTCATCTTATAGCTTCCCAGAGAGCTCATTCAGGAAATAGTTGAATAGCACTAGAGGCTACAAAGAATTACAAGTAAACACCCCAAAGGCCTTAAAAGGACATGCACGAGATATTCACCAAAAATGGGAATGGTGACAATAACTGAATTGTTTGTACCAGACTTTCTGTGTTAGCCCCAGGCTCAGCACTTCATAAAACTATTGTATGGCTGCCTCTTCATCTTCAAGGTCCCTCTGCTCCACCCCTGCCTTGTCTCCTTCTCTCACCCTCTCGCTGCTGTGTCTTCAAGAATGTCGCCAGCTACCCCCAGTCTAAGCCATCTCCCCTAGTTCCTCATACCCCTTGTCATACCTTGACCAGGCAGCTAACTCTCTGAGCCCCACTTTGAGACTGGGGACAGTCTCACTCTCATGTCATTTGAAGTCTCAGATGGCCTGGTTCCTTCTGCCATCCTGTGTAGTTGATCACCTAGCTTTGGCCATGGGAGGTTTGGGGACCTTGGAGGAACTAGATGGTGCTGGGCCTAGAAGCTGCTGATACCCAAAGCTCAGCATTATGAGGAGAACTGACATTTGTTAGGTGTGGTTTTTTTCATTTTTTTTTTAATCCCCCAGATTTTTATTTTGGAGACTCTCAGAATGTCTTGCATTGATAAATCGCCCTTTTGTTCAGGAAGCGTCCTTCCATAGTCATGTGTATGACATAATATGAGGGCTTAGATGAGCACCAGCTTTTACCTCACAGCTGGGTTACAGATGTAGTGTAAAGACTGTGTGTCCAGGTGGAGTTTATGGATCAGCTGAGTTACGCATGACTGCCCCAGGTCAGGGCCATTAGGATAGCCCTTTTACGTTAGATCCTAAGGAGCTTTAAATGACTGCAAGAGATCAAGGACCCCTATTTTCCGTCTCATCTGGGAGATTAAGGCTCACTTAACATAGATGCTTCTATCTCATACCTGCCAAGAAAATACCATTAGATGGAGTGATTACATCTAAAAGGTATTTGGGATATTCAAGGCAATGAGGGCGACAAGCTACCCTAGATTAGGTCATGGACTCAAATACTGGTTTCTTTGGGCTCTTGTAAGTCGGGGGCACCTGCCCCTGCCTATGCCAGGGCTTCTGCTTTCCTCTAGGAGCTGAGTCCTGGGAGGCCTTGGAGGGAGACCTGCCCAGGTGAGGGGTGGAGGCAAACGTCTCTGCAGCACGCCCCTCATGCCCTTTCCTACAGCCAGCCGAGGTTCTCATGGTAATGCCATGCTTTGGCGTTTTCTCAAATGTGCTTTTCAGCAAACGCTAATGCCCAGTCTTCCTTTTCCTCTTTGTGAACAGGTTACCCAAACAGAGATTCTCACAGTCAGAAAGTTCTCATCTTTAGCCTTCTAAGTTTCCCTAATTTTAGCTTCTCTTCTTAGCCTCACCCTCTAATAATGTTTTCCTTTCTTTACCATTCTCTTTCCCTTCTCTTCAGGTGAAGACTCTACGTTATAAAAGCTCTGTTATAACCAGTGTTACTCTAAGTCTTTTCCCTGTGGGAGTGACAGCATTTTTGACCATTTTCAAAGGACTTTCCCAGAGCATTCCAGTGTGTCTTCCTGGTGCTAAGAAAAGGATCACACACCATAGGGCAGCTCCTCCTCGCTGGGCTATTTCATGTTCTGACAGCCTTACATGCTATAAAAGTAATTAGCCTCACAAAACCTCAGTTTTCACCAACTTTACTCATCCTTGTCGGTGACACACACACCCCTTACCTGCCTATCACTCTTACCACCTCCTGCTCACTTTTTACATCATTGCAAAACAAGATCACACATCTCTGTTAGCCACAGACATATTCATTACAGCCAAGGAGACGAAGATTTCTACAAAAACCCAAACAGGTAGACACAGAGTAGGTAAAAGAAGGGCGGGGCTACTCTGATTTCTTTAAAAGCAGGACACATGGACTGTTGGCTCTTTTGTTGATAGGTTCTTAATGTGTTGTTCTAATAAACCATGGCCTATTTTCCTTTGGAGGCTGAGTGATTGCCTTATAGCCAGTGTCAACAGTTGCCACTTTTTTCTTTTCCTTTAGATTTATTGCCAGTGACTTTCCTTTTTCTCTCCTTCATTTATCTTACTTAATTTTTATTTTGGGTGTTTCAGATTTTTTTTCATTCGTGATCTACTTAAATCGTCTTGTTTCTAATTCCTCCAGATATTTTCCTTCCACTTTCCTGCCCCAGCAACATCTCTTGGTTAGACCCCGCCGTCCTCATATTGAGCGAATTCCATTTTCGCTGAAGATTAGTAATGAAGACATTAAGTGGAATCCTGATAGTGACCCTTTCAAAAGCTAAGGCCCCATTTACTATTCTGTTTTAATTATGATCTCTTAGCAAATTTTCACCAGTTATAATGTTCACCCCATTTTCTAAGCAATGTTTCTCATATACTGTACAAAATTATGAAATCTGTGTGCACTACATCTTTTGCTCTCCATTATGGGCTAAATTTATAATTCTATAATTTTCTTATAGGAGAAATGCTTATTAGACTGGAATGGTTAATTTGATTTCAAGCCATACTGCTTTTTTGCTTATTGTGAACCATTAGACGTTTATATAATCTTTTACTTCATCCCCAACCCCCACCAGCAGCTCCCCAAGCAATTATTGCACTGCATCCCTTCCCTGCACAGCCAGTTATCATTCGTGCCTTTTCTGTAAGATGGGTATTTTATTTTACAGGTCTCTAATACTGTCAATTTTAAAATAACTCCACAAAACTAAAACAAAAAATACCCAATGTTATATTATGGTGGTGGTATTTCTTCCTTCCTTTTCGGGCCTGCAAATCAAAATATTGAACTTCTTCTCAGGAGTACATCTGCCTGCGCCTGGGATCTGTGCTAGTCCTGCATGTTCTCTGTCGATATTCTTGGCACAATTGGCAGCCTTGCAGAACAAAAGACCAATGAGAGGTGTGCTTTATTTGGGTCTTGACAAAAAAGCAGATATCCTAGGCAAGGGGGAGATGAGAAACTCGGTTTTTGAAAGATGGGGAAAGCCAGAGGCAGGCCATTTGGTACCAGCTACACATGCCCAAGTCCCATCTTCCTGTTGTGATTTCTAGGGTGTTGTCCCCATGGGCTTTTCTGGGAGACTATCCCAGTGTTGCATCACAATTAAAACGCTGTATTGCCTTAGAGCCAGGACTGTTGGAGTTCACGGGCTAGAGTCAGAAACCCTAGTTCCAGTGGTAGGTCTTCCTAGAGCCAAAGGAATGAGTGTTGTTTCCAAACGGAAATGTCTCCATGGAAGTAATGTGTTAGGAGACCTTCGGCACCAAACCCAAAACTCCACCCCAAAGGTCACCTTACTGTGACCTACACAGTAAGGAAACGTACAATCTCATGCAAGAAGCAGGGAAGCAGGAAGATTGCTTGATTCACTGGCACAATGACAATGACACAGGTCCCTTTAATCTCTCTGCCACTGTCATCCTCAGGGACCATTTCACTTTAAGACTGGTGTTTTTCTATTTTGCAAGATGGCTGCAGTCGTGCAGATGTCACTTGCAGGCATGACAATATCTAAAGCACAGAAAATGGACCCCCCTTCCGGATTCTCCTTTTCAAGAATGTAAAAACTTTACCCAGAAGAATCCAATGTCTTCTCTTCTCACTGATTCAAACAAGACTGCATGCCCCATCTCTAAACTAGGCACTAGCAAGAGGATCTCTATCATTGCTTGAGGGAGGGAAGAGTTGAATTTGAACAAAACTGGGATGCTGTTGCTAAGAAAAGTATGCATGTCGGGGGGGCAATAGATGCTGTCAGGCAGTTATAATTGTCTGCTATACATTGTGATTTGAAATGTAACTGAAATTCCCCTTATGACTGCTGTGTTGTTGATAGGTACTACTGAACTGCTACACATTTCTGGATACAGAATGACGAGGTTAGGTTGGCAAGAAGAGAAAAGCCACAATGCAGACTAATTGAGAACAGAACTGAGCCAAGATCAATAATTATTCTGATTAGAACCACAATAAGCCCTAATGAATTTGAATGTACTAATTTATGTCTATTTGTCCTCAGTAAGTATATGATCTTTACTGAATAAAAAAGATTAATTTCTCAATAATTCAATATCTCTGATATATTATTTTACAGCATAGGCCTATCTGAATGTAAAAAAATGTATTGACTTTACATATCACAGCATTCACAATAATGATAATTACTGATGATTATAACTGGTCATTAGTTGTCGAATGCCCTTTTGCAAATTAGGAATTTAGCATCTAAGAGATGCTAGTAATTAGCTGCTAAGGCCACAGAGTGGGCAAGCTAGGACTGAGACTCGGGTTCATCCGCTCATGTCCCTTCCTGCTCTCTGTGGTTTTCCTTTTTGCCTTTGGAAGATAATCTCAAGACTATTGTGGTCTCCAGGACCTCCAGGGATCAGGCCCCACCCATCTCTGTGAGCTCATTACTTACCTTCTTGCCCTCACTCAGTTTTCCAGCCACATCGGCTTCCTTGCTATTCATCTGATAGGCCTGTCTCACTCCTACCTCTGACCCTTGGCATCTGCTGTTCCCTCCGCCTGGATCTCACATCCCCAGGTCCTCCACTACCTGGTTTCCATTCACACCTCCTCATCACAGATACCTCCAGGACTCTCCCATCTAATCTGTTGAGGGCCCCTATTCAGCTCTCAGTTTCCATTATGGTACTTGCCACACACAGTCTTTTGTGATTTACTGACGTGCCTACTTGTTTTTGTCTGTTTCCTCCATTGGAATATGTCTCATGAGGACAGAGATCCTGGCTTCGTTTGTAAAATGAATGAATAATCAAGTGACCAAGTTAATGAAGGAGTTAATATTTAGAAATTTTAACTTCTCATAATCCATAGTTAGTCTTTTATCTCCTGCACGAGGCATAAAGTAGGATGATGATTGTCAGTGAGCTGAGTACGTGCACCTTAGATTTTTCTCCTACAAAACCTAAGAACTAACACAACCTACTTTTCTTTCTCTCTTTGAAGGAAAATAAGATATAGGTATCAAAGGCTTGGAGAAAAGACAAACTTACTACAATAGCATTGCGTAAGAATTCAAGAACTTGGTCCAAGAGGGATATTTAAGGATGTCAGCCCCTTTAATTTCAGAGCATAAATCCTTAAAAAAATGAAGGTACGCATATAAAATTGTAAATTGGGAGAATAATAACTGCATGATAATTTGGAGTGGCAAATTCACTTAAAATAAAATTGTTTCCTCTGCTTATACATAATTTTTCATTTGAACTCATGTATCTACTCAAACGATTTATTCTTAGAACCGTGTTATTAATTATTCTGAGGTAATTATGAAGGTGCAAATTGAAAAACAGATCTACTTCACATATTAATTTGGACAGGACTGACAGAAATGAAACAGAGGGCCATCCTCCAAAGTCCCTTTTCTTTGGCTTTCAGCTCAGGACCTTCTCCATGAGGGTACGTGCTTCCGTGTTTTTGCTTTCCCTGTTGTTCTGTGGGTTGCTGTGTCATTTGCTAAATATGTTGCAAGCCATTATTTTCTGAGGCTTGCAGTGTGACTTTACCACTCAATTAAATAAATCTTTTCAGCTTTGATAAGAACTTCGCATTTCCCTCCTACCTGCTCATCTTCTTCAGGTCATTCCCCAGGTGACCTCACAAACGAGCATCTGTCTCTGTGCCCAGCGTCTGTCTAAACCCACATGATGCTGTTTTCTGCCTTCTGGTGTTCCCACTACCACGAAACCATAGAGTTCCCTCTACCATAGATTGGCTTGCTATGAAGTCCACTTCTCAGCTAAACTCCTCATATCAGATTTCCAAAAGCAAATCTAAATTTTGTGGTGAGTAGAATATAACTGCATTTGAAAGTGATTTTTAAGTTCTTTCGGATTATTTTTGTTTTCTATCATAGACAATTCAGAAAAAAAAAAAAAAAGGAAGAGGATTTTTCAGTGCTCTCACATTGTACTTTCTTCATGTACATCCTGGCAGGGACCCCTTTCTTCTTCACTTTAAAACCTGGGTAGATTTGGTTGTGTGGTTGGGTAAGAGGCCATCCAGGATCCAAGTGACAATGAGATCAGTAATTAAAGGGCTGGGTCAACATATCATTATTATGAAAGTTAGACAGGTGGATGGTCTGTGTAAGCTCTCGAGAACATACCTCTGATAGGGTAGTTTTCATATACAATACATTGGCCCTTTTGTGGCTTAACAAAGGTCCTTTCTTTCCTTTTCTTTCTAAGCTGTGTGGGTGAGAAGCAGCATGAGGTTATAGAAAATGTATAGCAAAAGCAGCAGCAGTGAGAAAGAATCCATAACGGGTACACACACATTGCTGGAATATTTCCCAAGGATTTGAGGGGTGGCAGTGAGGCTTCTCTGGCAGAGGCAAAGTGGAACATGTGCTTTTCCATGTGTGAACACTGGGCTTTGAAAGGTCCTTTATGATACACAAAAGCAGCTGCTTTTGAGCTGGAATAGCCACAGAATTTTGGAAATTCACTTAAATAGGTGTATTGCAGACTCAGTGACATCTGTTTGGAGATTTGGTGGAATGTTGAACTTTTGTTTATTCACAAGTGACATGGAATGAGTATTCCTCATTTGAGTATCGAAACCACTGTCCATTTCTTTAGGGTCCATGGATCAAAGCTAACAAGAAAAGACTTAAAAATTTGAACAGTTATTTGCTGTGTTACTCATATAACAAATTTGCAATGATGGCCTTCTTAATTTATAAAAGTTAAATTTATAAAATTATGTTTGACAGTTTTACTTTGCCTAGAAAATCAAATTTCCTGAGTTACGTTCAAACATACTTTGTTGCATTATAAGGCTCTCTTGCTTGGCATTTGTAGTTCTATTGTGCACTGTTTTTTGGCGAGCTTTAGTTTTACAACAAATCCTGTGGCTCTTTTTGTACACTTCTGTTGCACTTCCGAGTGTTAGTTTTTGTCTGTTCTTTTATCGTCAACAAGTTATTTTCACTTTTCCAAGAATTTCAAATTAAATAATACCAGCAGTGTTATTTCTTGTCACTTTCAACCAGGGTCATTTGTGTCCAGTTCTTCAAACAAGCTAAGTAACTAGGATGTGATTCTTTTACTTTTTGCTCCTTCGTTTTCAATTTATTGGATACTGACATAATGTAGCATTTTCACAGTTTGCTTTAAAAAAAAAAAGGTGAAAGTTTTGTTTTCAATGAGTTATAACTTATTATGTTTCTAAGTGATAAAGCAAAAAAAGGATCACCACCAGATAAGATTAGTGTGGGTATCTTGAACTGGAAATCATTTGAAATGTTTCACAGCTACACTTTGTGCTAAATATAAAAATAATTGTGTTTCCCATGTGCGAGCATCAAAAGGCTCAGTTGGAGAGTCACATGGTATAGCAAGTAGGTCACTATTGATGGTAGGACATGAGACAGGAAATGTCACAGCAAAGATTAGAGGCCCAGGCAATATGTCTCGCCATGCTTACTGCATTGTTCATTCTAAGAAGTGGAAGAACTCAACAGGGTATAACTAACTTTAGCCCAATTTGAAAGTATTAGCAAGGATAGCCTTTTAATCTGTCATTCCCATTTGTTTCTAGATAACTCACTTTCCCAGTTGGGCAAAATAATTGAACTGCTTGGATTTGCACATTAGCATACCTCTGAATACCAATTAAAATGGTAGCCTTAACATTCTAGAAGTATAAATGGGAAGAGATAATCAGCAATCTACAGTTAAAGCTACAGCTTTATCTAGTATTTGAGGTTCCTAACAAGGAATAAGCAGCTAGTTAAAAATGAATTCTCATCTCGTGTGTGTACACACACACACACACACACACACATCTCGTTTGGTCTTCTTAGGGCTGCACCTGTGGCATGTGGAGGTTCCCAGCCTAGGGATCAAATAGGAGCTGTAACCACCGGCTTAAAGACGAGGTAGCATAGGGATGTGGGGAGAAAGTACACTTTTAGGGAATACAGTTACTTTTTACTTTTATTTTGAGGGCAAAATGAGGAAGATGTAATATTTATGTATAGGACTTTTGACCACAGAAAAATACCTAATTTTACATATATTTGCATATTTATATATTTGTTTTTGTTTTGGCTTTTTTGCCTTATCTAGGGCCGCACCCGCGGCACATGGAGGTTCCCAGGCTAGGGGTCTAACAGGAGCTGTAGCCGCCGGCCTTCGCCACAGCCACAGCAACGCGGGATCTGAGCCACGTCTGCAACCTACACCACAGCTCACTGCAATGCCAGATCCTTAACCCACTGAGCAAGGGCAGGGATCGAACCCGCAACCTTATGGCTCCTAGTCGGATTCATTAACCACTGAGCCACGGCGGGAACTTCCCTGCATATTTTATATTTTAACCCCCCCCCAAAAAAAAAAAAGCTAGGGAAAAAGGCAGCGTTCTCCTGCATCTTCCCCAACAAGAGATAATACCTTATTTTGGGGGGGTCAGACCAAAATGAAGCCCCTGCATTCTGAAAGAAGCCAATCCCCCCCACTCTAGATTAGGCAGTTGAATGCAAGTCCAGAGAGCCTGTGGTTGTTTGGATGAGTGGATAGAAGCGTGCCGAGATGACTGAGTATTCACCACTTCCAGCACAGAGCCCTTCACAGGACTACCCTGGCTCATGGATTCCACGCACTCTGTGTAGACAGTTTCACTGCTTGAATCTCCGAAGTCTTCCCAGGCTCATGTTTTCAAAGGTCATTATTGCAGATTAGAACACTCCACTTTAAAACGAGGATTATTTCATGCAGGTTATAACTTTCAAGAAGTGAGCTGAGTGGTGTGGAGGCTCAATGGGAAAAAGGATTTTGACAGTGTTTTTTAGTCTTCATTCCTTCTCCAGCTTAAACACAGAGCCGAGGTTTTTATTCCTAGTCCAGGTAAAGTGTGTTGGAGAAGAGTCAAAAGCACAGCTCTCACAGACATCCCTCTGGAATGAAAATGCTGGGAGTGGTTTCCATTTGGCAGGAAGAAGTGCATTGGCTTCTGATTGAAGCAAACACAAGTGATGTGGCAATTGGGTCTGGTTGCGCCATTGTGTGTGCCGAGTTCTCGCCCGCAATGAGGTAAGCTGCTTGTGAGCTGTGAAGTTAGCTCATATTCTGAGCCTCTGTCAGTTGACAGAGGTTGGTGGGAACATCCGAGAAGATACTTAGTGCCTGAAATAGATTTTTGCTTTGAAAATCTTTGAAAAATCCTTTTTCTAGTTTCAAAAATGTGTGAATAACTAATAAATATTTACCTTTTTATATGCCTTGTAGAACTCTTTACCACCTTATGAAACTGGTTATCTAATTTTAGTTGCTGCAATGAGATTTCTCTTTGATGTCAGTATAAATGACTAGATGGCCAGGTCCCCCATTCTGCTTTGATCCTCATCAGAACCCTGAGCCTGGGTCTGGCTCTACCTCTGACTTACAGATGGTGGATAGGGACTAAGTCACCAGGCTTCTTGCCACCTGCCTCCCTTCTAGGAAAGGAACAGAAAAATGGATCATTTTTATGGACTTGTCCCAGTGTTAATACCATATGATTCTATTCACCTTTCAAGCCGGTTTGTTTATTTTTCCTTTCCGTAGGGAGAAAGATGTAAAATCTTCCGGTTGGCAACTTTTAATTGGAAGAGCAATACTTAACTAGTTTACTGGTTGGCTGTTGAGTTCTTATTTTGGCTGTTTCTTTGACTGGTGTTATATGGAAGAGCCAAATACAGTTTGTCTGATCACACATTCCAAGCACGATTAACCAGTAGGTTTCATACTTTAAAGAAAGAAGGGCACGAAATGGGGGTGGTGGCTGGGCCATTTGGGATTGGTGGGGTATGGAGGGTGTAGTTTCATAAGAAAGTAAAGAGAGGGAATCCAGTAAGCAAACATGTAACAGGACCCAGTCGGGATTCACACAGTTAATAACATCTGTCCCTGCATATAGGAAATAGAATACCAGTGCTTACAGACATATGTTCAAGGAAGTAGCACAAATAGACGCTTCATTTTGAAGAGCCATCTTGTCATTTTCTAAAAGGCCTACTGAAAAGGGTACTATAATTTTAACTGAGATATAAATAACCCTTTATTATCTAGGCTTTCCGGTGATGGATAATGTTGGTGGAATCTCTAAAATACAGAAAGAGAGGTTCCCATCACGGTCAGGGGAAGCAAATTTGACTAGGATCCATGAGGACGCAGGTTCGATTCCTGGCCTTGCTCACTGGGTTAAGGATCCAGCATTATCTTGAGCTGTAGTGTAGGTCGCAGACCTGGCTTGGATCTGGTGTTGCTGTGGCTGTGGTGTAGGCCAGTGCCTATAGCTCCGATTCGACCCTTAGCCTGGAAACTTCCATATGCTGTGGGTGCGGCCCTAAAAAGACAATAACTAACGAACTAAATAAATAAATAAAATACAGACAACAACCTAGATTGGGTTGTTTTTTCTTGTTGGCTTTCTGTTAACAAAACTTTCTTTCCAAAGAAAGACTGAATGTCCCCTGCAGTCTCTGCACCATCCTGTCCTCAATAGAGACATAATCAGTCAAGGTTAATGACCTAAGAGTGGCTCATCCTTAACTTTTCTCAAGAACTCTCTGGTTGTGAGAGTGGTTAACCTCTGAAAGAATCAGAGGCTTTGGAAGCTCCTTCGTGGGAGTCAAAGAACAGAAGAGAAGCTAATTTTCATGGAAGAAATTTGACTGGACAAAATTCCAACGCTCATCTTTCGGTCCTGTCTTCTTCTTTTTTTTTGTCTTTTTTGCCTTTATGTAGAGCCACACCCGCGGCGTATGGAGGTTCCCAGGCTTGGGGTCTAACGAGCTGTAGCCGCCAGCCTTCGCCACAGCCACAGCAACGCGGGATCCGAGCCGCATCTGCAACCTACACCACAGCTCACGGCAACGCCAGATCCTTAACCCACTGAGCAAGGCCAGGGATCGAACCCGCCACCTCATGGTTCTTAGTCGGATTCGTTAAACACTGAGCCACAAAGGGAACTCCTCGGTCCTGTCTTTATTTTAAAACCTATCTATGTTCTTATAAGTTAGTGCCTTGAAAGGTTTTACTTAAGGGTAACCAGATCTTGCCGCTGTACAAATGTTTTCTCCTGGATGTTCACGTCTGTCATTTCAGACTCTTGAAATAGGCTTTGGTCATGGAAACGGGGTTGTCTGGCCCCCTGTCTGGTGGGATGACTATTAGCACTGGCTGCAGGGAGCTCACTGGACTTCCTGAGTGCCTGCCCCTCAGAGGCAAACCAGGTTCAAAGAAAATAATCCAGGTGTTAAAAAGACTCTAAATTTAGAAAACCCTTGCCCTTCCACACAATAGAACACAGTTTGTTTCTTCTTCCCACGCAAAGTGTAGCTGTCCAGAAGAACAACATGAAAACACATGACCCCATCACCTCCACATCCCTCCCACTTGCAGCTGTCAAGGCTTCCATGTGAAATTTGTATGTACCCAGTAATTCTGCTTGGAGACACATCACAGTCACGTGTGTTCAGGTTGGTGGAGGCTGAAAAGTGCCAGGTCATTTGAGGAGTATGTGAATCTAGGCAAATGGGGAGACAGAGACTGGCCAACCTTACCTGGTTCTCCTAGATGAATTCAGCCAGGCTCTCTTTCAGGTGACAGCAGGAAAAAACTCACCTAGGTGACTTGCCCTCATTCCTCATGCTTGTAGATGGAGGGTTTTTCCAGAGCTATCAGGAAACATAAATTTGTTAATTATCTAGGAGTTCTTTGAACAGTCAAACAATTAGAGTATATTTCTAGCAGATCATCCATTAATTTTTAATTTTTGAGTTGGAAATGGCACTGGAGATGATCTAGATAAGGATTTAGTAAATGCTATTTCCAAGATAAACCAATGGGGCATGGGAGAAAAAATACTACAACTTCTGTTCATTTTTTATACTCCAAAAATAAGAAAAATTAAATATTGCTAATATATAATGTATGAGTTTATATTTGTACCCTCCCCAAAAGCCCTATATTCTGCAGAAAGAGTAAGTTGCCTTCATAGGCAGGAGTTGGCACTGGTCCCTCGCTTGTCTACAGCATGTTGCATTGTATTTAATGCCTCAGATAAGCTGATTTGCAGAATATTGTTAATTTCAATTCAACTAACCTTCAACTATAACAACAACCAGAAAAAATAAAAATAAAAAGGGCAAACAGCTTTAAAAGATTCTGCAAAAAAAAAAAATATATATATATATATAACTGAAGTTATCACTAACTGTGCAAGCAGGAACAAGGCAACAATGTGAAAACAGAGAAGTTGACACTCCGTTCTCAGATATGCTCTTTGTGAGCTGCGTCACAAATTAATAACAGGACAGTCAGTCCTAATGAAAAAACCAGCCCTCAAATCTCACAACTATTACAACAGATAACTGAAATATGGACTTACATCCACTGTCATTAAGAATGAACAGTGTTATACTTTGCCATGAGAAACTTCCTAATGATAATATGAAGCCACCATTAGAAACACGTGAAGAATAACCTCTGAAATTTTTTTAAACCAGTGTTTAAATTCACCTACTACTCTTTATAAAATTTCATTAAACTAAATGGTGTTTTGAACCTCTTTTGACATTTTTTACTCGTAGCCAAAAGTAACAAAGCTATATATCTCTAGGAAACATTTGTTCTTCTTCCTAAGACAAGACCAGATAAGGTATGTTAAAAACAATCTATCCAAAATGAGGTTCTTTGTCAGAAAATGCTGTTGAAAGTATTTCTGAAGCTATTGCTGGGATCTTGAAGAAACAAATACCATATTAGAACAAGTTATGGGGGGGGGGCAAAAAGATTTTGAGGTGTTAGATCTAACCTATTGTATTTGTTCATTTCTTTTTTAACCAATGAAATATACAAAGTGCTTCTTTTTGGTGAACCACAACTAGATGAGATTTTTTTCACAATCTTTGTGAAACTGTTTTCTGAAGAAAAAGAAAAAAACTGAGTAGTGTTTCTTCTTAAGCAGCAGCTGTTCCTTAGAGAAGGATTCTAGGGTAAGGTTACAAGAGATAAATTCATTCACTGCATCATTCATAAGCAAGCTAGTGCAGCCAAGTTGTCGAAACCAGGGGAACACAAAAATGCCACAGGATGCTACTTTGTAGTTAATTCTCTTAAAAAAAAGCAAACCTTTAATATACATTATAGAAGCCATACAGTATTCTGTATTAGGTTAAGAAGGAACCATGGAAGTCTTCGTATCTCAAAGAGGTTTGCTGATTATATTGTTGAAAAATACTTGAGTTGTCAAACTTACAGATAAGTTCATTGATCTTTCTGTAACAAGGAAGTGGTTTTATATTTTGTTAATCACCTCAGTGATAATAAGCAACTCAAGTGTGTGCTACCTAGAGGTTATTTTTTTTCAAGGCATAATTAACTTGTCCTTTCAAAATAAAGGTGTCATTTTAAGACTAAGTTTCTTTTTAAGACTAAGAAAAGAACTGAATTTTCAAGAAGCTCTTATAGTAGAGAGAACACTGTGAAAAGTGTTTGAAAATGTTTATGCTGTATGTGATTTTATTACTTAAAATTATGACAGCCATTAAAACCCAGCAATGTAAAATAAACCAAACTTAAAACTAGACCTTCAGATTAATATATCACAGGTTCGCTGGTTAAGGCTCAGCAGGCTAAGAATAGGCAGAGTCTCCATTGTCGCCCTAGTTACTGCTAGGGTGCAGATTCGAGCCCTGGCCTGGGAACTTCTACATGCCGCGGGCACAGCCAAAAAATAAATGTACAAATAACATCACAAATAATTAAATCTAGATTTTCAAACACAAAATCATAGCCACTCACACTGCTCGCAATAAAATGATTTTTCAGTAAGATGAAAAAAGGGTTTTTACTCTTAGATATAAAGAAAATATTATTTCATGTTTACCATGTACATTTGTTGTTTTTAAGTTTGTTTTATAATACACCTACATAGTACATGCATACATATCTAGTACACGAGCCTGGGGTGCATGTTTAAAAGCTTTTTAGTGTTGGGATTTTCAATAATTTGGGGGACTACTGCTCTAGGCCAAAAATTTTTAAATTGAGGGGGGCAGGGAACAGTCACAGAGTCTTTGAAACAATAAAAGAATTGTACCCTCTTCTCAGAAAAATCAGACACACATTCTGCCAAATAAAGTTTTGCCCAGAATTTCAGGGCAAACAGGGGCCCACTGATGATGGACTCCATTCAACTCCCCGGATGAGGACACGAGTACCCTGAGGAGTTATCTGACTTACCCAGGGTCACACGGTAACATAATATGAGCTTCTAATCAAGACTTCCTGAGTGTATGTCATTTTAGGCTTTAGTCTGGGTTGCTGAGGATGCAGACATGAGGATGGAACTCTGGCTGGGCTCCCAAGAAATTCACAAGTTCACTGGTGACCCCAGTATGCAGCAAATAATCACAATACACTTTACATCTGGAAGGAACTTGTTTATTTGACTAGCTTTAAATGACATCCACTGTGTGAGGGCATTATGCTGTCTCCATAGGAAATGCAGAGATGGGCCAGGCAGAGAATCAAGTCCCAATTTCTTGCTTCAGCTTCCAGTGCTTTTCCTAATGCACCTTTTATATTGCTGAGCCCTGCAATGCTATTTATTGGGGTTTTGCAGCTTCATGCACTAAATGATGATGTACAAATCAAGAGAAGTGAGGCAGCAGGTCATACACTTTCCTCTTTCTAAGCAACCCAGAGCTCTCTTTTGGGAGGTTTACGTGCACTAGCGTGCACTTCTTTGCCTGTGGAATAGAGAAGTGAACTCAGATAAATTGGCAAATGGAAGAAAACAGGGAGTAATAAAGGAGGTATGGAATTTTATAAGCTTTATGATCTCCTTCCCCAAAGGGCTGAATCTACGTAATGAGGTAGCAGAACAAATTCCTGCCCAGTCTGAATTTATTCTTTAAAAAAAGGAATTGATAGGAATAAAGTAAGTATAAATTTTTTCTTTCCCGCCTAGGTCATTAGTAATATTCTTGAAGGTGATAGAGAGTTTTTTCTGCAAATAACATGCTCTGGGTAGGGGCTAAAAATAAACAGCAGCACAGGGAAATAGGCAAGCATTATTGATCTCTGTCAGGGCCATTTCCACTTTAATGTCTGTGAAAGGCACAACCCAGTGTTGTGTCCCCATTTAGAGGGAACTGTTCATTCACTGCTCTATAGGGATGATAAAAACAGGCTAAAGTGTCGGGTAAACTTTAGTTTATATTAGGAAATAGAACTAGAAAGGATCTCCTTTGGAATTAGCAAAGAGAGCTTATCCACTGAATTCCCATGGAACACAGGAAAGCCCTGCGCAGTCCTGTGCCTGCAGGCTTCCAATCTGAGTTTGTCTGGAGTTTCCCCATTGGCTGCACCCAGCCTCCCTCAACTTCAGCACCTCCCCCAGTCCCCTTCCCTGCACCCGCCCTGTGTCTTGAGAGTGGGGGCCAAAAGCAGAGTGCCTCCCAGACCCCTCCTGCCTTTGAGTCCTTCTAGCGAGTTCTCTTCCGCCTTGGTACTGACCGTCCTTGTTTGCACATCCGTAAGCACGTGGGCACCTAGGTATGAATGGCATGTTTCGTGGGAGACTTTTTTTGACATGTGGTTCTCCATTCATTTTGCATAAATTTGTGTCATTCTGTTTTTCTTTTTACCACTCAGTTCCTACCAGTTATTTTCTCCTCTAATACCTCTAGACTTTTATTTTTCAAGTTTCTTTCCCACCTTGCTCGCCAAGCTTCTACTCCTGGGCATCTTTCTTTTTTTTACAGCTGTCAGTTCAGTTCAACAGGTGTTGAGTGAGAGCTGGGCATCTTCGAGGTTTGGGGCTAAAGAAACAACTAAAACAGAAACTTCAACCTCAAGCTCCTCCATCCATTGGGACTTGTGGCCCATGCACTGCCTTTCTCTCTCCTCTAGTTATTGATTGCTCCCTCCAGACAGAGTTTTCTGCCAGCACACTCCACTGTAGTAATAGCTAAGCACCGGTTCAGTGGAAATTAATTCCGTCTTAAACCCTTAGTAACATCTGATTTGTGAAAAGGACTGGGCTTATAGCAAGGGGTTCACCCAACTTGAAATGTGGTGTAAGAAAGGCTTGGATTCTCTGTGTTAAAAAAAAAAAAAAAAAAAA
>PVHT020004020.1:44247297-44281634 GCA_004024745.2 Catagonus wagneri | reverse complement strand
TTTTTTTTTTTTTTTTCTTTTTTTTTTTTTTTTTTTTACTTTTTAGGGCCACACCCATGGCATATGGAAGTTCACAGGCTACCACAGCTGCTGGCCTACGCCACAGCCACAGCAATGCGGGATCCAAGCTAAATCTGTGACCTACGCCACAGCTCACGGCAACGCTGGATCCTTAACCCACTGAGTGAGGCCAGGGATCGAACCCGCATCCTCATGGATGCTAGTCAGAATCGTTTCCACTGTGCCATGATGGGAACTCCAAAACTAACCATTTTTAAATCAGTGCCAAAAAGAGACAAGCAGGCCAGCCCTGAGTAAGCATGGTAACAGTTTACTGCAGTTTGGGGCTGGCAAAATTCCTTTCCAGCATCTCTTCTTCCCTTTAGATTTTTTATAAGTTTCTCTGTCCATCTGAATACATCCGTTTATTTTCAATGAAAGGGATACCAAGAATAGTGACAGTGACATCTTTCCCAGTCACACAACTGTGCCAGTTGTATATAGGCCAGACATAAAACAAGGAGTAGGAAAGGAACTTGAAAACTGATAAATATTTTAAATATAACCCTCATCTCTACTTCTCAGTCTTCTGATAATCACCAGACAAGTGGTATCAGGGCTGAAATAATGTGAAATCTTTACCCTTCAAAGCCTTGCTCTGTGGATGGAATTCTTAACTGGTTTCATCACTGGTTGATAGGGCCAACGTCTTTCTCGTGGCTGGGTATTGTTGGTTTCCCAGCTTCATTCTTGAAATCCTTTTGCACCATGTCACTCTTCACTTAGTCTACTCAGTTTATGCTCGGTCTTCCTCTGTTTCTCATTCCATACCCTCAGGAACATATCACTGTGGGCAGTGTCCATTCTGTAGTGACTCCAAGAGGCATGCGTCCAAATGATGACAGCTGTCTTCCTGGAACCTTAAAGTACTTCACTGTTGCCTTCTCAAAGCGGAGGGATGTTGTGAGGTCACTGGCGCTGCCAAATCCACATTATCCCCCTAATAAAAGTTGCTGGGAGCAAATTCACCATGACTTCCTTGCATGTTATGGGCACCCTGATCCCTGGCCATCGCATGGAAAATACACTGTACGTGGACAAAAGTGGAAGCAAGGCAGCCAATAGGAGGTTTCCGCAGTGAGATCTATTGATGGCTTGAGTGAGGTGACAGCAGTGAGCATGGAGAGCGGTGGCAGGAGAAAAGGAATTGCAAATAAATTGAATATGTGGGTTGAGGAATTTAATGGAAGTATGATGCTACCTAAGTTTGGGGGAGAAGGAGGTTAATGAGAGAGAGATGCTAAAGGGGACGGGACTAGAGATAGCACAAATAAACGTGGTTAAATGATGTTTTAAGGACCTTTTTTTTAATTCACTAGTGAGAATTTAAGATCATTAATACTGCAATATATGCACCAGCCCTTTGAGGTCTCTAAAGTTTAGAATAACTGTGGGGCAGAGTTATTATATTGCCTTGCTTCCATAAAGTCACTTCCATGCAGCAGGCTGATTTCCGTGCACTGCGGGGCCTGGGGAATGGGTAAGTTCTTTGAGAGTGAGAACAGTACCTTCTTTGTTGTATCTTCAGCACTGGCAGTTGTACAATAATAGGTGTTTGGTATGTCTGTTGAACAGATAAATTAGGTTGTGTATTTGATTTATAAAGAATTTGACCGTTTGGGAACAAATAGCATGTCTTAAAAACCTCGCTCCCTTTGAGGGGAAGTGCCTCCAGGTGCCACAGTACCAGGGGCTGAATCAGCTGGGAGGCCTTACTGTAAGGCGACTGGCTAGACCGAATCTGTAATGGCAACGAGGCAAACTTAGGCTTGGGGATAGGATGGTGAGAGCCAAATCTGAGAGTTGGTGACGGAGTGGCCTGCCAGAGCAAGGACTGAAGTTTGCAGATAGGAAGCCCAGGATGTAGGTCAAGTCATCCAAGACTTTGCCCTGTAAATAGACTCCCTGTCCCCAAGGTACAGGCTGTCCAAGAGGTTGTGCTGGCCTGCCTGGTTCTAATGAGCTTACTGAAAGCTGCTTTGGGCATAATTGCCATTAAAATGGGCATTGCATATGGGGAGGGGGGATCTGCCATCTGGAAGAAGGAAGAAAATAGATCCGTTTTCTGCAACCTCTACATTAGATAAAAACTTATTATCCCCAGTGCCAGTGTTTTATGTGTTTGCTCTGACTGAGGCCTATAGCTCACAGACCTGCCAGTGTTACAGGATCAATATAAAAATTCCTGTTGTTTTGCTGACTTAGGTATCCTCTGAGGGATTATTTGGGAGACAGACCTGAAAAGCAATTATGTGGCAAGCTCAGTATGCTAGTTCTCCTTGAGATGGGTTGCTGAGAAGAAACTTTCTGGGAGCCTCTTCAGTTTCTTGGCATGAACAATTTCCTCCTGACGTCTTGTGGCATGGGATAATATTTCTTCCAGTTCATAGTTTTTTTTTTTTTATTTCAATCCATCACTTTGGGGTCTTTTTAGGTAACATCCACAAATATTTTGGAGCTTGATCCTTTTTTTTTTTTTTCCTAGGGCCGCACTCGCAGCACATGGAGGTTCCCAGGCTAGTGGTCTAAGAGGAGCTGTAGCTGCCGGCCTTCGCCACAGCCACAGCAACGCGGAATCCGAGCCGCGTCTGCAACCTACACCACAGCTCATGGCAACGCCGGATCCTTAACCCACTGAGCAAGGCCAGGGATCGAACCCGCAACCTCATGGTTCTTAGTCGGATTCGTTAACCACTGAGCCACGATGGAAACTCCTTGGAGCTTGATCTTTTAACCACAGATCTTTAAAGATTTTCAGATTGTTTCGGCACAGTCCGGGGATTGGCACGGAGTGGTTGGTACGGGGGCAAGTGAGACTTGTTTTTAAAAATGGCTCTTCTCAGATGGATATCCATAGACATACCTGTCCACTGTCCTCCTGGCATAGATTTTAAAGCCTATGTGAGGCTCCCTCCTCGCCACCCTGTTCCCAACCCTCCACCACCTCGTCTTCCCACCTTTTCTCCCCAGTGTGAGAAGGTACGTGTGTGGCCATCTCCACGTGATGGCTTCTGTGCGTGGCCTTGGCCGTGGAATGCTGAATGTTTGCACTGGCTTTGGTGCGAGGCCACGTGCCCAGCTAGTGTGGCGGCTCCAGTTTCATCCCTGACCCAAGCTGGAGGACATGCTTCAAAGTGAGGAAGGCCTAAGTGAAAAGGGAGCGGGAACCGTGCGCTGTATTCTTAGCTACTAGAGCAGGATTCTGCCCCACCATAAGTCAGGGCTTCTGCTTTCTGATCCGCAGCCGGGCTGACTCCTGGTTGTATGGCTCACTGGTCGCCGCCCAGGTCACCTGGAAACTGCTGCTTTTGTACCTGTGCTCTCTCTGCTTCCCTTACACTTCTTTTTCTGACCTACACAAAATAAAAGAAAATCATCCACCAAGACCTAAGATTTTCCCATGGCAGGAGATATATTATTTCCCGTTGTTCAAGAGATTGTTTTATCATGCCAGTCCGGAGAGTTTTTAGGAATTGGCTAATACTCTTTTGCTTTTTTCTCTTAATATTTCCTCAGGTGTTATTAAATGGCCAATGAATTCAATGGGTTTCTGTAGTATGAGTGCTTCAATATTTTCTTTCTAGTGACAATCAGGAGATTACTTACTATGACCATTTTCTAAGATAACTAGCAGTGTGTCTTTCCTGTATTGATACCATAGCATAAATGGTTAATTCCCCAGCAATGGTAACTGTCAAACCTAGGTTGGGCAGATATACCAAATGGACACAGAGAATTATTGCTCACCTCATATAATTTCTTTAGGGAAGGGGCGGGCGTCTGAAAAAATAGTAATAAGTTATCTAGTCATCTGGCTAAACTGGCATTTAGAAGAATAAACTGAATAAGTTACTATAGGGTTTTTATTAGATAGAGAATCTGAGACTACAGGAAAGACTGTCCTGGGCCCCGTGGCCCTTCCACTTGGGATACCAGTGAAGGTCAGAAGCCTTTTGATCAGGACAAGTATCTCCCTCTTCCTACTCCTGTCCCCACACCTGCAGAGAGAGGATAGTGTTTCTCAGGAAGGTACTTGGGAGAAAGCACTAAGCAAATATTATAGATCATGAGCAGTCATTTAAAAGGGAGGCTGGCGGGGGAGTTCCCTTCGTGGCTCAGTGGTTAACAAATCTGACTAAGAACCATGAGGTTCTGGGTTCGATCCCTGGCCTTGCTCAGTGGGTTAAGGATCCGACATTGCCGTGAGCTGTGGTGTAGGTTGCAGCTGCGGCTCGGATCCCGCGTTGCTGTGGCTGTGGCATAGGCGGGCAGCTACAGCTCCTGTTAGACCCTTAGCCTGGGAACCTCCACATGCCGCGGGTGCGGCTCTACATAAAGGCAAAAAGACAAATAAATAAATAAATAAATAAAAGGGAGGCTGGCGGTCCTAGTCTAAAATTATTCAGATATGTGGCAAAGCATTTTATCTCTGACAAGGAAAAGGAGATGAGAATTTGTCTTCAAGTGCCTGTGTACATGCTCAAGCATGCATGTGAAGAGGAAAGAGGGAATTCCTTAGAGTGTTTTCTCATTACTAAATCAAGTTCATGGGACTTGGGCCACGTAGCTTTAGTCTTTAAAGTCTTTGATGGGAAGGTATCGCCTCTGCGAATGAGAAGGGTTGGGTTTTTCAGATCTTGGAATGGAATTCTTTCTTGTGTTCAGTACTGATCAGATCCAAAACAGAATTAAGAAGGGCCAGTGTCTATCAAGTGAAGAGTTCACCGTATCATTTTCTCATTCTCTTGCCCTTTCTCTGCTTCTTCTGTTTCATCAATCCCAACTCTAATCCTTACCTCCACCAGGAAACCTTCTCTGCCTGGCTTTCCCACACATTTATATCATGTGTCTTTAACTTGCTGCTGTATTCTACTGTTAGCTGCTCAAGGATTGGGACAATGGCATATCCAGTAGCCCCTTATCAAACTGTTCAGTAGTTACTGAAATGAACCTCTAGTCCCTTAAATTGGCCCTCTAACAATAGTAACCAGTGGTCTTCATATTAAATTGCAAGTCAGCCCAAGAAGTATTATAAGGTATTCTTTAAAACTTGCTGTGATCATCTGTACAAGCAGTTAAAAATAAAATATTTTACAGAAGGGTATAAAATGAAAAGTAATTTTTTTTCTCCTGCCCTCATTTTTCACTCCCCAGATGCAACCAAGGTTAACCATTTTTATGTATCCTTCTAGAAATCTCTCTGTGTGTGTGTGTGTGTAAATATAAATGGGAACCCATTATACATACTCCTCTGTGCCCTGATGTTTATTTTGTCTTTTTAAGGCCACACCCACGGCATATTAAGGTTCCCAGGCTAGGGGTCAAATCGGAGCTGTAGCTGCTGGCCTACGCCACAGCCACAGTAATAGGGCACCTACACCACAGCTCAGGGCAACGCCGGATCCTTAACCCACTGAGCAAGGCCAGGGATCAAACCCGCACCCTCATGGATACTGGTCAGGTTCATTTCCGCTGAGCCACGGCGGAAACTCCTGCCCTGATGTTTAAATGAGTAACTTATCCTAGAGATCTTCCTGTCTCCTCACACTTTTTTTTTTACTGACTCTGTGGTATCCCGTTGTGTAAATAATCAGTTATTGACTGAAGCAGTTCCCTGTTGATGAACATTTAGATGATTTTCATTTTCTTATTAGTGATGACGGTGCTGCAATGAAGTTTCTCCCGCTTTCGTTATCAGTGGTTTTTGGTAACACCGCTCCCTGAGGAGATAAAAGATGCCAGATCCATACCCCAGTGGAAAGGAGTGGTGCTCTACCCGCTCTGAAAGCTGCCTCCAGTATGCCCTCTTCTCCCTTTCCTGTTCATTTTATTTTTATTTTTCCACTTACCCCTTTGTTAACGCAATACTCGACCACAAGCAATCCACTTAAATGAGCCACCCTACTGAACCTGAAATGCCTTGTGGACAAGGTGGGAACTACATGGAGCTGTAGTGTGTGGGAGAGGAGGGTGGACTGGGATTCCTGGGGAGAGAGAGAGCCCCAAGGCCTTAAGACGTGGAAATTCCAAAAGACTTTTCAATCGTCATGGTTTGCAGGTTCCAGGACGCCAGCTGATGATAACCGACTTAAACAAATATGCAGTCACAAGACCCTTTATGCAGAGTAGTTCCTCATCCTGGAATGTCTGCAGCCCCAATCTTCTTCATCCTTCAAGGGCCCAGCTTAAATTCCACCTTCCCAGATTGTCTCTTCTCCCCTTATGCTACCTTAGCGCTGTATTTCTGCTGCTGCTTATAACACATCACACTCTACATTCCGTGGGCGGTTCTAAATAACTGATGTAGGTTCTCCAAAAGGCTGGTCTTTGAGTATCTCAATTCTGTCTGCCTTTAGCATTTAGTTTCATGTAGTGAATATTTTTACTGGGAGAAGGAAACGGGGAAAAACGTAAAGACTGCTTTCAGATCATAGTCATCAAAAGCAAGACAGTATCCTATGGTCGTGGCACCCAGTAGAAAATTAAACGAAACCCATTAACTATCAAGGATGTTAATATTTTTCAGCTAAAAATAATCCTGTGCGAGTAATTTATAAGGAATTTGGGAAGTCTCTTTTCTCTGTGTTATGTCCAGTTAAAATAATAAAGGTTAATTTGCTTTATCATTGAAGTCACAAACACAGGGCAGGCTTGAATTCTCAGTCTGAAATACTTTCTTGTCTCTAATGATTATAAAAGCAGTGACATTCAGGCGGTGAGAACTCCAGGCAAAGCAAGGTAGGAACATATGCAACCCCCTGCAAAATCAACAGCACCTTCCTGGCAGAATGTCAGAAGCTCTCTCATGAAGGAAAGGCTTGAAAACTTCCTCAGTGAGTACCCTCGTGTGCCAGGGCATGCTGACATGTTGGTTCTACTGATTTACGTGCTAGTGCTTTATTTAAAATATGTGTCCAAGAGTGACTAAGTGCCTGGCTTCTGAGAACCACCAGATCCAGCTTGGGAAAAGGCCTCCGGATCCTGATGTAGGTGGGAAAGTTAATCAGCTATTTTGAAGGCTGTCTTTCTTAATCACTGAGCATTTTCTGCTGAGATTTTGTATTCAGATTGGGTTTATGGAGGTATAATTTACATATTCACTCTTTTTTTTTTTTTTAAGTATACAGTACGGTGCATTTTCAATAAAGACAGTCGTGTAAAACTATAGAAATCAAGATATACAACAGTGCTGTCACTCCCCAAAATTCTCTCATGCCTTTTTTTTTTTTTTGGTGACTTCCCTTGGTAGTTGAGATTTTATTTCTCACGCCCTTTTAGAGTCAACTCTTCCTTTTCCTCCCAGCCCCTGGCCACTGCTGACCTATTTTCTGACCCTATAGTTTGGCCTTTTCCAGGATGTTACGTACATGGAATCAGATAGTATGTAGCCTTTTGAGTCTGGTTTCTTTCAAGCTGCATAACATATTGAAGGTGCCTCCATGCGGTTATGAGTACCCGCAGCTCCTTTCTGTTGCCAAGTAGTAGTTCATTGTATGGATGGTCTACAGTTTATCTCTTCGCCAGCTGAAGGACTCTGAGGTGGTTTGGAGATTTGAATCACAGTGAATAAAGTCACCATAAACCTTCACATACCATTTTTTTGTATGTGAACATACGCTTTCGCGTCTCCTACGTAAATACCTAAATGGGCTGAATGACAAGTGTGTGTTTAATTCTTATGAGAAACTGCTGAATCATGTTCCAAAGTGGCTGTTCTATTCTCCATTCCTTATACTATTCCCTGAGAAAGGTCTAGAATGAAGGTCACATCTGCACCAGCTTAGGTGACTTCAGTAGGATGACAGATTTCAGGTTGATCAAAAGTCACTTAAAGTTGTCAGCGAGGTCACTCTGCTCCAGCTGTGGGTGAGTCAAGAGAGAGGGAGAAAAACGGAAGAGGCATGTAGACCCTATCTCGGTGGGTTCAACTTTTTAGTTATGTACACAATTATTTTTTCTGCCTGAAAGCGATTAAAGTGGGTGTTTGGCTCCTTGGCAAGTCACCACCCTGATACCCAGGGGAGATTAGAGCAGCTTTGCAGATAAGCTCAGAAAATCTACTGGGCCTCAAAGTCATTTCCCAGGGCCAGTGTCATGGTGCCAGTGACATCTGATAACATTAAGTACTGGGACCTTGAACATGGCGCATCTTTCAAGGATGCTATTTCCAAGTTCTATTCAAATTCCCAACTGCCTAATAACTGATTTAGTGCCTCACCTAAATGCTTTCAGATTCTGACCCTTGGAGATTACTTTGCTTGAAAGGCTTCTTATCACCGAGATTTCATATGGCTCACACAGGGGATTATGGATTTGGCCTCTACCACTAGCCTTGGAACCTCGGCCCTGATTCGGGAGAGCTGTATCTGTGTGCTTTCTGGCTACAGCTACCATCAGCACCACTGGACTCAACACGAAGATCATTTCAAAGGCTCTTTGGGTTGGAGGCCTTATCCTCCCACAGCCTGTTGTGGTCCTGGGAGTTTGCTTTAGAATCAGGTGGGTGTCCAAAACAGGAAGGAAAGAAAAATCGATGACTTGTGCCCTTCTGATGCCCTTTGGTAACCTTCAGAGTAATTCCGTGGCAAGTGTATCGAGCACCCCGACCTGCAAACCCGGCCAGTAACCTCCCAGAACAGTGTTTAAGCAGAAATTAACAGAATGATCCCGACGAAGGAGAACTTGCAACCAAGGGCACCTGACTCAGTGGGGTTTTTGCATTTTCCTCACGGCTCCGGTTTAACGCGACAGAAAGGGAGGTGGGAAAGCAGATGGAAAATGATGACTTTCTGTGTGATTTTGCTGCAGGTGACTGTCGATTCAGTGCCTGCCCCTCAGCCACAGAGCGGCAAGGTCCCCTTCCTTCCTGAGCGCGCGTGCTCAGAGATGCTGTAGAAGGCTGTGCAGCCTCACTTGGAAGGTCTTGCGTTTCGGGCTGATGTGACATTCTTCTTAAGGATGCCAGCTTGGACAGAGTGTGAAAGACCGATCAATCCGATACCTGTGGTATCCAGAGGAAGTGGCTTGCATTGTTTCCAGCTACAGATTTGACTGCAGGTGAACTTTTTAGAGCTGTGAGCTCTCAGAATCCGAGAACAGAAGAGAAGCTGGGGCGGTGGGGGGACAGCAGTCACAGATTTTGATTGTGCCACACACCCTGGGGCACCCAGCGGCTTTGTGACTGTTCACCCGGCATTAACTAAACCCGCAGGATGGCTTTCCCTTTTATTGTCCGGAAAATTGTTTCCCCAGAGCCGCCAGCCTTTGCAGCCCCAGGGAATGGCCCAGCTCTGTATATTCCACGTGGCCTGAAGAAGAAGACCCAACTGGCGGGCCCTACACATCAATTCCGAAAGGCTGCAAGTAAATGGAGGGATCTCTGGGGACCCTTGCTTGCGAGGCATGTGGCGAGTTCACAAAGCTAGACATTTCATCAGGCCGGCGAATGCATTTGCCAAGGAAAAGAATACAGTGCTGATGGAGAGAAAAAACCTCAAAGGAGCCTGATGCTGATAAATTTTCAACCTTAATAAGGCAAGTTGATGTTAGTGCAGTAGAGACCGAGGATCAGAACATAACATAACAGGAAGCCGTTCATAATTATCACGGATGGGCTTTAAGCATTACAATTAATATATTCATACTGGTGCTATCAGTAAAACATTTCTCTCCTGTGTGTATTGCAATTTATGGTTTGCTAGGTCACCGTAGTACTGAATACTCCACAAATCTTATTCCTCAGCCAAGCGATGGTGTCAGTGGGCCAGCTCACGAAGCATTTGGTCCATTTTCACGCTTAGATTTATGGTGAACCAGCCCTCGTACCCTGATGAGATCCTCGGAGTTTGGGGGAGAGGGAAGGGTTACTAAAATATTTTTTGAAAACTTCCTTTGCTTTCTGACAAAGAGGACAGGTCAGAAATTTCCTAATTGTCTTGCTGCTTGAGTCTCTAAATCTGCATTTGAAATTGTTTCCCCTTGGTCCTCTTAATTACAGGCTTTTCTCTTCTTCAGTGAAGTGTGTTGGTGATGTCAGTGGGTGTTACCTACCCAGAAAACATCTCCTCATTCAAGTCTGAAAGAATGTTTTTGAAGACACTTTTTCTTTTTAAGTTTTTATGAAAATGGTACATGTATAAGTTAAAAACTGTGATAGCACAGAAATGCTTGTATTGAAAAACCATGGCTCCCCACCCCCAACCCTGAAAAGGGGCTAGATTTTAGTCAGGACGTTTGGGGGCGAAGCTCCAGATGCCTGGGGGGAGGGTTTTAGTCTAGAGTGTTGCCACACACTCTAGCCCGTCTCCTGGTTCTTTCCAGACAGTTTTCTTTTTCTTTTCTTTTCTTCTTCTTTTTTTTTTTAAGGGGCCGCATCTGCGGCATTTGGAAGTTCCCAGGCTAGGGAGCACATCAGAACTGCAGCTGCCGGTCTACACCGCAGCCACAGCAGTGTGGGATCTGAGCCGCGTCTGTGACCCACACCACAGCTCATAGCAACTCCGGATCCTTAACCCACTGAACGAGGCCGGGGATTGAACCCGTGTCGTCCTGGTCACTAGTCAGTTTCATTAACTGCTGAGCCACGATGGGAACTCTTTTTCCAGAAGATGTTTCGAAGGTTTTATTTTGAACTAATGTTAGAAAAAAACCACCAAATACAGAGTTTCTGTATGTTCCTCACCCAGCTTCCCCTAATTTAAATATCTTACCTGCAGTACAATTTGCAGGCAGTTTTAAATTTTCTTTCTAGATAAAGAGTCCTCTGCCAGTTTGGCCACAAGTCAGCTTTGGGTTTGTTTCTAGCATAACGCACGGACCTGAGACCGGGGATGAAGAGTGAGGGGTACGTACCTACAGGACCCCAGGTCCCTTAGGCAGACTTCAGTGGATCTCTGTCGTTTCCACATCCTGAGAATCCCAGTCTCTGTTGCAGCTGCTCGGTGAGCCTGAGATTTTACTGGCACATGGCCAGGCGGTTCACTGCCACCCTCCCATGAGCCAAAGCTTTCTCCTACCTGTTCTAGGCTCTTAACGTCCTGTATCTGTCAGGGTTCCCTGGAGAAACAGAACCAGCTAGACATAGATACACATGCAGTTAGAGAGCTAGAGATAGAGAGGTTTGGTGGATGTGAAAGAATGGGCTGACGTGACTGTGGGGGCTGGGAAGTCTACAATCCATAGGTCAGGCAAACAGACTAGAAATTCTGATGAGCTGGTGTTGTGGGCTCAAGTCCCAAATCCATAGGGCAGGGCCGGCCCGCAGGCTGGACACGTGGGCAAGATTTCTCCGTTCCAGTGTCGAGGCAGAGTTCCTTCTTCTCTGGGAAACCTCAATTTTTTGCTCTTAAAGACCTCGGCTGACTGATGGAACCCCTCTCCCCCAGCTGACTGCATTACGGAGGGTAATATCCTTTACAGAAAATCAAACGATCATCAGTGTCCACCACGTCTACAAAATACCTTCACGGCAACATCTAGACTAGGGTTTGCCTAAACAGCTGGGCGCCACAGCCTCCCCAGGTTGACACATGAAAGTAACCGTCACCTGCTCTGTCCTCTTCGCCACCCCCTGCTTGACCTCCAGAAATCTCCTGAAGTCTGTCTTCTTTCCCTGATACTCCTTTCCCAGTTGCTCCCCTGTAATGTCCCTCCTCCTCTTTAGTATCATTTTATTAGCATCAGGGAAGACAAGCACTGACACTGGTTTCACCATCCCTAGTAGGAACTCAAGTTTCTTTGTCAAAGGGACCCTCAACTGCTCATGCAAACACCTGTCCTGCACATGGGTGTGGGGGCAGGGGTCAGAAGTCCTTCTGAGATGAAAAAAAATAAAAGCATCACATGATTCAGCTCAAATTTATTTACTTTACATATTACTCTCAACAATAATATGTAAGGTTGAGTCTTAGGTATCTATCACCTCGTCTTTTTTTAGAATTTTTCAAATATTCATTTTATTTAATCTGACCTATCTAAATGAAATTGTTTTTCTTTCTATTCGTTTGGTTATAAGTACATTCAATTTTGCAGTATTTGGAAAAATCTTCATTACCTGAATTCTCAGCTTTGTAATCTGACTCTTAACTTTCTTATTTTATTTTTTAAGCTTTCGTATTTTAATTTTTCAAATCATAAACAAAGCTCTTTGAAGGACTTATTTTCATATCTGTAATTCACACAGTACCTAGAAGAATGCTTTGTTCAAAGTAGACACACACACAAAATTTAAATATGCTTAAGTTTTAAAAAAATTCTTCAGCTTTGTTTAATAATGTCATGATTTCATTTGGTAGAGATTTCAAATGCTTTAATTTCTTTCTTTCTTTCTTTTAGCCTTTTCCTAGGGCCACACTCGAGGCATATGCAGGTTCCCAGGCTAGGGGTCAAATTGGAGCTGTGGCTGCTGGTCCATACCACAGCCACAACAACAAGGGATCCGAGCCACAGCTCACACCAATGCTGGATCCTTAACCCACTGAGCGAGGCCAGGGATCGAACCTGTGTCTTCACGGATGCTAGTCAGATTTGTTTCCGCTGAGCCACGATGAGAACTCCCACAAATGCATTAATTTCTGATATTTCACTCACTGCTCACAAATGATGCTGCTTTTAAGGTGAGGAGGTTGCAGGCATTTTTAGTCTTATTTACAAGTAGGACACTTGGGCTCTGTCTGAAGTGGTAAATAATTAGCCGAGGTCATGTACCTTACAGTTTAGTTTCTGAGTCTGCTTGGTTCGGGTCTCTGACTCCTAATTCTGTGCCCTTTCTCATGTATATTTACAGTATGCCGTACCTATCCTCGGGGAACGTTAGTGAGCATATTTCTATAAATCTGAGTACCGTTAGATATGCTTGCAGTGGACTTACACTCAGGGCATGTTCTGTGAATGATCTAAACAATCTCTTTTGTAAAAAGCTAAGTTTTCTTAATCAGTCCACCTCGCTGGTCCTCACGTGTTCTGAACCCATGGACCAAATAGAGTCATGCTCCCACGGTCACGCTCTCTCCCGACAAAGGCGTGTTTAAGAGTCAAAAACCACGGTGCATTTTCAGGAGTTCCCATCGTGGCTCAGCAGAAATGAATCTTACTACCATCCATGAGGACACAAGTTCAATTCCCTGGCCTTGCTCAGTGGGTTAAGGATCTGGCATTGCCGCGGGCTGTGGTGTAGGTCACAGACTCGGCTCGGATCCCGCGTGGCTGTGGCTGTGGCATAGGCCAGCAGCCACAGCTCCAGTTTGACCCCTAGCCTGGGAACTCCCATGTGCTGCAAGTGCAGCACTAAAAGGACAAAAAAAAAAAAAAGCTGAATTTTCAGAACCAGAGCCTCCCCTCCAAAACCAAAACTGTATCCATACCAAAAGAAAATGCTCCAGTATTAATACGAAAACATCCAATTAAACCTATCACAAAATTTACTAAGAGCAAAAAAGAGCTTACAACCCTTTTCGTCCCAAATCTTCCAAGAGGCAACTTTACAAAAATAAAGTTGTGGTTTAATTAAATGACTAGATGAAAAGTAACAATGCCTTGTTTAAAAAAAGGCGTCATTTCAAGTATAGGCTCACAGTCAAAAGTAAGTATTTTCTTTCTTTTTTTTAAAGAAATACCATGTGTTGCAATTTAGTATAAAACAAATATGACAAAAGCCAAGAGTGGTTCCCGAAAGCAAAGGCCCTCCTCCAGGGCCATTCGCATTGTTCTGAATTAATTTTCTGCTGCCACCGCCTGACTTCCCCCCACCCCCGCCCGTTCACCTGGGGGTGAAGAGGGGGACAGTTTTCTTGCCAAACACTCCCTACCTTTGATTTCCCAATTTTGCTTCATTCTACCTTTTTTTCAGGGCTGCCTCTGAGACCGCCCTTCCGTCCTCCCAGCCCCCGCCTCTCCATCACACTCACCTACATAATGTCAGGGTGCCTAACTAACCTTTATTGTAAATTACGCATTATTCAGGTCAGTTTCAGGCCAGGTCTCATATTGTTCCACTTAAGTTTGCCAGAGGTTTAAAGGATTAGACAATCCTTCAGGTATTTCCTGTTATCACTCGTCTTCTTTCAGTGCCTAGGAGCATCCTTTGGGCCTAGGGCTCATAACCTTGGGTCTGTGACTTAGTCTGCAGGGACCTGTGAATTCTCGGAGGTGAAGGCCAAATAATAGGAGCATAAGTGCATTTTCCTGGGTAGTGATTCTAAAGTTTTCTTCGGATTTTAAAAGGGACCCATGCCCCAAGAATATTTCAGCAGCACAGCTGGCTCTTAGAGACTCCAGCTCTTTCTGTTTTCACTTGAGGCCTGAGCTGGGCTCTGGCCTCGATCCCGCAGGCCCTGGAGCAGCCGCCTGTTTCCCATCTGGTTACTGGTCTTCTGGGCTTTGCCTCCTGCAGTTTTTCTCCGGTATGCTGCCCCTTGGCTGGACCTAACCTCTGCTTGGCTTTTCT
This sequence comes from Catagonus wagneri, assembly GCA_004024745.2. Classification (NCBI taxonomy): domain Eukaryota; kingdom Metazoa; phylum Chordata; class Mammalia; order Artiodactyla; family Tayassuidae; genus Catagonus; species Catagonus wagneri. The sequence goes on along the minus strand of PVHT020004020.1, from coordinate 44,267,131 downwards.
TACTCCTCTGCACATCCCCCTGTCCTGGTGTAGAAGGTATTTCCATCCTGTTTATTTCCCAAACACCTTTACTCCAATTTGGATTATCCTAGAGTTTTGGGTTTTTTTTTTCCCCTGAACATCGAGAATCACTGAGAATTTTCTTCAACCCTCTGCCCCCTCCTCAGCTCACCTGGCCCATCCGAGACCCACTGCCCTCCTTAAGGGGTGACACTTACCCTTCTCAGGAAATCACACTTAAAGCCCTAACAGCATCCCAGTACCCTGAGGAATCCTGGCACCACCTTCCTCTCATCCTCCTAAAACTGCAAGATCCCATGCTCACGCCGTATAATATCCCCTCACCCCCAGGCCTGTCTAGGGTCAGCTGCGGTTCACGAGCAGGCTCTACCTTGCTTCAGCCTCACTTGAATAACATCTGTCTCTCTCTCTCAGTCTTACGGAGGCAGTTTCTACATTTTCTGGTTAATTCTTTGATGTTCAGAATTGGAAAAAAGAAATAGGCAATGCTGATAAAATGTGAAAAACAGGAAGGAAGCTGGCCAGAGATAAGAGATGAGAAAAGGAGAAAGGAACATAGGCTTCCAGCGCTTTCCTTGGACTGGGGTCTTTGCTTTTGTGTGGGCCTCTTTGAAGAGCCAGCCCCCTTAGCATCCTGTGCTCCTTCTGAATGGCTGCCCCGTGAAGGGTTTGGGATGGGGTGAGGGCACCGATGCGAAGGAAGCCGAGGGCTCTGGCTCCTCGGCCCCGGGAGCCACAGTGGACCGACCGCAGCATCCTAAGTCATGTTGGCAGCGACAGAGGATTTGGGGCCCAGAGTAAACGGGTCCAAAGTTAGCTCCTTGCAGGGTCTGCGTTCTGAGCCTGCTGCCACTGCCGATCGCCTTGGCCGACAGCCAAACCGGAGGATCCAAGCCCTGCCCTCCCTCAGTCAGAGTTCCCAGCTGCCCCGTTGCCACTTGGGAGCCAAGGAAGTGGCCGGCCTGTGGCCTCAGAGACTCACAGGAAAGCTTGGTCATGGGCAGAGGGCTGGTTCCTGTCCCCAGACAGGGACGGGAGCGGCACAGCCCTGCCAGATCACTTGCCCTCCCCTCCCTGCCACCCTGCGGCCGACTTTTCAGAAGGGATCACCTGTCCCGTCGTGGCTAAAAACCCAGCAGCTCTCTTGGGAAGCCAGAGCCGCCTCTCCTGTGGGGCAAGTGGGAGTCACTGGGCGGTGTATGTGCCTCCACCTGCTTCTTAATCCAGTGCCCCTCCCGCAGAGGAATGATAATGAAGGTGTGTGCAGCCGACGCCGCAAGAAGGCTTTGTCACAGTCAAGAGCTGTTAGTGAGAACTGGCCAAGTATTTTGGAGCCCAGTCCTACCAGGCATCTCAGGGTCATCTATACAAAGAGCCTGTGGGAGGAGAAAAAATGATGACTGGTGTCTAGTTGGCTGCGTGAATAGGGTGTCAAACAACCCAAACCGTGTGTGAGCGGTCCAGGTTTCCTTCTGTCACGGAGCACGTTGTGTTCTCCTGCCTTCTTAGCCACTGTCCCTCTGCGCACCGCCCTGCCTGCATGGCCCCCGCTCCTTCCTGACGTGTGAGAAAACAAGCAGCCCAAAATGCTGGGACCCAGCTGAGCACCTGTGTCAGGATGAGTGTCGGGGACACGGTGCCCTCAGCCTGCTGAGTCATCAGAGGAGTCACCCTGATCCTGGCGCCTCGTAGGAGACAAACAAAATGACTCTTGGTTGCGACGCAGCCGTATGAGCAGTGTGACAAGGACAATGCCGAACCAAGGCGTACACAGCCCACTCCGCCCCCCAGCTCCTGAGGACCTCCTGTGTGCCAGGTACTTTGTACTCCCTCTGATTTCATTCACGCTCAGCACAGTTCCTTGGTGCAGCTATACCTAGCCCATGTTAAAGTGATATAATCAAGAGGAGAGAGTTACCCATCCCCAGCTAACCTGTGGCAGACCAAGGCCAAGGTCTTCTGACGTGAGAGCCCTTCCTTGTCCTACTAACACCACGCTGCTGTGACAGTCCACACGGGAGAGTCATCTGGGGACTTTAAAAATGAGTAACCTCCTCAGGTAGGACCCAGGCTGCTTAGGGAAGAGCTGCCAAGCACTCAGCCTCCTCTCCAGCTCGGTGAGGACAGCCTGCCTCCCTGTCACCCCAGGCCCAGCACAGTCTGAGCAAAATCACCAGCCCCCCCCCGCCCCCACTCCGCTTTTCCTTCCCCATCTCTTCCCTCAAGACAAAGCTGTTCAAGCCATCAGGAAAAAAGCCCACAAACCCAAAATGCTGGGGAAAGGGTGTGGAGAAAAGGGAACTCTTCTTCATTGTTGGTGGGAATGGAAATTGATGCAGCCACTATGGAGAACAGTTATGGAAATTCCTTAAAAAAAGTAAAAATAGAGTTGCCGTATTATCCAGCAATCCCACTCCTGGGCATATATCCAGACAAAACTCTAATTCAAAAAGAAACATGCACTTCTGTGTTCGTAGCAGCACTAGTCACAATAGCCAAGACCTGGAAACAACCTAAATGTCCACTGACAGACAAATGGATAAAAAAGATGTAATAAACACACACACACACACGCATACACGCGCACACACATACACACACACTGGAATACTACTCAACCATTAAAAAGAATGAAATAATGCCATTTGCAGCAACATAGATGGACCTAGAGACTCTCGTACCTAAGTGATGTCAGGTAGAGAAAGACAAATACCATAAATCACTTGTATGTGGATTCTTAAACTATGGCACAAATTAACTTATCTGTGAAACAGAAACAGACTCACAGCTGTAGAGAACAGACTTATGGTTGCCGGAGGGGGAAGAGGGGGCGGGTGAGGGATGGATTGGGAGTTTGGGATTAGCAGACGCAAGCTACTATGTGCGGAATGGATAAGCAATAAGGTCTCACTCTACAGCACAGGGAACTATAGTCAGCATCCTATGATAAACCACAATGGAAAAGAATGTGAAAAAATGTGTATGGATATATAACTGAATCACTTTACTGTACAGCAGAAACTAACACAACATTGTAAATCAACTCTACTTCAGTTAAATAAAATTCTTTAAAAAGACGAAGCCATTCACTGCTGTTCCTTCCGCCTAGGGCTAAGCAGGAAAGACTGGAGCAGGTGACTGCAGGCAGTGAGCCAGGCAGGGAGGCTGTGACTGGGGGCTGGGCCAGGGGGTGTCACTGAGGGCACAGAGGCAGGCAGGCAGGAAAGTTGTGGGGGCAGAAAGGGAAGAACCGCGTCTAGCCTGGTGATGGATGCATTAGACTCGAAAGAGGAAAAAAATGACTAGGTTTTAAAGTCAGTGTGGGCAGAAGGTTTTATCATTAACAAAGATGAGTAAACACAGAGGAATATTGTGTTTGGAGAAGGAAAATGCTGAGGTCTTGTTGTATATGCTGAGTGAGGGGTATTGTAGGAACTTGATGAGGAGATGGCTTCTGGCAAGTGAACATTTGTGGTGAGAGACCACAGGACTTGCTCAGTTTCCTAAGTGCACTGAGATGTGATGCAGACGCTCTTAAAAAGGTGGGAAGGTTAATAGCAGAGCAGTGCTGCCCACGAGCTTCTGAAGTGTTCAGATAATACTCGTGTGTGTGTGTGTGTGTGTGTGTGTGTGATATATATATATATAGATATATAGGTCTCCTGAAAATATGCTAAATGAAAAAAAAAACAAAGGCCACATATAGTATGATACTATTTATATAAAATGTTCACAATAGGCAAATCCACGGAGACAGAAAGTAAGTTCGTGGTTTCCAGGGGCTGGGGGGAGGGAAGAGAGGAGAGTGACTGCTGATGGGGGTGGAATTTTTTTGGGGGGAGCAGTGAAAATGTTCTAAAACTGATTAAGGTGATGGTTGCACTATTCTGTGAAGATGGTAAAACCCCCTTTCAATGGGTGAATTGTACAGCCTGTGACTTATATCTCAATAAAAGCATAAGGGTATATACATATATCCTGCACAAATTGTTATTATTTAATTGACTAAAAATAAAATCCAAACCAAAAATCTAATTCCAAATTATAGCCAACCTTTAACTGAAGGAAATATGGGCACCTTGACTCCTTATGCAGAGAAAATACACATCTTTATTCAGCTCGCTTTTATAGGTTATCTTAGATATTAGGGCAAGAAACAAAAGCCTGGAGTTCCTGTTGTGGCTCAGTGGTTAATGAATCCGACTAGGAACCATGAGGTTGCGGGTTCGATCCCTGGCCTTGATCAGTGGGTTAAGGATCCGGCACTACTGTGAGCTGTGGTGTAGGTTGCAGATGCGGCTCGGATCCCGCATTGCTATGGCTGGGGCAAAGGCCAGCAGCTACAGCTCCTGTTAGACCCCTAGCCTGGGAACCTCCATATGCCGCGGGTGCGGCCCTAGATAAAGTAAAAAGACAAAAAAAAAACAAAACAAAACACAAAGAAACAAAAGCCCGTGCATTAGGAATGGGAAAGCAATTTAATGAATAATTAGATTCTCTTGGGGGTTTTTTTGGTTTTCTTTCTTTCTTTTTTTTTTTTTTTAGGATTACACCCATAGCATATGGAAGTTCCCAGGCTAGGGGCTGATTTAGAGTTGCAGCTGCTGGGCTACACCACAGCCATCGCAGATCCAAGCCATATCTGCGACCTACACCACAGCTCGTGGCAATGCCAGATCCTTTAAGCCACTGAGCAAGGCCAGGGATGGAACCCGTATCCTCATAGGTATTAGTAGTTGGATTCTTAACCTGTTGAGCCACAGTGAGAACTCCTGGAATAATTAGATTCTTTATTTAAAGAACCACCATTGTTTGCAGAAGTGAAAAGCCCATGATCCTTTGCTGCCTGTGTGTTCCCTGAGAGAACCATTCTGACTTGGCCTCTATTTAACATATAGGTTCTTACCTCTTTCAGAGTTGGAAAAGTAGAGTAGAAAAAGGGAGACTGAACAGAGATTCTTTCTTTGGAACCTGTACCCAAATAAGAATTTGATCTTATCATTCTGTAGTTTTTAAACCTGAAAAGTACAAATGTTTGCACAGTGGCACCAGGTTTCGTGATCATTGGTTCATCCTGAAAATAGGTTGGGACGGGGTATGGGAAAACGTGAGTTAACCTGAAACTTTGATCCAATTTATCAACTGACTTAAAAGGAAAGCAAAGTGTTAACAAAAGTGAAAAGTACTGTTTGGAAACAGCCTTAGATATTTCCGAAAAACCTTGGGAATACTCCAGTATAGGGATTCTAAATGCCGTAGTAGTGGAGTCATGTGTTCTCTGTAAAATTAAAACAAGCATGCCTGGCAGCCTATGAAGAACTAAGCTTTGCTCCAAACATAATATTTGATACTGTCCACACTTTAGTACACTGTTGTTATTGGCTCAGGTGGTTCATGCCATACTTTCTTTTGTCGCTGTTCAAAGAGGAAAGGTTGGAAAATTCTCAGTTTGGTGGTGTGGTGGGCGGGAAGTTCTGTGCACGCACAAACAGAGATCTCTCTCCAAACTAAACTCATATATAACACCTTCGGCATGAAGAGGACACTGTGTTCACTGTTATTTCCCAAAGCCTTGCAAAATACATTCATGTTCTGCTTCCATTTCACTAGTGGATTTTAAGAGAAGAAAGCTCGACAGAGTTTTTCCCCCACATATAATTCTTAGACCTGAAATGAGAACTAAGGCTTAAAGGTCTCAGGAATCTTCTAAATTAAACTGAGAGGCTTTTCCAAGTCCTCTTCCATCAAACGCTCAGAGGCCGTGCTATCCAGGAAGCAAGCTGAGGGCCCCAGGTCCTCGAGAACCAGCCCAGTTGATCCCCAAATGGATCTAGACTTATTTCGCGTTTTGCACAGTCTTGCTTGACAGAGGAGAAGGCGAAATGCGCCCCCCACTCCACCGCGATTAGGAGAAAGAAGGTTCATTTTTCTGAGAAGCTGGTCTTTCTCACTGGACCGCAGCTATCTAGAGAGATCCTCAAAGCAGTCATTTGGTCACGGCTGGAGGCTGGCGTGCCACCCTGTAGAAGAACTCACCATGCGAGAAGACCTGCAGCGGGCTGTGGATTTTTCTGCAGGTTCAGTAGAGCAATGCCTGCTAACCACCAGCTTGCAGACTGCTGAAGTCGCGTGTCCGTGCACACAAGGCTTGGGGCAGCAGAGTTTGATTGGAAGCTTAAGGGAGGAAGTCACACACTACTGGTGCTCCTGGCTCTTGATTTTCCACTGGGGGCCGTGGATGGCATGTTTCAAATCCACAGAGGGTCTAAAAATCTTCAGCCTCACAAACCTTTCGGTCAACAATCTTAACAAGCAGCAAAACTGCAAATGGTTCCTTTCGCCTCCGCTCCATCCACCTGACTGGACCAGGATGTGATTCCAGATGGTCCCCAAATGAAAACCAAATGTGCACACTGGTGGCTCGCAGTCCCACCCAGCTATTGGCGATGTGTTTTATTTGGCCTGTACTCTGTTTTTTAAAAAATATTTGAATGAGTTCTCACCATCTAAAACTCAGGAAGTTCTGCATGAAATCTGCATTTCTGGTTTCTCTTAAAATTTGCAAGATCTGATCATCCTGGGCCCACATACTCAAGTGACAATGACTTGGGGAGTCCAAGGGGCTGCTGTGCCCTTCAGACTGGATGCGACTTCCTTCCTGGCTGCCTCACTTCCCTCCCAGCCCACTTGCATCACTTCCATTCCCTACTAGTCCCTGCAGGCATTTGGCTTTGGGACCCTGAACAAGAGAAGGATCCCAGAGGAGGAAGGATTTGGCTTCCCTTGCAGATGTCCAAAGTGACAAAGTCCCTGCCAGTATGAAATCTGGTCTAGTGATGAACAAGATTCTCATACACCTGCCAGAGTCCTGAATTCAGAGACAGGTGAAATGAGTTCAGGTGAGGGTACAAGAGTCCGCGGTCATTTCAAAGTTAGAGGTATAAGGAAAAGCATACTAAATGCAAGACAGGTAACCTGAGTTTTTGACTCAACCCCCCGACCCCATGCCAAAGGGTCAGTTTCCTTACCTTCATGATGGAAGGGTCAGTAACCCCTGCCTGGCATCTCTTCAGCGTTCAGCCACCATTTAGAGAGTGCACTGAGTCTTCCCAACAGGGGTCTGCACTTAGGACTTCACTGTCCTCATCTATAAAACAAGAATCATCATAATAAACACCTCTGTGTTTGGCAGACTCTGTCTGCTCCATGAGCGGGAGCTTTTATCTTTTTACTAAGTCCCAACTGTCTACCAGGCTTTGTGCTAAGCCCCAACTGTCCACCAGGCTTTGTACCAGCTTTTAGAAATAATGAGACCTTTTTTAAGGGGTTCCATAGCAGGTGTTTAAATCAGAGGTCTCTGACATTTAGGGGATCAGCCCGTTGATATTTGAATCGCAGCGTGACCCCCCCCCCAGAAAAATTGTCCACACGCAATAGTCTGGGTAACAGTCCAAGGATGTGGAAGCCCCTGAAGCCCATGCCCAGGACCAGTGTCATCCCCAGAACCTTCTCAGCGGGTTATGTCACACAGTATGTGGAAGCGGTAGTTCCAGGAGAAGTGATGCCAGAAAAGACAGAGCCACACATAAGGAACAGTCAGAGCGGCTCTGTGTGAGGGCTGAGGGTTCAGATGCACAGAGGTGAAGTGGGTAGTGAGGAGAATTTTTGATGAAGACATTACTTTTTTTTTTCCCATATAGAGAAGATAGTTCTATGGCACCTAACATAGTCAGAGCTAGTGTTTTATATACCTGTCATATAAAAATAATTGTGGCTACTCTGACACAAGCTGAGTTCAGGAATTATCTTCTCAACTGTGATCCAGTTGTTTTTTTGTTTTTTTTTTTGTTTTCCCCTAAACTTCTCTTTGTCATCCTGGTTACAAAAACGAATCTCAGGATTAAGTCAGAACATTGCTTTCGCAGAGGGCTAATTCGACTTACTGCATTTTCCCCCACTTTCCAGATTCTTCCTAGTCATCAACCTATTGGTCCCGATATGCACAGAACTGATTGCACATGGGACCTGGTTATCTGTTGATGACCCAGAGGGGGCAGGTCACTCCGAGCCGCCTCTGCCCTTGACCCTTTCTGACCTATAGGTCGGATGCAACACTTTATCACATCCCCTCCAAAGCAAATCCAACTGCAAACGTATTGGGAAACACGTAGGTTTTACTGAGGGTTTGGCCAGCAGAGTGAAAAGGAAATTCACTGCATTTCACACCAAAATTCCCAGTGGGCAACTCTCAGCTGCCAAAACTTTTCTCATTCAAAGGCCAGCCCCCCCATCTTTCCCCTTCTCTCCCCCCTGCCCCCTCCTCATCTATCACGTCCACTACTTCAGAGAATGTAGCTCCCTGAGCTTCTGCAGTGTGGCTTCCTCATTCCTGTTATTTAATACTGTTTTGAATATGAGAAAGCCTCTGTGCTGAGGCTGACAATTTTGTTTATATCAGGCAACCAGAAACGAGCCCGCCTTGGTGTTCATGCTATTTGTGGCGGGGTTGGGAGAAAGTTTAAGTAACAAATACAGCCACCTCTTCTCCAACACCGCAAACTTTTTTGTCACTTAATGCATTAAAGGCATTCTTGATGTTGAACACGGAAACCTGTCTCATTTTTGAACAGCTGCAATAGTGTGCCATTGTTTACATGCAGCGTCACATGTTTAGCCATTCCTGAAAGTTTACTTTATTTCCTTTTTCTTCCCCCCTGTTGTAAACAATGCTATAGTCAAACAAATATCGCACACTTGTATATGTCCAAAGGGTACATTTCTGAAATCGGTATTTCTGTTTCATGAATATGTACAATATTTAGTAGTTATTGCTGCCCAGAAACTTATATTCAAACCAACTGTGTAAAGGAGACTTTCAGTTTACCATAAAATGACCATGTTTCGTATGTTTGTTTATCGGTCCCCCACCTTGATTCCGGAAGGGTTTAAGGTGGCTGGCAGGGGAATGTAAACAGAGGAGATGTGAAAAACAAAGATAAAGACTTAAAGTGGACTGGTGAGTAAGGTTACCATAAAAATTCATTCAAATCCATTCCCTGCTCCAGGCAGCCCTCAGGTTGAGCACTGAGCTTTCCAGCAGTCCATGCAAAGAGGGGACAGGGATCAATTACAGAAGCCATACCTGAAAGCAAAGCCATGGCAGCCGCATATAAAGGACATCTGGTGGTGAGGCAGGGCCTTAGCAGTGTGACTTCATGTGACCCCTACAGCACCCCTGAATCTGCCTGTTTTTCTCACACCCAAAACATGTGGCCTGAGAGCAGGGCACACATGTGTCGATTATGTTGGGTGGGGAGCAGCCTGGCCGAGACTGATAAACCAAGCCCTTGCCTCTGAACGTGGCCAGATAGGAAGGCGTTTGAAGCAGACATCGGCCCTCCAAAAGGCAGACTTTCTTGTCTCCTAAAACCTTCTGAGAACTGCCTTGGAGGAGGAGACCAGAAGGGAATCTGGGCCAGTATATATAACGCAGGTCAGGAAAACACTCCTGAAGGGGAATCCCAGGCGGCCTCATGGGCTGCTGCTAGGTGAGCGGGCAGAGTGCCAGATGGCTGTGCTCTCCTTGCTGCCCAAGGCCGGGGGCAAGGATCCCAGAGGGACTGAGGAGCCAGGGGCCACCTGTGCAAATTGATCGTGCCCAAGAGTGGGCTTCTGAAGGGGCCCGGGGAATTTCACCTCCAGACCTCGGACCGGGGAGGGAGGAGACAGGAGGGAGTCGAGTGGGCTGAGCTGGGCGGGGAGACTTGGAGCTGGCAGAGAGCAGGTGGAGGGTGTGAGGAGGCCTGGACAGAGAGAGACACAGGATCAGCTTCACAGAAATCACCAAGGGCCTGAGTCCTCCCTGCAGAGCTCTGCAAGGAAGCTCTGACCCAAAGCAGAGGCAGAGAAACTGGATCTCAAAGCCAGCAGGGTTGCTGAGAAAATGCTGCACTTGGACCTGGATTTGCCAGCAGGGCAAGCGAGCAGGAAAGGAGAGGGACTTCAAGGGTCACGACTGGCACAAGAGAAAACAAAACTGATCAAGTCACCTAAGATTTTGTCCCGAGACCCCAGTGAGCGGTGGATAATTTGACCCTCAAGGTACCCTGCGCTGCAGTACGGACCCCACACGTTTCCTGGAGTGGATGTATCAGGAATGCTTCATGGGCAGGAAGGAAGAATCAAAACATGTGTTTCAGCCACAGGCATGTAGAAAGAGAAATAGCCGCCTGTGTCATCCCCTGGGTGACAAAGAAGAAGAAAGGAGGAGAAAGTTATCCAAGGGGAAGAGAAAAAAAAAAAAAAAGACAGTGAGAACCTGACTGAAGGAGCCTTTTTTGAGCGTCACCCTGGGGAGCCACAAAAGAGACAGGGACGTGAAAACAACGGGCACCTGCAAAGGGAGTCAAAGAAACCAAAGGAGGCCTTGAGACAAACCCACTGGGGATATGACACAGCATGGGGAGAAAAGGAGGTACATTTTCTTGTTAGAGAAAATAAATCTATTCAGGGGGCTTCAAAGTCCCTTGATTCCTTTCAGGTGTATCCACGTGAAGGTTTGCATTCTGAATCATCCTGAGTTTTAGCCAGCACAGTTGTTCTGGGTTTTAGACTCACATAGACCCTAATCCACTACTGAAAAGCCTCCTGCCCTTCACATCCATTTGGTAACAGACCCGGGAGCAAGGCTTCCTCGTTCCCACGTCCTGCATCCCTCTCGGCTGGCAGTGAAGAGCTTCCCAGGGTGTCTGGCTTACTGTATTGCCAGAATGTGGCTGATGGGAAAATATGACCCTGGCTTAGGTTCTGGTATAAGTTTACCAGAATACTGTACAAGTAAAATATACTTTGAACTTACATATGGGAAAACATAATAGTAAAGTTTCAGTATTAGAATACCACGTTCTATTTTATTTTGTTTGTTTGTTTGTTTGTTTTTTGCTTTTTAGGGCTGCACCCATGGCATATGGAAGTTCCCAGGCTAGGGGTCGGATCGGAGCTGCAGCTGCTGGCCACGGCCACAGCCACAGCCACACCAGATCCAAGCCTCGTCGGCGACACACCACAGCTCACGGCAATGCCACCTCCCTAACCACTGAGCGAGGCCGTGGATCGAACCCGCATCCTCACGGGTACTAGTCAGATTCATTTCTGCTGCACAAGGGGAACTCCCCACATTCTATTTTAAACTAGATTTAAGGGTAAATATGTTAGCCAGATGACTTCAGCTGTCACATGTAACTTCAACAGCTTTTTGTTAAGACTTTTGAGTCACAGATAAAAATTAATTTATTGGAATAAAGTAATGCTCAGAACGTGATGGAATATGTAAAAACTTAATAAAGGGAGCACAGCTGACAAAAAGAGACCCATTTTCTTCTTGTCTAAATGGCCACTTTTTATAAATGTAGTGTGGTGATCAGGACTCCCTGAAATCCATTTAAAATGAGTTTATCATCTGAACACTGCAAGAAAGGTGCCACCACTGATCAGTGCAGTGCTTTTGATTTGAAAAACCCTAATTAAGGATCCTCATTATTTCCTTGGTAACAAAGAGTTTTGAACAAAACACAAGAGCAAGAGTATTGTAAAAAGGTTACCTATTTTTCCTTCCACCTCTGATTATCCAGAAAATAACAATGCCAAAATACAGGCAAAGCAGGGGCTGTTTTGGCCGAAAAAACAGAACTCAGGAGTAGAACATACTGGCAAAGCTTCAACTTCCTAGGGTGGTGGACTCTAGGATTTTTTTCCCTCAGTTGGGTGTAGCTTTGACCAAGTAAGATGGGAGCCAGGAGCCTGGACTATCAGCCTCAGCAGTGAGATGGTCTTGGTAGAAGCAAGGCTCCCTATCCGTCTTTTCTTCATTCTGGGCCCTTGCCTTGAAAGACAGCGTTTGGGGAGTTCCCCTTCTGGCTCAGCGGTTACGAACCCGAGTAGGATCTGTGAGGATGCGGGTTCAATCCCTGGCCTCGCTGACTGGGTTAAGGATCTGGGGTTGGTGTGGGCTGTGGTGTAGGTTGCAGACACGGCTGAGATCTGGCACTGCTGTGGCTGTGGCGTAGGCTGGCAGCTCGAGCTACAATTCAACCTCTAGCCTGGGAACTGCCATATGCCAAGGGTGCAGGCCTAAAAAGAAAAGAAAAAAAATAAAAGAAAATTAAAATAAAGCTGTGGGTTCCATATTATTAAAAAAATAGCTTTTGCTTACTATTATGGATATCAAGTATATATTCCTCTAAGACATCCTTTAGCCCCCAAACTATAATTTTTTATACATTTTTTATAATAGTTGATTTACAATGTTCTGTCAACTTCTGCTGTACAGGAAAACTATGGTGTTTTTAAATAATGTTCCTTACTGCCATCAACGTCAGTATAGTGATTAACTACAAAAATGTATATGTGTTCTGACTGCTAGAGATCAAGTCCTTCTTTATATCTACAGGAGAAGCAATAATCCACACCCGAACATTTCTTTTCTAGCACTACTGAACCCAGTAGGGTCTTTACAATGCATTTTAGGCAAAAGGGCTATGACAGTTGAGGATTTTTTCCCCCCAAGACCCTCTCTGCCACCTTCCTGGCTCCTGGGATTGTCTGCTTTAGCTTGTAACTAGGTGAGAGGCTCAGGCACCTGCACCCTTCAGGAGCAGTGTGACCTTGGGCTTCCAGGTTTGCAGGCGTGTCCCCTGCAGATAGAAGTCGTACTTCTTCCGGGTCATGCCACGTGGCAAGAGCCCCACGGAGGTGGAATACACAGGAATGCGCTCACTCTGGCCTGCACAAACCCCAGGCAGTGCCATGGAATGTGTTCACTTGGTTACTGGGGCCCCACCCGCAACCGCGGGGACACAGAGCAGTCACACCTCCCACAGCAGCCTGAAGGAACTATGCAGGTCAGGTTGTGAAACAACCCCCGTGGTTACTGAGAAGGGCATTTGGAATCCGCAGGGAGGTTGGTTTTGTTTTAAACTCTGCATGTTGTGCTAGTTAAAAAAAAAAAAAAAACAATGAATGTTGATTACATTTGATTCTCCCTGACATCAGTGCTTCTCGAGGGAGATGTTTGCTGCGTGATTCTCCAGGGAGACCAGGAGACATAGAATTAGGTCCTGTAACCAGGAATGCGGCAAAAATAACTAAGCAAAGAGTCTGGGAAAACATACTGAAATTATAAGGAAAAGTAAAGTGTGAGCAAAGCTATCATTTGTATTCAAGGCAAAAAGAGAGAGACTATTTTAAAACTGCCATGATTATCATGTGATATAGAGAAATAGTTATATAATTTTTGCTTGGTGCGAGGGGAAACGCAGTATATAAATTATGTAGGAAACACATTTTCTCCATAGCTGGAGGGCATTTGGGAGTCTTATCTAAATTCTCTTGAATCTGCAAGGTTTTTTGGTTTTTTTGGTTTTTTGTGTTTTTAGGGCCACACCCACAGCATATGAAGGTTCCCAGGCTAGGGGTCGAATTGAAGCTACAGCTGCCGCCCTACACCACGGCCACGGCAACGCCAGATCCGAGCCACGTCTGCAACCTACACCACTGCTCACGGCAACACCGCATCCTTAACCCACTGAGTGAGGACAGGGATCAAACCTGTGTCCTCATGAATGCTGGTCAGATTCATTTCCACTGAGCCACAACGGGAACTCCACGGTTGTTTCCCCTCCCCCCCCGGTGTTGTTTCTTACATCCTGTCTCAACAACTAGGTCCCAATCACTGAACCTCCTTTCTCCAGGATCTGGATACCTTTTTTTTTTTTCTCAATTGAATGAGAGGCCAGTGAGAATGTATGGAAGCATTCAGTTGTAAAAGCCTCTCTCTCTCCCACTCTGTCCACTCACGTCTTGACAGCAGTCACAGATGATGAAACAGGCCGGGGATGAGAGTGGTTGGTAGTAAGGTGGTACCAGGTGGGAGTATATGCTGATGGAGGAATCTGACCCTCAATTAATGAATGACATCAACGCCTTTCATGTTGAATGGCACACCGGAGGGCTAGGTGAGACAAGCAGGCAAGAAGAAAAAGATCCTATCTTGTTAATTGACCTAATCGCACCTCCTCAGATGATTTATACCACAGAGCTCCCTTTAATTTCATTAAACCGCCTCACCCAGAAACAAGACTCAGTAGTGATGATGAATAATGATTACAAATGAGAAGGTATTTTGCCTGATCTCTTGCCATGATTTCCTCTGTGAACAAACTTTTTTTAGGAAAGGCTGAAATGAAGCTCACTTCTTGGTTTTTTTTAGGATGGGGTGTTTTTTGTTGGGTATTTTTTTTTTTTTATCTTTTAATTTTAAGCAGCCACAATCTCTGTTCCAAATGGGGTGCAAATCCCATTCGTTGTATCCCTAACTTTGTGTTATAAGTGTTGGCCTCTGCAAAAGTAGCAAGAGAAATGGTGAAACTGGTGTGGGTAATAAAAGATTTGGGTCTTGAAAAGGGAAATATGAAAAGAGCTATTCAGAATTGCAGGGCCAGAGAGTCAGGCAGTTTTTCCTCATATTTCTAGGTGATAGACAAATTGTTAGTTACCACATGTATAATTTATTAGTAATTGCTCTAATTTGCCTCAAGTTTCTAAGTTGCCAGTTCAATGAGATCAACTGTTCTGTACCTGTAAAATGGAAATCATGTGATGATTTAATGATGAAGCTAGCCAGTCAGGGTGATTTCTGTACAAATGCAGTTATTGCCATTGTATTTTAGAAAAACAGGGGAGAAATAACACGACCAAACTTCTTAGAAGCCTAGTGACTAACATCACTCGCTGACCTTACAATGCTATAAGCAGGAGTTCCCACTATGGCTCAGCAGGTTAAGAACCCAACTAGTATCCTTGAGGTTGTGGGTTCCATCCCTGGCCTCGCTAAGTGGGTTGAGGATCCAGTGTTGCCCTGAGCTGTGGTGTAGGTCACAGACGCTCCTCAGATCCCATGTTGCTGTGCCTGAGGCATAGGCTGGCAGGTGTAGCTCTGATTGGACCCCCAGCCTGGGAACTTACATATGTCACAGGTATGGTCTTAAAAAGAAAAAAAAAAAAATGCTATAAGCATGTTTCCCTCTCTTGGGTATATGGACACTAGGATAAGTGGCTTTCCTTTGGGCTGGGTTGCGATCTGTTAAGAAGGAAAACCTCCCTTCCTCCTTGGGAAGGCTGCGATGGGGTGAATGCTGAATCCCTCCAGTGGGTGGTCTGGGAGACCCTGCCAATGAAGCTTAGAGCAGAGCTGGGCCTGCTGCAGGCCTTTGCAAACAGGGCTGGCATTGAACACTTGTTTCTTCTTCTCGAAGCCAATTACCCACTTCTCTCAAAAGGTAATTAGCTGACTTCAGGTATTGCTCTAAGAACCTAAATGCAAACTGTCTTCTTGTGTCCAGCCTGTCACGTTTCTGTTTGTCGATCTCCTGGATTTACCAACAGAAACAGTTTCTACTTATCTCTATCACATTGCCAAACAAGCTGAGGTCTCGTTCTGCCTCTGCCATCAGCAAAAACTGTCAACGCCCTTCTGCTTGCTGAGCTCTGTTCTTGCTGATTTGTAAGAGACAGGAACACAGCTTTACACTTGGTTCTTTGGTTTAAGCTTGTGGTCCTGGAAATGGCAGAAAGTAGGAAAATGAACGTTTTAGCTGACCTTTGAGAAAATAGGAAGTACAGGTGACAGGATAAATGCAGATTGCTCGGGACATTTTGGAAAGTCACTCTTTGACCCAACTCGGCTGGCAAACATCCTGGGACTGATAAAATTCCTTTGCAGTTCATCAGAATTTCACTTTGGCTCAATCTGTCAAAGTCACAACCACATCTCTCAAGAGTACCATTTGGCCATAGGTCAAATCCATTATCACAAACACAGTAGATGTTCCTGAATAGCATTCCTAACCACAACTGACGTCTACATGCATCTGACAAGGCAAATACCAAAAAAAAAAAAATGAGAAAAACAAAATAATTTAGATAATCCTTGCTAATTTTATTGAAATCTAGATACATTCCCGAGTGACCAAATGGCGTTTGGAAAAACGATCATATTTTGGAACCTGAAATGAGACTGTCAGCGACTAAGAATTTAAACCAAATGTGGAAACTACACTTACAGCCTCGTAATTTCCTTCATACACTATTGCATGTTCCTGAGCAAGACGGAGCACCAGAGGCGTCTCCTGGCTTAATGCTTGCTTAAGGGTCAGTAAGCAACTGGGCAGGATGGGCAGCCCATTTATCTTCAAAGTGGGGTCCTACGGCCAGAATCATCAGCATAATCTGCCTAGTAGAAAGGCAGATTAGGAGTTCCCTTCTTGGTTCAGCGGTTAACAAACCCAACTAGCGTCCATGAGGACGCGGGTTTGATCCCTGGCCTTGCTCAGTGGGTTAAGGATCTGGCGTTGCCTTGAGCTGTGGTGTAGTCACAGAGTCAGCTCGGATCCCGCATTGCTGGTGCTGTGGCTCTGGCATAGGCCGGCAGCTATAGCTCCGACTGGACCCCAAGCCTGGGAACCTCCATATGTTGCAGGTGTGGCCCTAAAAAGACGAGAGAGAGAGAGAGAGAGAGAGAGAGAGAGAGAGAGAGAGAGAGGGAGAGAGAAAGGAAGGAAGGAAGGAAGGAAGGAAGGAAGGAAGGAAGGAAGGAAGGAAGGGAGGGAAAGGGAAGGGAAGGGAAGGAAAAGAAAAGGAAAAAGAAAAGAAAAGTCAGATTCATAGGCCTAGCCCACCTATTGTAGCAGTGTTTCTGGGGATGGGGCTCAGGAATCTGTTTATATAAGCCTTGTTTATAATACCAAAAAAGTGGCATAACCCACATGTCCTTCACCTGGTGAATGGATAAAAACAATGTATAACAAGGTGTAGCCATGGAATATTATCCACCCATAAAAAGGAATGAAGTGGGATACATGCAACAACATGGATGAGCCTGGTAAACATTAAGTGAAAAAAGCCAGACACAAAAAAGCCACGTGGTGTATGATCCCATTTATACAAAATGTCCAGAATAGGCAGTGCCATCAAGGTAGAAAGTTGATTCGTGGTTGTCAGGGTCCGCACGGGAAATGGAGAGTGAGTGACAGCTGCTGGGTAGGGGTTTCTTCAGGGCTGATAATGGTGCTGTGGAATTAAATAATGGTGATGATTGTACTGCCTTGTTAATGACTAGAATCACTGAACTGTTTGCTTAGAAGGATGTATTTTATTGTGAAGGAATTATATATCAATTTTTCTAAAAAACAGCAAGTTGGATTTGGCCTGTGGGCCCACCGTTGGCCAATCCCAGTGCTAGTGTAAAAAAATGGGGGAGAGGGAGGAGCAGAGAGTTGACTGAAAAAAATGTTGATAATCATTGAACTGGATGATGTGGCTCATTACAACATTTTTTTTTTTACTTTTGTTTGTGTGTTCAAACATACACAAGTGTATTTCCACAATAAAAAAATTAATGTTTGATGCATCATGAATTAGGTATTAAAATCACCAAGGATGGAGCTTGGGTATCCATAGTTTTGACAAGTTTCCGAGTGATTTGCTTAAAACCAAGTGCTAGTTTGAAAATCAATAGCTGGGGACCACTGCTCTATACATATATGGTTCTGTTAATTTGATTATCTTAGAGACGAGAGAAACTCCTACAAAGAGACAAATAGGCAACATAAAAAACAAACAAACCAAAAAAAAGGGTCGCTGACAGCCCAACAAATGAAAAACAGGAAAGAATAAAATGCAAGTACAAAAGCTTAAAAAACTCAATACTCTGAGGCTGTTTAGCATAGAGGCAAAAAAATATCCTATGTTCCATAACAAACTGAAATCATCACTATATTACAGAGTAGCGCAACTTTTGATATTCATAGTGATGACCTGGAGGCATTCAGACAGGATTAAATTGCATTCAGTAAATGTTATTTAAGGCATGCGGAGGTAAATATTCATTTTTGAAAACAGCATTATAAGAATGCTCCAAGTGGTAAAACCTCAAACATAGAGGAAATCTGAATATCCAAGTAAGATTGTTTAGGAATTCTTAATAGCTTTATTTTAAAGTCTAATAATGTTTCTCTACTTGGCTTTTATGAACAAGACCTACCTTGCAACTAAGGAAAAATAACAGGATATAAACTTCCTGAAACAAGCACTGGATACAGAAAATATTCTGGGGTAGAGAAACTGAGATGGGAGTTTTTGTTCTTTAAGGCGTACTCTCTACAAAGCCAGTAGTTTCTAAAAATCAACTCTTTTCGCAAATGCTACCAAATTGACTTGTGATGATTTTTGTACACCTATAATTGAAATAAAATGCATTAAGAAAAAAAAATAAAATAAAAATAAGTCAACTCTTTTAAGGTATAATTGATATATATTCAGCGTATCATTTGAACATTTTTGGCAAATACGTACACACTGAGAGCATTTCCACCTCTGCAGAATTCTGTGCTCCTTTGCAGTCAAGTCAGTTCCCCACCCCCCAACACCCACCCTGCCCTGGGAAACCACTGACATGGTCTGTGTCGCTGTTGATTAATTCTGCCCCTGGAATTTCCCACAGACTCTTATTATTTATGTTCTTTTGTCCAGCTTCTTTTGGCATAACCATGACAAACATGGATGTTGCTGCATACTGTTAGTTCATTTCATCTTATTGCTGAGTAGTATTCACTATATGAATGTACCAAAAGGTATCTATCCATTCACGCATAATTTTCTGTTTGGCTACTGCGAATAAAAAGGTACAAGTCTTCTTATGGACATATATTTTCATTTCTCCTGGGTAAATACCCAGTGCCGGGCCATGTGTTCTATATATAATGCTTAACTTTGTAAGAAGCCAGCAAACTCTTTTCCCGAGTAGTTTCACCATTTTATACTCCCACTGGCAATGCATCAGAGTGACAGTAAAAGCCCATAACTTAAAAATTAATAGAGAGAAAATTCTCTCTGTCTTTTAGTGGCTTTCATCTCTCATTGGCTCAACATTTCATCTACTCCTTTCCAAGCTTCACCTTGTATTGATGCAAACTTCCCTGGTGCAGTTCTGAACATTTTTCGACTTCAACCAGCAAGTCGAAAAACAGTAACATCGATAAACTGCTAATTAATTACATATAGAGATGTCATTTATATATGTAGTTAACAATGTATATACTTAATACACAGTTAATAAAACTAACATTTTAAACACAGAATGTTTTTTCCCTGGTAGCTTAAAAAACTGTTTCTGAAACAGCACTTATCTTCCTTTGTAATAAGTAGGCAATGACGATGAATGAATCCTTGACCATTCAACATCTCGGCAATTTTTGTTGTTAACCGTTTTGAGAGTTAACTGTCTATGGAAGCCAGGGCCTCTGTTCATGAAAGAGGAGCAGAACAGTTTAAAGATAAAGAGCTCTAGGTTAAAGAGGTAGTCAGACCCGTGTGATCGTGGCTTCATTGCACGGTCCCATTCTCTAACATATGGGGTTTTGGTTTCCTCATCTGTAATCTGTGGGGTCATAATCATACTTATCTCATATGATTGTTCTGAGGACAGTGATCTCATGTATAGAAAGCCTTTGGCAATATTCCTAGTCTGTAGTTATTGCTCAATGGAATGCTTTTATTTTATTTTTTTTTTTTTTTTTTTTTTGCCTTTTGTCATTTTATGGCCGCGGGTTTATGGCCGCACCCGCGGCATGTGGAGGTTCCCAGGCTAGGGGTCTAATCGGAGCTGTGGCCACTGGCCTGCGCCGCAGCCACAGCAACGCAGGATCTGAGCCGCGTCTGCAACCTACACCACAGCTCACGGCAACGCCGGATCGTTAAC
>PVHT020004020.1:44189471-44247197 GCA_004024745.2 Catagonus wagneri | reverse complement strand
ACCACGACGGGAACTCCATCAATGGAATGCTTTTAAATGGAAGCTTTAAAAAAGATGTGTTCCCATGTC
The DNA here is from genome assembly GCA_004024745.2 of Catagonus wagneri. Classification (NCBI taxonomy): domain Eukaryota; kingdom Metazoa; phylum Chordata; class Mammalia; order Artiodactyla; family Tayassuidae; genus Catagonus; species Catagonus wagneri. The sequence continues at coordinate 44,247,128 of PVHT020004020.1, read as the reverse complement.
ACTGAAGAAAAAAGTCATCGTAGGAAACACAAGATGTGTTCTAGAATGTGAATTCTCTCTCTTCCTTGCTTTGGCCAGGATTCTGTTCCCTCTCCCCTTGAAAGTCAGGGAGACACCTATTCCATTAACTTCCAGTAAGCCCCACTCTCCTCCATATCATTTCCTCACTTCCACTCCTGCTGGGGCTGGCTGGTTTGTGACGGGGCGGGGGCCTCTTCCCTCATGGGTTCCAGTCAGCTCACGTGCTCAGAGCCTGGACTCGAAACTGACTGACCACGTTGCCCTCTGCCTTAGCTGTTGCAACTGATCTCACACTGAAGGATCCTCCTTCTTCCAGAACTCAGCCTTCATTAACATCCCACATGCTCTGGAGATTTATAAGACCTGTGGCCTCAGGGATTAAGATGCAAAGGTTACTTGGACCTCAGCCTCAAACCACCATAATAGGACAATACGGAAAAACTCACTGGACTTACATCTTAAAATGCCAGAAAATCTTTTTTTTTTTAAGTTTAATTTTGCAAAAACTATAAGAAAGGACCATAAGAAAGGGCAACTCCCACCTCAGGCTTTCAATGTAAAGACCATTTGGTAAGTGTTTCTGTTTGCATCTGTACATGCGGCCTTTATAGAATAGCCAGCCTTGCATCTTCCCTAGCTCCTGAATCTGGGGAAACTGAAGTCTGGTGGGAGGTGAATGAATCATACCAATAAGTAAGTTCATTGACAAAGGTAATCCATTTATGTATATCCAGCAAAGAGAGAAACCAAGGTCGAGCCAGTGTTATGACATCCGACTACCTATTTCAGCATCACATTGAGGCAAATTTTGTGGTCCCTGCCTTCGTATGTGTTGAGCCCTTTGCCCTTTGGTGTTAAGTTCCCACCTTCAGGCCGAAGACTGAGGAGGCAGAGCCAAGAGGAAGAAGGAAGACGGGCAGAGGTTACAGTCTGGCAGTATTGGGGTGAAGTCACACTACCCTTAACTCAGCATCTTTCTGGCAGATACCCTACACAGCATCAGCTGCAGGACAGGCTGTCATCTCTGACCACTTGGTGCAAACAAGCAGCTCACTCAGTCCCCTCATCTAGAATAGATGAAGGTGTGAGACAGTTAAACCTTGTAAGAAATACTGAAAGTAGGGCCCAAAGCAGGAGCGCTCTTTAGAGGGGCTCCTTAGGCCTCTGACGCTGCCCCTCAGGTCAGTCCTCCGTCACGCAGAGCAGAGAGAATGACAGAAAATGCTGCTGAGTTGTTTTTTTTTTTTTTTTTTTTTTTGCCTTTTGTCATTTTATGGCCGCACCCGCGGCATGTGGAGGTTCCCAGGCTAGGGGTCTAACAGGAGCTGTAGCTGCCAGCCTTCGCCACAGCCACAGCAACGCAGGATCCGAGCCGCGTCTGCAACCTACACTACAGCTCACGGCAACGCCGGATCCTTAACCCACTGAGCAAGGCCAGGGATCGAACCTACAACCTCATGGTTCCTAGTCGGATTCGTTAACCACTGCGCCACGACGGGAACTCCTGGTGAGTTATTTTGAAGAGCTTCAATGGATGACAATCAATACCCTTGACATTTTGACATCCTAGTCTATTTTTCTTTGGTTTTCCTGACAGAGTATAGGAAACTGAGGAAGAATCAAAATTCTCTGCTTGCTCTTCTTCAACTGCTCAAAAACTCACCAAAATGTACTAATTTTAAAACTAAATTTGAATTTTTGTGAACTTCTAGTTCTAAAAATGTTTAGTATCTTAGATCAAATTTATCTTACGTTAGTTCTAACTAATAAGTCAGTCCCTGCAGCAAACACCTTTTATGCCATTTATCCAGGTGGAAAATGTGGTACTTGGTTTAATTTTTTTTTCATATGTAACATTCCTACCCACTTTTTTTCTTTTCTTTTTTTTTCTTTTCTTTTCCTTTTTTTTTTTTTACGGCCACACCTGAGGCATTTGGAGTTTCCCAGGGTAGGGGTTGAATCAGAGCTACGGCTGCCAGCCACAGCCACAGCCATAGCCACACGGGATCCAAGCCATATCTACAACCTACACCACAGCTCATGGCAATGCCGGATCCCCAACCCACTGAGCAAGGCCAGGGATCGAACCCGCATCCTCATCGGTACTGGTCAGATTCTTTTCCTCCGCGCCATGAAGGGAACTCCTCTTCCCCCATCTCTTTTTCTTTTTCTTTTCAGTCATAGCAATAATATTCTAAGGATTGGTTTTTCTATGATAACTTTGACAAGTTACCTAAGATTGGTCCAGTGTTCTATTTTGGCAATTAATACTGTCCTGATTTATCCTACAAAATAGTAAAGTCAATATATAATTACTCTAGTCTGTCTTTAAAATGAGGATTGCATTGTTTTAAGATTCCTTCTTCTTGTTGAAAAAATGTACCAAACTCAGATTCTTCTTCTCTAAATAGTTGATTCATTAAAAAATTTTTATAACAATTTATAAAAGCATGCAAAAATAAAAAAAATAATGCAAAAATAAAAAAAAATAATGCAAAAATTAAAAAAAAAACAATTTATAAAAGCAGTTTCCATTGGAACATACCTACACTGTTTGTGGGAATGTAAATTGGTGCAACCACTATGGAAAACAGGATGGAGATTGCTCAGAAAACTAAATATAAAACGACCACATGATCTATCAGTCTCACTCCTGGGCATATATCTGGACAAAACCGTAATTCAGAAAGATTCATATACTCCTGTGTTCACTGCAGCACTATTCAGAATAGCCAAGACATGGAAACAGCCTAAATATCCATTGACAGATGAATGGATTAAGAAGATGTGGTACATACATACAATGGAATACTATTCAGCCATTAAAAAAGAATGAAATAATGCCATTTTGGAGAACATGGATGGACCTAGAGATTCCCATACTAAGTGAAGTCAGAAAAAGAAAGACAAATACCATATAATATCACTTATTTGTGGAATCTAAAATATGGCACAAATGAGCCTACCTACAAAACAGAAACAGACTCACAGACACAGACAACTGACTGTGGTTGCCAAGGGGGAGCGAAGAGGGGATGGGATGGACTGGGGGTGGTAGATGCAAACTATTATGTTAAAATGGATAAGCGATGAGATGTTTCACTATATAGCATAGGTAGCTCTATGGGATAGACCATGATGGAAGATAATATGAGAAAAGGAATGTATACGTATGACTGGATCACTTTGCTGTACAACAGCAATTGCACAACGTTGTAAATAAACTATATTTTAATTTAAAGAAAGCAATTTCCCTTTTAAGTGGATGATCCTAAAACCATTCATTCTTTCCTCACTTGTTTTATAAACAAAATAAAAAGGGCTAAAAAATAATATAAATAAGTATATTAAGTACCTACTGTGTGCCATGCACTGGACTAAACATTACATACATAATGTGCTCATAACATGCTATAAACAATGATAGGTGCTATTATCAGCTTAATTTATATAAAAGGAAATGAAAGTTTAGAGAATATTGACTTGCCCACAGTCACATGTACTGAAAGAAAATCTTGTTATTAAAAAGTAGAAAAATAAACTCAAAAACAAATTACAGAATCACAAGTTCATATTTAATTATTATTGCTAATGCTGAAAGCATACAGTTATCCTATATATGCATAAACCCACACATGTATATGATCACCGTTATATAATCTTAGACTGGAAAGGAATTACCGTAGAACATCTAATACCCTCATTTTCCAAATGAAGAATTTAAGGTCTATGAAGTGAGATGACTAGCCTACAGGGACACAGCCAGTTAAGTGAGTTTCAGACTCACTTAGCTGTTGTATATTGTGTGTCTCCTGTGAATATCAGTTCCTCAAATGTTGGCAGCATGTCCAAAACTCCCTTCCTTCCCGGGTTCTCACATTGCAAAACCACCTTGTTCATGGCATAGACCCGTCCTTGTTTCTTCACGTGACATGCCTCCCTAGCTCCGTGGACAAAGAAATATCTCCATATTTCTGTTAAGTTTTGCAGATGCCTGTTTGTTTACATTGTCAAAGAGTAACCATGGTAGCTTCGGTGTTGTCACTGTTGAGCCTGTCAATATAATTGTGTAGTGGTATCACTGGAGTTGTGAAACAAACATTAATACCCATTCCTTGTGTTTATATTTAGCAAAGAGTGATAATGGTGTGATTATAGGATGTAAACAAGCTCCACCCAGAGTGAGCCTGGATGACTAAACGATTGCCTGGGGAGCTAGGTTACCCAATGCATATTGCACTCTGAAATGAAAATATTCAGCATAGACAACTTTATTATGACTATAAATTTGGCTGCCTACTATTACCATTTCAAGCCAAATTATATATGTTTGATGAGGCATAATTTCTTATTAGATCCAAAGAATACCAGGGCAGAATACATCATGATGGAATTATAATTTGAATTTTAATCAAGCTTTGTTCATTCCCCAATTCTAGCTAATGAAATAAATTCAATGCTATAGTTATACAAATGAATAGGGGACAACATAGGACAAAAAAGGGACAAATTATATTGCTTCCAATAAATATTTTTCATAACAGTAAGCATAACTGTTGGCATTTTTTTTCCTGACCTTTCCATGAACCCTCTTTCATCAGCCTTACGGTGGTCGCTTCTGAAAGACAGATGTCTAACCCTGGGTTTTGGCATCTCTGATGAAGGATTTCACATGCTGAATCCAACCCTTTAATGATTCTCTAAAATTTTATTTTGATAACCTCTATGCAAGCGCTGCATGCATATCAATGTTTCTCATTTCTGACAAAGAGAATGAGTTGAAACCTTTCCAACAACATAACATTAGTGAAGTGGAGAGGGAATTTACGTGATAGACTTTGGTTTGCTCCATTCTGCTTGCTGTTTCTCTCTTCTCTTCATCCAGCACACCCAGAACATTTGCAGTAAGTGTTTATAATGAGATGCCATTGAATGTATGAAGTCATAGCTGGAATTGCCTCTAACACACGATCGTATTGTCTGCACTAACCACATCATCAGCCACATGAGAATAATACAAATAGAAAATCAAGTTATCTGAGTGATGAGCCTTTTTTCCTTATTCCTAGTCACTTTTAATTGGTTCTGGTGAATGTTTAACTTCTAAGCAGTGTATTTATTTTCTGGTCATTTTTCCAAATCACTATAACATTTTTGAGTATATGAACAATTATGGTTTATAAAGGTTATGGAGTCAGGTGGCATAAGCCAGTGGACACAAGGTGATATAGTTTTGAATATTAAAACTAGGTTATCTGCCACACTGCCAAACAGCTCTCTCTTTTAATTGCAAAAAAGTAGCAAAATTTCATTGCTGTAAAATGGCTTGGGGGCCTGATAAATATTGTTTTTCTAAAGTATTTAAGTCATCAAAGCAGTAGTAGGAGGTCGGTGTCTAGTAGTGTTGCTTAATAGCTGGAAGCAGATCAGGATGATCTTAGATTTGTTTTTCAAAACATTTTCACAAGGGCAAATATAAAAAATTTAAAAGTTTCAGAGTTTCCATAAAATAAGCAGAAATAAGACTTAGACTCTACCTCTCTAAGGGTGTGGAATATAATTTCAACTTGCAAATATTGGTACAACTGTCATATTATTTTCACATTGTGACAATTTTTAGGGTTTTTTTTTTTCACTTGAAACGTTGTCTCAGGGGCATTGTGACTGTTAATCTTTATTCATGATTTATGCAGCCTGAACTCAAATCTCTGGAATAAACTTAATAAATCGTGTGTCAATGCAGAGAGTGTCAGAGACTGTAGAAAATTTGATGAACAATTTTTACGTGATTGGTACCACTTATGCCAACTTTATGTAAATTTTCTGCTTAAGATATCAAAACTCTTAGGACCTTCTGGAAAGTGTAGAGATTCAGTTTCTTGCCTGATTTACTTTGAGATGAGCTGAAACCAGGCTGGACCAAACTTATGTACGGTCAATCACCCTTTAAAAGATAAATAGCAAAGAATATCGCATAGCTTGAATTCACGGCATACCAAAACGCTTAACTCAAAACCCTCCTGCTGCAATTTATGTCCATTTGTACTTGCTGTTTTCTCAAAGGAGCTCTTAGAGTATAACTGAGTAGCCTCTGTGGAACTATAACTAAGCAATAACCTAGGAGAAAAGGTACATTGGTAATTAGTCCAGGAAGTGGTGCTGGTTGGAATACCAAGCAGGGCTAGCCTGTCATTAGTTACTGAGTTATTTTCCGTGGTGATATAGTAATTACAGCTTTAAGAACACCCAGAAATTTTTGGATATAATTACTGGATGTGTGATTATTTTTAATAAACTTTTCTAAGAAGAGTTTTACAGTTACAGAAAAATTTCAAAGATAGTGCAGAGGGTTTTCATATACTTTGTACCTGGTTTCCCCTCTTTTTAACCAAATTGGACAACCTAAAAGTAATGGATACATTCTTAGAAACATAAATGTTACGAGACTGCGGTCATGAAGAAATAGATAATTTGAAAAGATTAGTAAGGAGATTGACCAATAATCAACCTCCCCCGCCAAAAGAGCAAAAGTCCAGGACCAGACAGTGTCACTGGTGAATTCTACCAAACATTCACAGAATTAACTCCAGTCCCTTCTCAATTCTTCCCCCCAAAAATAAAGAGAAGGGAATGCTTCCAAAGTCATTTTACAAGGCCAGCATTACCCTGATAACAAAACCAGACAAATACATCACATACACACAAAAAATCATAGGCCAATATCCTTGAACCATAAATGCCAAAATCCTCTACAAAGTATCAACAAACTGAATTCAGCAAAATATTAAAATGACTAAACACCATGATCAAGTGGAATTTACTCCAGAGATGCAAGGATGTTTCAACATCTGCAAATCAACCAATGTGATATACTACATTAACAAAAAAGAGGGGTAAAAATTATATGATTATCTCAGTGGTTGCAGAGAAAGCATTTGGCAAAATTCAACATCTATTTATGAAAAAAATTCTCAACAAGGAAACATACCTTGACATAATAAAGGCCATATACAGCAAGCCCACAGCTAACATCATACTTAATGTTGAATAGCTGAAAGCTTTTCCTTTAAGATCAGGAATAAGACAAGGATGCCCATGCTTATCACTTTGATTTAATATAGTATTGGAAATCCTAGCCACAGCAGTTAGGCAAGAAAAATAAATGGCATCCAAATTGGCAAGGAAAAAGTCAAACTGAGACCATTTGAATATGACATAATTTTATATGCAAACCCTGAAGACTCCACTAAAAAACTGTTAGAATAAAGAAATCTAGTAAAGTTGCAGGATACAATATTTCAAAACATTAACAATAAACTATCAGAAAGAGAAATTAAGAAAACAACCCCATTTACAATTGTATCAGAAAGAATACAATACCTGGGAAGAAATTTAACCAAAGAAGTGAAATACCTGTACACTAAAAACTGTACGACACTGATAAAAGTAATTGAAGACACAAATAAATGGAAGATATTCTGTGCTCATGGACTGGAAGAATTAATATTATTAAAATGTCCATACTACCCAAAGCAATCTATAGATTCAGTGCAATCCCTATCAAAATTCAAATGCCATTTTTCACAAAAGTAGAACAATCTTAAAATTTGTAAGGAACTTGCATAAATTCTGTGTTCCTAGGTGGGAAGATTAAATCTTAACTTTAAATCTTAACTTTTAAAAAAATAGGGAAGAATAAATAGAAATGATCAGTAAAATCTGGAGGACAATAATGTTGGAGATCTTCCTCTACCAGTTATTGAAATGAATTATAAAGCTATAATAACTTTAAAATGTGATGTTTTACAAAAACAACGGAAATCCAACCTAGGAAGAGATTCTAGTATGTATAAGAACTTACTCTATGGAGTTCCTGTCATGGCTCAGTGGTTAACGAATCCGACTAGGAACCATGAGGTTGTGGGTTTGATCCCTGGCCTTGCTCAGTGGGTTAAGGATCCGGCGTTGCCGTGAGGTTGCAGGTGCGGCTCGGATCCCGCGTTGCTGTGGCTGTGGTGTAGGCTGACAGCTACAACTCCTGTTAGACCCCTAGCCTGGGAACCTCCATATGCCGCAGGTGCGGCCCTAGATAAAGGCAAAAAGACAAAAAAAAAAACTTACTCTAGGTATAGGTGGTATAAATGAATTTATCGATAAGTAGGACTGAACCAACTGATAAATGTTTTGAGGAAAATGAAAGTTAGCTTTTGACATCACACCATGTACCAAAGTAAATTATAAATGAAGAGTTTATAAAATTTTAAAAGTCATAGAAAATCTAGGATCAATATTTAACCACACCTGGAATAAGAAAACCCTTCTAAGTGGAGGAGTAATAGAAGACACCACAGAGAAAATGACTGACGGGCTTAAATTCTAAAACCTCCAAGTCAAATGGATGATAAACAGAATTAGAAGACAAATGAGGAATTTTTTAAGTTAAATATAGATGGCAAAGAGTTAATTTCTTTAATGTATACAGAGAATTTCTCAACACCGCTTAAAAAAAGGCCAAAAAAGAAAGAAAACTGGAGAAAAGGCAGGAATAGACAAATCAGCAAGACAGAATACTATGGGGCCAAGAAACACATAATAAGGCTTCAAAGGAGTATTTATTCACTTAATGTTTACATGTTTAAATATTTATGTCAAGAAACTAATAACAAAATACCATCTTTAATCTGCCAATTTGAAGAGATGTTTTAAAACAATGAAAACCCAGTCTTGGCAAAGGTTCAATAAAGTGGGCAGTTTCATTTACTACCAGGGGAAGTAAAAATATGACAGAAAATGTAAACTTTTAGGGGAAGGAGCATAAGTGGAAGGAGGATTGGAATGCAGGCTAAAATCCTAATCCAAGCGTTCTAACTGTATTGCTATGTGAACCTAAACAGGAAGTCTAAATTTCTTTTTTTTTCTTTTTCCTTTTTTTTTTTTTTCGCTGTTTAAGGCCGCACCCGCAGCATATGGAGGTTCCCAGGCTAGGGGTCAAATCGGAGCTACAGCTGCTGACCTACACCACAGCCAGAGTAATGCCAGATCCTAGTTGCAGACGCAGCTCTGGCTGTGGCATAGGTCAGCAGCTGTAGCTCCAACCTACACCACAGCTCATGGCAACGCCGGATCCTTAACCCACTGCGTGAGGCCAGGGATCGAACCCATAACCTCACGGTTCCTAGTTGGATTCGTTAACCACTGCGCCATGATGGGAACTCCAGGGAGTCTAAGATTTCTGCATCATTATTTTTTCATCTGTAAACAAAGAGGTGAGTTTAAAAATATAGTCAGTTGAAATGCAGACAGGAGAGGCCCTGAGACTGGGAGGAAGATGGGAAATTTAGGCACTAGAAGAGAATTGTTCTCAGAGAATCTAAAATCTCAGATCTATGCATTGTAATATCATAGAAACACTATCTCAATAGACGTGGGAACTTGGCAGAAGGTAGAGAAAGCATTAAGCATTAAAAAATAAATGGGAAAAGGATTATTTAATAAATGATTTAGCTCTCATTATGAAAAAAAGGTAGATTAATGCCTCACCTCATACAGATGGGTAATTTTAGATGGATTAAGGGCCTGAATGTTTAAAATAAAGCTTTAAAAATTTTAGGAGGAAATACAAAAGAATAGTTTTATTGCTGTGGAGGAGAGGTTATTTCTCAGTGCACAGAAAGGACAGTTCATAAAGGAAAGATTACATTAAGAAATAAAACTCTTTTATGCAAGAGCCACTACAAATAAAGTCAAGACACAAATCCTGGACTGGAGAGATATAATTTCAACACATAAAACAGAAAATATGTTGGTTTCCAGACTACGTAGATGGAGAATCCTTACAAAACAGCATGAAAAAAGACAAACAACCGACTACAAAAAATGAGTAGCAAAGAATACCTTCAGGCAGGATGCAAAGGAGATTTAAAGGACCAATAAATATAAGGAAAGATGCTGAGGCTAACAATAGGGAGAGATGCTTACTAAAACAAAGAGGTACCATTCCTCTTTCGGCAGAATGACCAAAAATAAAGAAGCATGACACTGCCCAAATGTTAGGCAGGGTGAATGAACAGAATTTTCCTGGCTTACTAGACAAGGCAGTCTGGTACACTTGTTTTGGAAAGTAGGTTGGCAATACCTGGTAAGGATGAAAATGTGGTCTGTGAAGCAGCAGTTTTACCCCTAGAAATATTCCCTAGAGAAGCGCCATACAAGGACATTCACCAAAGCATTCACTGTCACGGCAAAACCTAAAAGCCATTAATGAAGCAAGGACAAGATAAAGTATATTATGTTCGTATTTTGTTTCCTTCATGGTGGCTATGTCCCTAGCCACCAGAACGGTACCAGGAACACTGTTGGTGTACATAAATATTTGTTGATGTACAATGTCACTGGTGCACTTATAACAATTAAAAATGTACAATATCACTTGTATACTTAACAGCAATTAAAAATGAATAAACTTGTACACATACAGCAATTAAAAATCAATAAACCAGATCCATATATATCCACATCAGTAGATTCCAGAAACAGTGTTGGGTGAACAGAATGATTCTGGAATTTGTATACTATGGTACAAATTTGATACAGAGGAAACAATACTGTATACTGTTCATAGATACCTATATATGTATTAAAATAAAGAAAGTCTAGAAGAAAACATACAAAATATCTAACAGTGGTTGCCTCTAGGAGAGAAGGAAAGAATGGTAGGACAGAGAAAGGGAGAAGAAGGAAAATGAAACTAAGGATTGGGAAAGAAAGGAGACTTCAGTTTACCTCTATGATCTTATTTCTTCTAATGAGAAAAATTCATCTGAGACACAAATGACAAAGTGTAAACTAAAGAAAATTTTTTTGACTTGTAAATATATAGGTGTTTATGATTTCTATTTATAAAATCTTTTAAGGACTTTCTGCTGTGGCTCAGCAATAATGAACCCAATTAGTATCCATGAGGATGCGGGTTTGATCCCTGGCCTCTCTCCGTGAGTTAAGAATCTGGTATTGGCATGAGCTGTGGTATAGGTCACAGACAGCTTGGATCTGGCATTGCTGTGGCTGTGGTGTAGGCTGGCAGCTGCAACTTTGATTCAGTCCCTAGTCTGGGGACTTCCATATGCTGTATGTGCAGCCCCAAAAAGCAAAAAACAAAACGAAAACTTTTTAAATAAAAAAGAATACTTTTTATTCATAAAATAAAAACTATGTAAGTGGAAGTAAGGAATAAAAACAGTGGAAATTCAAAATATAGTCAATGAAATAAAAAATTCACATCCCTGAGTTTAAAACAAAGTCAAAGAAAAGTAAATCTCAGAGTTCCCATCGTGGCTCAGCAGAAACCAATCTGACTAGCATACGTGAGGACGCAGGTTCAATCCCTGGCCTTGCTCAGTGGATTAAGGATCCGGTGTTGCCGCAGCTGTGGTGCAGGTCACAGACACGGCTCGGCTCTGGCACTACTGTGGCCGTGGTGTAGGCCAGCGGCTACAGCTCTGATTCGACCCCTAGCCTGGAACCATCCATATGCTGCAGGTGCGGCCCTAAAAAGACAAAAAAAAAAGAAAGAAAGAAAAGTAAATCTCATAGACTCCAAAACAGAAAACAAGAAGATAAAATATACAGGAGAAAATTTAATGGAATGGACACTCAATTCTAAAAGTATAACATCTGCGTAATAAGACTTCCAGAAAGAGAAAACAAAGACAAAGGTTGGGAGATAACCAATATTTAAAGGGATTATAAAACATTTCCCAGAGCTGAGAAAAGGCAAGAGCCTTCAGGTTTAAATGGCAAATCCTCATGAAATTGTGAACACAAAGGATAAAGTGAATATGCTAATAGCATTCAGAAGGGAGAAAAGTTAGTTACAAAGAAATAAGAATCTTGAGTGGCATTTTATTTCTAATCATCAACACGTTAGAAGAATGAATTCACAGTTCTGAGGGAAAATGATACAGAACCTAGGATTTATAAACCATTAAGCCATTAGTCAATGTAAAAACAGAATAAAAAATTTTGGAAGACTCTGGAGTAAAGCTCTCTGGGGGCATAATTGTTTGAGAATATTCTCTAGCAAAGGAAGCAGGGAACCTAAAAGAAAGAAAAAAGAATGTCATTTGAAAAAATATTGACCCTCCTCTCAAACAGCACAAGGAAAAAAAAACCCTTAAGTTGTGGCAGGTTTAGATAACACTATGTCTGAATTACAGCATAAAGTCAGAAAGCAGCCTGAAACATTCAAGAAGAAGTGGATTTTTTTTGTATTGATTTGACTAACCAGCTATGTGTTCCTAGTATTAAGGTGAAAAATAAGCTGCCAATGCCAATGAAATAGAAACGAAACAAAACAAAAACAATTCAAATTGTCAGGAGAAACAAAAAGCTTCACAAGAAACACATTGTCCAACTATGAGACAAGTGAAATGTGTTTTGATTTTGAGCAATTGGTGATTTTTTAAAAAGGTTTGACCTTGAAGCTTAAAGGATTTTCTTTCAAGCAGCACGAGTTAAGGAACTCAGGGTTTAAAGTGAGCAATATATATAGAATCATAATATTGAAATGTTTTCTTGGTTTTCGTCTTCTGCACTTTATTTCTAGAGAATCTGTAGAAGGTAATTAAGATTACCAACCATACAAATTATAAATCCTGAAATGTAAAATGTATGATATGGCTGAGACAATTTAGGTGATTGAAGAGAGGAGCAATGGAGGGAGGTGAAAGGGGGCCAGTTTCCTCAAGTTGCACAATTAAGAGGTACTGGTTTAAACTGATGGACTGAGGAATAAAAGTTTAGGAGTGTTCCGTTAAACTTCTAAAGCTAATGTAGAACTTAAAAGTAAAAACTGCAGCAAAATTTGGGAAAAGGAAGGAGGAGGAAAGAGAAGTGTAGTGAGCAAAATTTCTGATTTATTTAAAGTATAGAGTGAATTGATGCTGCTAAAATTTGATAAATCGAGAGAGGAGATCTAAGTACTGCCAGAAGAGCTAAAACCAGGAATTCTAACAAGCAGTTACCAAGACTAGGGGTGGTACATGATCTGGAGGCGTGATGTCTCCATTTATATCCTCCTCTAGTGAGTGAATTTGTGTTACCATGAGAATTCATTACTTTTACAGTAAATTTTTTAAGGAGAGAAAAAGTCATAAGGTCCCCCTCCGCCTTGCTGATTTCCCCAACCTCCTTCCATAAAAAGAGTCGAGCCAGAGAAAAGGGACAAGAGCTTGCTGCCCAAGTTCTTTGTGTTGTAACTTCTGTCATCTTCTTAGAAAATAAAGAGCCTAGATTACGGTTTGGCAGAAACTCAAAAACCTATAGAACAGACACCGAACGACGGACAAAAATACCCAAAGAATTCAAATGGAAACGTTTAAGGTCAGTGGCTCACAGACAGTGCAGTTAGGTTATGTCTAACCTACTGCTTTTAGGCGGATGAAGCACGCGGTACCCAGAATCAGCAGGGAAAAGATGAGTCCTGCAAACCCAGTCAGCAGAAAAAACGTGGGCTCAAAGTGATTCGAAGGGGTGTATAGAGATATAATAACAAAGGTGAGACTCGACATTCAAATTCATTGCTCACTCAAAGGAAGGTGCAGTTGTCACAGTATGACTCAAAATATATCATGATGCAAACTGTTTCGTTTAGAATGGATATGCAGTGAGGTCCTACTGTACAGCACAGGGAACTATGTCTTGGGATAGAACTTGATGGACAATAATATGAGAAAAAGGATGTACATATACACATATGAATGTGCTGCACAGCAGAAACTGACACAGCATTGTAAATCAACTGTAATTTTTTTAAAAAGGAAAAATATATATCATGAAAAAAATCGGCAAGTACATTTTGAATTCCATTAAAGATTAATAATAATAAATAGTAAAAGCTAACAGTTTACTGAATGCCCATTATGTGCCAAGCACTGTGCTGAGTGCTTTAAGTGTATTATTTCATTTTTATCTTCAAAAGGTTCCAATGAGGTTAGTACTCATTATGCGCAAGTATAGATGAGGAAACAGAGTCAACTGAGGTTGAATATCTTGCTCAGAATTACATAGCCAGTAAGAAATGGTACACAGATCCCAAGTGTGCCTGATTCCTAAAATACGTGTGTTTAGAAAAATAGGAACACACTTGTTAGGAAATAAGTTACTAACTATAATCTCAACGCCCTGGGATTTTCACGTATTTTAATGCACGTCATCCTCCCAACGTACTTTCCATGTGTGATACATTTTCTGTTTCCTACCAATTTAGGGATCACAGCTCTATATTATATGTACTGTGTACATATATACACACACATAATAATATTGTTTGACAATCAGCTTTTTCATTTAAGAATAACTGAATATTATTCCCTATGATTCAGTAGCCTGCTGCAGTATCCATTTTAAAGTCTGCTTGGTATTAATTTGTTCATTCACTCTCTATATACATACACTTTTTTTTTTAGGCAAGGAATAGATTTATTAAGATAGGATGCTTATGAGGGATAAAAGCAGGCAGGAGAGAAGGTTCTCTCATTCAGTATTTCTTGATGTGCAAGCCACTATTCTGGACACGTATTATACAAGCAGATAAGCATACAAAAATCCCCGAATTTATGAATATATGGAGTTTACATTTCAGTGTAGGGAAATACCAGTAACAGAGTAAGTAAAGTATGTATTATGTTGGAAGCTAAAACATGCTGCACAACTTAAAAGATTTAGCAGGATAAGAGGGATCAGGAGAGCCAGGAGGGTGGTAAGGTGATTGAAGTTTCCACTGAGAAAATGGCATTTGAGCAAAGCCTTGATGGAGGTAAAGGAATAATCCAGGCAGATTTCTGGGGAGAGAGCTCTTATAAATTGAGACATACTTATGATAAAATTCACTCTTTTGAAATATATTGTGGCTTTTAACATATTCACAAAGTTGTGCAACCATCATCCAATTCTATACCATTAAAATAACCTCCCCAAAGAGTCTGCACCCATTAGCAGTTGGTCACTATTGCCACCTCCCCACAGCCCCTGGCATGCGCTAAGGAACTTCCTATCTCCATGGCTTTGCCTGTTCTGGCCATTTCATGTAAATGGAATGCTACAATGTGTGACCTCTTGTGTCTGGCTTCTTTCACTGAGAAAACGTCTCCAAGGTTCACCCAGGTCACAATATACATCAACTCTTCACTTCTTTTATGGCTGGATAATATTCGGTTGTGTGGATATGCCACGTTTTATTTACCCATTCATTAGTTGGACATTTGGATTTCCCCTTTTTGGCTTTTATGAACAGTACTGCTTTGGGTATTGGTGGGAACACATATGTTAAGTCCTGCGGGGTGTATACCCAGGGGTGGAATTGCTGGGTCCCATGGTAACTGCCAGACTGTTTTCCAAAGAGGTTGTGTCAGGGAGAAAGTATTTAAAGCAGAAGGAACAGCCATCACAAATGCATGTCTACAGCACAGAAGGTAGGCCACTGTGGTTGGAGTGGAGCAAGCGAGCCAGAGATGGGGTAAGAGAGTTAATGCAGGAGGACTAGAATATACAGGACCCTTTAAGGCTTTGTAAGGACTTTGACTTTTATTCTGAGAGAACTGGAGCAGAAGGATCATGTGACCTAGCATCATTTTTATGAGAATCAATATGACTGTCATGCAGGGAGTGACTACAGGGGAAAAAGAAGATTAGGAGACTGCTGTCGTGATCCAAGCAAGAAAGAGCAATGTCTCAGACCAGGCAGTGAAGGTGGTTGGATTCTGGGTAGGTTTTGAAAGTAGAGCCAATTAGATTTCCTGATGGATGTGGTGGCTATGATAAGAAAAAGAAAAGAAGAATAACAAGTCTTTGAACAGCCTGAGCTTATGGAAAGATAGAGATGCCATTGATTGAGATGAAGAGGACTGCAGGTAGAACACTTCTTGTTGATGCTTGTGGATGAGGGAGTTCAGCTTTTGACACGTTGAATTTGAGAATTCTCTACTCAGCCACACAGAGATGTTACATAGGCAGGTGGATATTTAAGTATAGAGTAGAGGAGAGTGGTCTAGGTTGGAGATATGGATTTGGGATTAATTCTGACAGTGGTTGAGACTTAAGAAGGCGTTGAGTGTCAACAGAGAGGAAAAGAGAACTGTGGACCGAACCCTGAGGCTCAGGATCTTAAGATGCTAGTAAGGAGGAGAGGAACTAATAAAGAGCATTGATGAGGTAGGAAGAAAACCAATCAAGTGGGATGCCCTTGAAACCAAATGAAGAACGTATATCCAGGTGGAAGAACACAATTAGGTCAAATGCTGCAGAGAAGTCAAGTAAGATGAGTACTGAGGATTTAGCAATAAAGAGGAACTTGATGAGTAGGTTTTTTGGAGTGATGGTAGCCAAAGCCTGATTGGGATGGGTGTAGGAAAAAATGAAATATACAGAAGGAAACTCTTGAGGATAGTAGACAGGTTCATTATCTGGATTCTGGTAGTGGTTTCACAGTATATACATATGTCAAAATTGATCAAGCTGTACACCTTAAATTTCTGCACTTTAGGGTACTTTAGTTATACTTTAATAAAGCTGACAAATGGAGACAGTGGGAGGAAAGAAATGAATAAATCTCTTTAGAGGAGATTAGCCGCAAAGGATCAGAGAAATGATAGCTACAGAAGAAGTGGGGTAAGAAAAAATTTTTTTACATGGGAGGAATAACCACATATGCGTATGCTGTTGGGAAAGGTCCATTAAAAGAGGAATTGGTGCTGTTAAAGAGGGAAGGGTTGGGAGAATGAATCCTGGAGCACAGATAGACCTGCAAGGGGAATGGGACCTAGTGCACAAGTGGAGAAAGGAGAGCACAGGTGGTTCCTTTATGGTGGCATAGAAGCCGAGTCTGTGTATACAGATATCAGTAGGAGGGAGATGGGGTGGTGAGGATCTGGAAGTTCTCTTTGGATGACTTCACTTTTCTCCATGAAGTGGGAAGCAAGGTCATCAATGGAGAATGAGGATAGGGGAGAACATGTTGGAGATTTGAGGGGGGAAAGGTCACTGTGAAATCCTTGTCAAGGCGACTGAAAACACAGAAAGGAACAGAGTGAGAAATGATTGCTGGGCAGCATTTAGGGCTCACTGAGTGTTGTGGTCACGAATTTCCATTCAATGCAGTTGTGTGTTTTCCTCCGGGCCTGTTCAACAGCAAGGGTGTAGGCATAGAGTTGGCAAAGAACTGGCTCATGGTTTTGCCAGCAGAATAGACAAGCAAGAGAGGCCAAAGGGTTTTAAGTGCCTGCAAGAGAGTAGTTATCATGATGGGCCCTTTGTTTTAACTGGGCCAGGAAGAAAGAAAGGACATCAAAGGGGGGGGGAGAGAGAGTGAAAAGGTAATAGAATCAATGAATTGGAGGTCCTGGGGGAGTCCAGAGATGGTTGGAGTTGGGACACTGAAAGGAGGGAGCTGGACAGGTCAGAGTGGAGGTCAGAGAGTGGGACATATGTCATGGTATTCCATTATATAAACGTACAGACTTGAACCAGTCAAGACCATTTTCTGAGATAAGTCTGCAAGATCTTGAAAACTGTCTTCTAGTATCTTCTATCTTCTAACTAATTCGGCCACTTCTTATTTCTTGGTGAGTGCTGTTTTCTCTCTGAGATCCCAGGAATGTCTGTAAGATTCAGCCCCCACACTTCTCAGTTCATTTAACCTCAACTTAACAATTCTCTGTAAGCGCCTTTGCCTCTCGGAACCCAATTCTCTATAATATCTGTCCCTGGATTATGCTGGGAGGTCTGGGATTCCTTGGAGAACTAGGAGGAAAGCGAGGAGAAACCAGTCCACTTGCCATCCGTCCCTCCCTCCAGGGTCTCCCGGGGGCAACCCACCTTGTCTTAGATGAAGCATGGAGTGTTTCCCTTTTACAGCTGAGATTCTAGCGCCCTGGTCCTGAACAGCATAAATAAGAGTGTAGGTTTTTCAGGACAGAGCTCCACCTTTATCTAGGGCCCTCACTGAATGGAAAGTGACCTGCCACTCTGTCCTAGAAGATATCCTCTATTTCCTGTTCCATCACAACCACTATAAACGTTATTTGGAGATACACTAGTCATTGCGGTGTCACCATGTTTTTCTTGGTTTAAGTGAGCTGTGTGTTATGATCTTTAATGGGAAATCAGTTCAGCAAGAAAGTTAAATTCCTTAGGGGGCTTACTTTGAGATTCTGTATCATTTACTAGCTGACTAGTCCCTTGTTTTAACATATGTACGTGGAAGAGTTGGAGTTTGGATTTGCATGTATTTATAGCTGTGTTTGCCTTGTAAGCCTTGTCTTTAAGCTATTTCCTCCACTGGGATTTCCTTTCCTAAAGCTAAAATTCAATTCAAAAGAAGGAATTCCTTTATGCTGGTATTATAAGCCTTGCTGATTGCCAAGGAAGATTTTCCTTCATGTTGGGCAAAACGCTCGCTGCCCCTACACACCCACATGCCCACGCTCTCTGCCTTCCCACCTCCACACTGCACACCAACAAAGGTACACGCCCACAGAACATGTGCGACAGATGCCACCAAGCCAAGAAGCCTGCCCTCAGTGTGGCACCTGCATCAGCCTGCTCCTGCCAGGCACAGGCACTTAGGATCACATCGGCACTGACTTAGGGAGGGTCCATCCACCTTTGTAAGTTCTCTGTTGTCCCCATGTCGCCCTACACACTAGAGTCTTCCTCCAAAACTCTCACCAAGTTCCAGCCTCCTGGCCTGTGTCACGGGCAACAGAGACCTGATGAAATCATGTGCTCTTAAGAAATAACCCCACTGAAACTAGCCCAGAGGTCATTACGCAGAAGTCCATGTAACAGAGAAACTCCAGTGCCACGATTTTTTTTTTTATCTTTTCTAGGGCCACACTCGCAGCATATGGAAGTTCCCAGGCTAGGGGTCTAACAGGAGCTATAGCCGCTGGCCTACAGCCATAGCAACGTGGGATCCGAGCCCCATCTGCAACCTACACCACAACTCAAGGCAACACCGGATCCTTAACCCACTTAGCTATGCCAGGGATCGAACCCACAACCTCATGGTTCCTAATCGGATTCGTTAACCACTGAGCCACAATGGGAACTCCATCCAGTGCCATGATTTTAGGCTGTTCACAACTCTTCATCCTCCCACACATTCTCTCATTCCATGTATTGTTTCTCCAAGAAGCATGGAGATTATCAGGAGCCAAGTTTTCTCTAGGTCTCTGCGCGTTTCTGCACAAGCCCTGATCCGCTGCGCACAGCGAATGCTCAATTATGAACAGACTGGGGGAGAAACTGGGCAGCCCCATCCAAGATAGCCTTGCGGTGGCCTCCCAGGGTCAGAGTGTGAGGGACTCTCAGTGGCATTTACGGAGTGCAAGTGTGCCGTTCCTAGCCTGGTGGTTGTTTTATTGCTGCAGAAAATATATACTGCTTTCTCCCTCCAGCAAAAGGTGTTCCTTTTTTTTTTTTTTTGATCATGCACTCGAGAAGCATGCAGAAGTTCCCAGGCCAGGGATCCAACCCATACCACAGCAATGACAACACTGAATCTTTAACCGCTAGGCCACCGGGGAGCTCCCAAAAGATGATTTTAATCTGATGATTTTCATAGCAGCAAAACGCAGTGTAGCCAACAAGTAGGTTCCTGCAGATCACTGACGGAAATGTCTCCTCTGACCAAATGCACAGTTGTCATGTTTAGGGCATCTTTTATCACCTTGCCCGTGCCACCCCACCGCTCCCCCTCCACATGACACACCCTCCTTGTCCCAGGTGCGAGGTGGTCACCTAATGGCTGTGATTTCAGCGACTGCCCGGACGGGGCATGCGATGGCTGCGCGGAGGGAAAGATGCCCTTTTGTTCTTTTGCCCCCTCACCTTCCTCAGTGGAATCAAGGCTTTAAGAGGTTATTTTTAACCTCTCTTGTCCAAAGGGAAAGGAGGAGAGGGCAAAGTGAAGAAGCCCCGATTCTCTGCAACACTTCCTCTAAAGAATGGGCTTCGAAAAACATCATTGCCGAAGATTAATTCCTCTGTCGATAAGTGACGGCGGCTAATCTAGTGCCAATTGCATATGCCTGGGGAACGAGCCCTGTGGAAACTCAAGGCAGCTAAATCATTCAGTGATGCGGCGCTTGTTTTCTCTCCCAAACACTGACCAGGCATCTGCCATTGCTTTCCCTTTTTCAACTCGCAAAGGAAAAAGAAGTGTCAAACGGTTCTTACAACTCCAAAGGGCACACTGGATGTGTTTTGACACAGGGTGAAAATACATTATTCGAAAATCTATTCACATCCAGAATTATCTTTTCAAACTAAATGTCTGTTTCGCCCCTCAGTTCCTGCGTGCGCGGAGCCTTTGGGAAGGCACCTGCCTTGGATGGTTTTAGTTACTGAGTTTGACTCAGCCAGGGCTCGACTCAGTAACGGAGGCAGTTGGACGTTCCTAAAACCCCTTTGCCCGATTCACACGCCCTCCCTTCCCAGCCTTTGACTTTTGGTCACTTTCACGGGCTGCAGGGCAGATAAAGCCAGAGATAAGGTCCTGCCTGGCCCAAGGAGTGTCAGTTTCTATGGGAAGCAAAAAAACCTTGGAAACTCAGGGTAGTAAATCCCTGAGACGTTTCCAGATCCTAAAGCAGGAGAAAGCCAGGCTGGCCCTGCTTTTCTCATCCTGCCTCCCCCAGCCCCCAAAGCTCGGGGTGGGGGGAGTCTCCCGTTGAAGCCCGGACTTGGACCCTTTTTAACTGTAGTCTTCAGGAATACATTTAACGTGGCAACCCAGTACACGCAAAAACAAAACTTACCTTGCAAGGTACCATGGGTTCTGCTGCACGTTTTTCTTTCTTCCTAATTCCATTTAATTGCTTTTTTTTTTTTTAAGTGCTTCTCAAGACTCACTAAATTGACCTGACGACCCACTAATGGGTCACTGTCCTAGACTAGCAGAATAGCTGTGTTTTAAAGTGGAAAGAGGCCGCAGAGACAGCTCCTCTCCTGCACAATCCGTGTCTCTGCTCTGCGGCTAGGTGGTCTCCGCTGGGACGCCTGCCACGCAGGCCTGAGGAGCCAGGCTTTGGGCTGAGCCCTTGACCTGCAGCTTCGCGACCGCCCCCAGGCGGTCTGAGTATTAGAATTGCTTAAGCTTCCTGATGAGGCTCCGGCGAGGTGAGAAGCTTGCCTGAGGTGCCCCCCTGCCACTCCCCAAGCTGGTGGAGCCAGAATTCAAATGCCATGGTTCTGATAGAACCCCACGCTGCTGACCTTGACCCTGCCTGCCCAGACCCCGCTGGTAGCCGCCCTTTGCCCTTGGAGTCAGATTGAAACTCTTCCGTCCCACGTGGCACCGTAGCCTTAAGGAACTTCCTTCAGCTTCTCTAACATGCTGGGTCTTTGCACAAATTGTTACTTCTTTCTGGAATCCTCTCCTACCCCCACGTTGCCTGCCTAGCTTCTCTCATTACTTAGGTCTCAGCTGAAACCTCATTTCCTCCAGGAAACCGTCTCCTAATGCCTCTGCCCATCCGCTAGGACAGTGACAAGTGCCTCCTTCTCTGCTCCCTCACCGCTCTGTACTTTCTCCATCCTAGTGCCTGGGCCATTTAATTATTTTCCTTCTTTGTCCTGCGACGTGCTGCTAAAGGTTCAACAACCCGCTCTCTGGGAAAAGGGGCAGGGGGCGTGGCTTGGAGTGTTTGCCAGTTTCCATAGTGTAAATCCTTCCACCGTTGCCAATTTCAGGCCATCAGCATGGCCTCAGTGGACACGGAGTTGAAGAGAAACTGGTAAGAACAGGCTGGAAAAAAGCGGGTTCCAGCACAGCACTGGACGTCTGTCTGTCCTTGTCTTCGCTTAGCTGGGAGAGGGGAGGGGTCGTCTTTGTTTCGCTGGCCATTATGTAGCTCCTCAGTGATAAAAAGGGGAGGAAGGGACAGGCAAGAAAAGAGACTGGTATTCTGAGAAATACTAAGATAGGCATAAGGAGTAAAGAAGGTACACACACTGGAATATTACTCAGCCGTTAAAAGGAACGAAATAACAACATGTACAGCAACATGGATGGACCTAGAAATTATCACGCGAAGTGAAACCAGTCAGACAGTTAGACTGCAACACCCAATCGCGAAGTGAAACCAGTCAGACAGTTAGACTGCAACACCCAATGCTACCGCTTACACGTGGAAACTAAAAAGACACAATGAACTTCTTTGCAGAACAGACAATGACTCAGACTTTGGAAAACCTTTGGTTTTTCACACAAGACAATCTGGGGGGTGGGGTGATGCACCGAGGGTTCGGGACACAGATGCTATCAAATTGACTTGTGATGATTATAAAATTCATTAAGAAAAATAAAAGGAGTAAAGCAGGAATGGGAGAGGAAAGCATAAAGGCTGTGTGTGGTAAAATTGATAAAATGCTTCCCCATGAATTGTCATTTGATCATTTTCAGAGAAACGGTATAATTATAAGCACAGGTATTATTCAATAGATGAAGAAACTGTGTTTCCCAGAGGTGAAGTGATCTACACGGGGGGGGGGGGGGTCACACAGTTCACACCTGAGCTAGAACCAAGGTCTCCTGAGTTCTAGCCCCACCTTCCTTTATTACTCAGGATGACTTCCCCCAGCAGTAGACCTGCTCACAGCGTGACAGCAGATGTTTGCACACAGGCACGGATTGGAGTGGGGAGCGCAATGGTTCAGGGAAGTGTGAAGACTGTCCAGGTGTGATCAACACTCCGTGTTTGTGTGTGCACTTGCACACACATGTGACACATAACCTGGGAAAGGAATACCAAGAGACTGACAGAAGCTGGGAGTGCAAAACCCCTTGGTATTGGGAGGTGGGATTGTGAGCTATGAAGAAGAGGGGTTCAGGAATTTGATGCCTGCTTCAAATCCTATTCCACTGCTTCACTGCATGACCTTGAGCCTGTAATCTCTTCGTGCCGTCTAACAATTTTTTTTCAATAGTCCCTCCCTTAGAGGATTGATTAAATTGAGATAATTTACACCAAATGCTCAGAGCAGCACTTGTCACAGAGTGAACACGCAGTGTTATTTTCCTATCTTCTATTACCTTCTCTCTTTTTATCCGTGTTTACTTTATGATACTGAGGTGTTTGAGCATCTTTTATTTGATGTAACTCATAGAAAAAGAAAAGCTTGCCAAGCCTATTAATTCTGTTCGCAGGGCTGCAATGCCACCCAGACTTCGAGCTCAGGAATCTCTTACTGTGTTCCTGAGGAAGTTTGAAAACATGTCAAAAAGCTGACCTGTGACAGTCACGGAGTTAGAATGAAAGCCAGTGACCATTTGGGCTTGTCTCATAGAAAGGTCTAATAATGTCCCTTTTCCATGTAAATTCACCAGTGGCTTTATGAGGCTTAAGACATGCTTTGCAAGGTACCGTCTTGAGTAAAACTTACAGAGACATTAAACTCCATCTAACATGAATGACTTATCCTCTCCTTTTCTCCTGTCTGGTGTGTAATTATTTCTCTGTGTTTTGCTGTGTGTCTCTGTCCTCAGTCCTCACTTTAGATGGTAAACGCCTTTAGGGCTGGGACTCTGTTTGCCTTGTTGAACCCAGAGGTTTTGAACAAAACTAAAACAAAGACTAGTATTTCATGACTTGTGAAGATTACATGAAATTCAGAATTCGGTGTCCACAAATAATATTTTATTTGAAGTCTTTTATAGCCATTCTTATTCTTTTAATCTTGTCTGTGGCTGTTTTGATGTCACAGTGGCAGAGTTGAGTATTGTGACAGAGATCAAATGGCCTGCAAAGCCTAAAATATTTGCTCTTTGTCCCTCTCCAGAAAGGGTTTGTTGACCCTTGGTCTAGGATAACTAGTAGATCCGCTAAAAAGTTAAAGTTTCATCAGTAACTACTATGATGGCTCTGTCGAGGCTTTCAAGATTTTCCTGCTTCTTAAACGACACGGGGAATGGTGGAAACCATGCTGTGGTGCCTTTTTCTTTCTTTTTCTTTTTTAAGCCACAATGTGATTAAATAGCTGCAAGTACTCAAGAAGGTTTGCTTTCAGACTCTAAAATAGCTATGAAGTTCATTTTAGGTAAGAAGCACGAGGCAGGAGAACTGCAACCTTGCATCCTGCACAGCACCAGGATGCTATCAACCAGCAGTAATAACTGATATGGCCCAGGGCTCATGAGAAGATTAACTGGGGTGATCTCTTCGTTGTTATTATAAGATAGCCTCATTGCATGCTTTCATCTCGGAGCCCTTAACTTTCATTTCCTTCCCAAACTTCTTTCCACTGGCTGAGTGCCTGGGAACCTCTCTGGGATGCAGACAACGGTGGTGGAAAGGTTAGGGGAACTACTGGCAGCTCCACCAGCAGAAGGGTGCCCAGATCCTTCTAGGGTGCTCCCTCCAGTGAACCAACAAATAAACAAATGAATGAGCTTTCCTGGGGTCATGGCCTAAATGCAAACAGCGAGACTGCCAAAATCTTAGCTTAACGCTGTCCTAGTCCTAGATGCAAGTCAGTCCTATTGTATTCAGATTCTAGTCCATGGGACACTATTATCACACCTAACACATGCTTTGGCTTAAGTTTTGAAAACCCAAACACAGTTCTAAAAACTGTTTCCAGCAAGTGTGAATTTTCCCACCTGCTTTTTTTTTTTTTTTCTTCTGTTTATTACACCTGCTTGTTGGGTGGATGGTGTTAAGATCTTTCTCCGCAGTTAAGAGAAGTCGGCAGCTTTTAAAAAATAGATTTGAACTTCTAACCTTACCTGCAGTGTTAGAAAGTTCCTGAAATGCAGCTCGGCACAAAAGGGCTTAAGAGTACAGAGCCTCGTTTTCACATGTTCAGCTCAGCATTTCTCCCTCTCTAGAGGATTTAGAAGTATTCATCATTCTTCTACCAAATTCTGAAGGTACTGTTTCTGAGTAAGTTATAATGTAGTAACGGTAGTTTTACCTGAATTCGAAAAATTAACTTCTGTGTCTTTTCATATCAGAACTCAGACTCAACACTTTCTCTCTCTTCTAAGAGAACTGGAGAAAATTTTGTAAACTGGTATATTTTCCACCACTCACAGTAACGTTCATTTGTTTTTGAAAAAAATCAAAAATTCTAACTCTTATTTACTTGGGAAAAAAAAAAAAAACGACAACCAAGCAAGATAATAATACACAGTTGTACTACAAATGTAATGGCCATCTAGCATAAAGATATTTCTCACTGTTCAGCGTGACTTCAGGTGAGACTGTATCAGCGCTTGGGAGAAAAGGAGATAAAGCATGATCAACTATTGGATGAAAGGCAGAATTTCTATATTTGATCCTTATTATTTGTGGATTCCATATTTGAGAATCTACACCTACTTGTTGAAATTTATCTGTAACCCCCAAATCAATACTTGCATTGTTTTTACGGTAACACACAGGCATGCACAGAGAGGTGAAAAGTTGGGGTCACCCTTTGCACGCATTCCCAGCTGAGGTCAGACAAGGCAGTATTCTGCTCTGCCCTCTTGTTTCAGCTCTCACTTGGAAATGAGTGCCTTTTCGCAGTCTACTTTTGTTTTTGTTGCTAAGTTTGCTCTTTTAAATGGCCCCAGCATAGTGCTGAAATGGTGTCCAGTGTCTCTAGGCACAAGAAGGCTGTGATGTGCCTTTTGGAGAAAATATAGATAAATCTCATTTAGGCACGGGTCGTAGTACTGTTAGGCCTGAGTTCTTGTTAATGAATCAACAATATATATTCAGATAAGATACTTTTAAACAGAAACACACATAAAACAAGGTTGCATATTGATCAAATGATGAAAATGTGACCAGAGGCTCACAGGAACCTGACACTGTATTTCCCATAGGAGCAAAGCTTCAGTATTCATTAATTCAACGTTATCCACAACTTAGAGAACAAGAACAATTTATACCTCAAAGACCTCAAATAACAAAAACGAGCTGTATTTGGATTTCCTTTCAAGTCTTAGATTTGGGGCTTAGGTCCCGTTTGTGTAGAAGAATTTCTGGCTGTTAAAATTACAACTATATTTTATAATTACAACAATTATTCTCAAAGCACTAACAGGAGTTTCTTCCAGTCCTTCCCAGATAATTACAATTCTCTGTTTTAGCTATTAATATGGTACCATGTTCAAAAAAAGAATCATACCGCAAGCTGAACGCCCAGCACCAATGTTAAAGGAAGGAATTGGGAAATGAAGAAAGAGGTAGCAGCCAGGAAATTATTAGTAAATGTTCTCCCATCCCAGCCACTTCTGAGACCTTTTGCCCACCCTGGCCAAAGAGTTTATAGCATGTAGGAAAGCCTTCCTTTCAAATGAGGAAGAAAGGACATGATGAATGGGATGATATGGATGAGCTGTTGATCCAGCCTTTAGTAAGAGGATGGCATTGTAAATGAATAAATAATATTAACAGTGTTAAAGCTGCAGGTCGCCTGTTAAAATCAATGCTAGCATAGGTTATCTTTCTAGTAGAGTTGGATGCTGTCAGGAGTTTGTATGTGTGCTCTTATTACGCAGGATCCAAAAAGGGAGAAACCTCTGGCAATCTGTATAAGGTTTTCTTAAAATAAAAAAATTTTTTAAAGAGCCATTTGCAACTTTAGTGAATAACCTATCCACAGAATTCACTCTCATGCAATAGAAGGACAATTTTGACTTCCTTCCCTACTCCCCAAATATCTAATTTTAATAGCACAGGAGATCAGGTGTGAGTTTTTCTTGTAAGAAATATAGAAAATCATTTACTTTGGCTTCTATGAAACTGACGAAGTATTACATTGTCTTCATTGTAGTGCACATGTGCTGCTATTTCTTTCAAACCAGATTCTAATTTTCTGTAATTCAGTAGGACAGCTCACAGAACTTCCTAGTCCACAGTGCTAAAATGCTATGGGGAAAGTTAAATCATTGCACAAGATGGGAAGTGGATAAATTGTGTTGTTTAGAAAACTGTGTGATGATTCACAGATAGGTTTCATCCACAGTGTGAGCCTTTGGGAATGCTAAGGAAAGTGATTTGGCCTCAAGTTTTTAAAATTTTCTAATGGTGTGCCCTAACTCATTAATGAAAATTATACAGAATCAGATCAACAGGGATGAGAATTATGTTCTCCTCTCCTCTAAGTAAAATGTGTGTTGGAAAAAATCCTAGGTACACGTCAACATGATAGCCACTGCAGCTCTATACTGTAAGATTTAATCATGAGATCCCTCAGCCATGACACACTTCTTGCCCAGTCATTAAATACAAAGAATTCTTCCCGTTTCCAAATTTGAGTCTTATCAAAAGATCATGTGCTTTTCATATATATACATATATACATATATATGTGTGTGTGTGTATATATACATATATAATTTTTTTTCTTTTTTTTTGCTTTTTAGGGCCGTACCCTCAGCATATGGAAATTCCCAGGCTAGGGGTCGAATCGGAGCTACAGCCCAGCAGCCACAGCCACACAGGATCTGAGCTGTACCTGCAACCTACACCACAGCTCATGGCAACGCCGGGTCCTTAATCCACCAAGTGAGGCCAGGGATCGAACCCACATCCTCATGGATCCTAGTCGGGTCCATTAACTGCTGAGCCATGAAGGGAACTCCATGTACTTTTCCTTTAAACAGTCAGTCTTACTCAGTGTTATTAGGACAATCAGGAGTTCTTTCGTGGGTCCTAACTGGAGAAATCACCTACTTTGTTAACTTTAAATTTGGGGAAATGGGTTTTCTCCTTTTTTACTTCCCTTGCCCTGTTCTTCCCTCTCGCCCCTCTCCCACACCAGCCAGAATGACTTAGGGTACCTGGCATCCTATATGCATTCCATCCATGTTAAATAATCATAGGAGTAACAAGGCAGAGAAATTGGGGTCAGAAATGGAGCTATCATTTTCTGCCAACTAACTTTGGACGCTGAGACGATCATAAAATCCGTTTGCTCTGGTTTCCTCATTTATGAAACAGAGGTGAAAATCTTCACCAAATTCTCCTCAGACCGCATGGTTTCAATGTACAGTTGATGGCCAGGCAATTAGATAACTTCCAAACAAGAATGATAAACGATGCTTTAGAAAAGCTTGGCTGGTTATTACAGCTCCTGTTTACACATTTGTCTCCTCTAACAAGGATATGACTCACAGTGAGTATATGGTGGTTTAATCTCAATTGGTACGTTTCTGGTTAAAAAGGATAAAGCCGACAAAACGTTAATTCAGGCACATTGTATTTATGTGGGGCGGGGGGTGGGGGAGAGAGTATCCTGTCTGGGTCATTTTCTCTCTCCACTGTTGACATCTGTGGCTGGAACCAAGAGAGGAGGCGGAGGCAGCAGAGGATTCAGTCCTGAACCAGGTGGTGGGGGACCACTGATGACTGACACAGTGGTGCACTGCTTTGTACTCGGGGGTATTTGCGAATTTACCACTTCATTTTATTCTGGCAACACCCAGCGTAGCTCATAGAAGTGGATTTAGTTTTCATGCATTCCTGATGAAAGACCCAAAAGGGGGGGGGGTAAGTGGCATACTGGTGGCCCCGGTCAGCGGCACAGGGCAGGTGGCTCTGGGGCCCGACCACAAAGCAGCTGTTCCCTGAGGCAGGCTGCCATGGACAGAGGTTGTCGAATTCCCTTCCCTCAAGATCAATAATGTCGTGTCTGCGCCTATGGAATAAAGGGAATCCTTTGGCTGCTTTTTCGGATTGCTTATGATGCGGGCCTGCACTTTTTTTGAGTTTTGGTTTGGCCTGCTCTGCTTTGGTTTTTGTGCTTACTGTTTTCTCAGGAGACGGTTTCATATGCTTCCCCTCCTGAGGGCTCTAAAATGTTATCTGTTCGTATAAGTAGCATAAAAATACTTTTATTTTTAAAAAATACGTCAAGTGTAAGCAATAAAAGTAAAATAAGAATCATTTATTGCCCAGAGAGAACCACTGGTCACATATAGAGATTGACAAACTACCTTTCTCTCTTTAGTAGCTGAAATTGTACTATATAAATACTTGTATATTCTACTTTTTTCCCCCTCATAGCCTTATATTGTATTTTCAGTACCATTAAACGTTGATTATAAAACTAATGTTGATGGTCCCTCCAACAATACATTGTATGGATGTATTCCATTTATTTAACCTTTCCCCAGCTGTTGGACAGTTGTCTTCTGCTCCTAAAAGGAACGGTGCTCTGTATAGAAGAGCACTCCGGATCATACAAGTCCTTGTTTGCATTTCTGATTATGTTCCTAAAATAGGGTCCCAAAGAAGAGGTTCAAACATTGTTTTGTTTTGTCTTTTTAGAGCCGCACGCACAATATATAGAAGTTCCCAGGCTAGGGGTCCAATTGGAACTGTAGCTACTGGCCTATGCCACAGCCACGCCGAATCCTCAACCCACTGAGCAAGGCCAGGGATCAAACCCGTGTCTTCACGGATACTAGTCGGGTTCGGTACCACTGAGTCATGACGGGAACTTCCAAACATTATGTCTTTAAAATAGATTCCGGAGTTCCTGTCGTGGTGCAGCGGAAACAAATCTGACTAGGAACCATAAGGTTGCGGGTTCGATCCCTGGCGTGGCTTAGTGGGTTAAGGATCCGGCGTTGCCATGAGCTGTGGTGTAGGTCTCAGACGTGTCTCGGATCTGGGGTTGCTGTGGCTGTGGCATAGGTCGGCAGCTACAGCTCCAATTAGACCCCTAGCTTGGGAATCTCCATATGCTGCAGGTGCAGCCCTAGAAAGACAAAAGACAAAAAAAAAAAAAAAAATAGATTCCTAAAAGGAAAGGCAGAGGCATGTTAAGGCCATTGACACATGCTTCTGAATTGCTTTTCCATGTGTGTGAGGGTTCATCACATGCTGAGAAGACCCTGTGTCTTCTCTGCCAGCAAGCGCCTGTCATCCCCTCCCTTAGTGTGTTATCTGGGATTGTGGATTATTTTTACATAGCCTGAGCATCAGCGGGAAGGTAATCGGGAGTTTGTCTAAATTTCGCTTTATGGGTTTTAAAGCCGTGTATACATGTATATACATACATATTTGTTCAGGTTATCAGCTCTTTGGTGCTTCCTGCTGTATCAGTACTCTCCAGAGAGACATAACCAATAGGACAGGAGATAGACGATAGATAGATAGATAGATAGATAGATAGATAGATAGATAGATAGATAGATAGATAGACAGACAGACAGACAGGCAGGCAGGCAGGCAGGCAGGCAGGCAGGCAGGCAGGCAGGCAGGCAGACAGACAGACATAGAGATCTATTATAAGGAACTGGCTTATACAATTAGGGAGACTGACAAGTCCCAAGATCTGCAGGATGAGTTGGCAAGCTGGAGAACCAGAAGGATTGATGGTGTGAGCTCCCTTCCAAAGGCTGGCAGGTTTGAGACCTCAGAAGAGCCAATGTTTCAAGATTGAAGGCATTGGGGGGGGGGAAGGTCATAGCTCAAAAGTAGGTAAACAGAAAGAAACTTCCCTTATTCAGGGGAAGAGTCGGCCGTTACGTAGATCCAAGTTTTCCACTGACTGGATGACACCCGTCCACATTAGAGAAGGCAACGTGCTTTACTCAGTCTGTTGATTTCAATGATAAACTCATCTAAAAATACCCTCCCAGAGACACCCAGAATATTATTTGACCAAAGATGTGGGCACCCTTGTGGCCCAGTCAAGTTGACGCATAAAATTACCCATCACATCTACACTGTTGTGCCACCTCTGCCTGCCTGCCTAAGTTAATCAACAGCTTCAGGTGACTGAAATAGCAACATTTTTTTTTCCTTTTTCTTTTTTGGCCGTACCCGAAGCATATTCAAGGTTCCCAACCAGGGATCGAATCTGAGCCGCCCTGTGACCTATGCCACAGCTGCGGCAACACCAGACCCTTAATCAACTGCTCCGGGCTGGGGTCGAACCCACACCTCGGCAGCAACCCAAGCAGCTGCCATCAGATCCTTAACCCACTGCGCCACAGCAGAACCCCAACATTTTTTTTTCTTTAGGACAGTAGCGGTTTCTGGTAGTTTTGCTACTTCACATCATTTGGAAACAGAACTGGCAAGCCTTCCTTAACTTGAGAGCAGGCGTGTGTGTGACAAACGGAAATCTGACAATGGGATGGAACCACCAGCTCTCAGAGCCCAGTCACTTAATAGCGTTTCTGACTACGCAAGTACAGGTCGCATCGCAACTCTAACCAGCCATTTTATCCCCAGTGGGGGGGCGGGGGTGGGGGGGGATGCATCCTTGAGTTCCAAATCAGGATACCAGAAACATGCCCTTGCAGCGTGCTTCTGCCTTACACAGCAAGTCAGGAACTTGGGCCTAGGCAGAAAGGAAGACGTCTTTGACCCAAGATCCTCCTTTTCTATCCTTTCGAGGCATCCTGCATTGGTAGGAAAAGGGGCATCACCTTACCTCTTATGTACTATGGATCTCCACTGATTCAGTCGTTTATTGATTACATGCATTCTTTTTTCTTTCATTTTTTTCCACAGTACTCTCCATGCCAAGTTAAGATTGGGACAAGTGGGGAAGGGAATTAGAAATTCTTTGTTTTAGAGAGGCTTGCAAGTCGTTTTCAGGTTAAGAGTTCAAATTCGGAGTTCCCGTCGTGGCTCAGTGGTTAACGAATCCGACTAGGAACTATGAGGTTGCAGGTTTGATCCCTGGCCTCGCTCAGTGGGTTAAGGATCCGGCGTTGCCGTAAGCTGTGGTGTAGGTTGCAGACGCAGCTCAGATCCCACGTTGCTGTGGCTGTGGCGAAGGCCGGCGGCTACAGCTCCTGTTGGACCCCTAGCCTGGGAACCTCCATATGCCACGGGTGCGGACCTAGATAAGGCAAAAAAGACAAAAAAAAAAAGAGTTCAAATTCACCATCTGCCTGTTACTTTTCCTAAATGACCTGTAGCTAGGAATGCCTGATTTCATGTTTGGTAATGAACATATGAATTATCCAAACTTCAGGAGAAACTACAATAAAATATAAGTAACTATCAAATAATAGAGGGGGTGCTGGACTGCTTAGAGATTCAGTCAGAGAGAGGGCACCGTATTTCTAAAGAGGAGATCTGTATAAGGCCTTGGAATGTGTGACTTAATGACCTGGATCCGGAATTTAATATCAGGATAGCGAATTCATTTATTCATAGAATGAGTCAGCAAATATTATATGCCAGACACTTGTGAAAAAGAAGCGGGTCTTGATAATATTTTTTAAAAAGAAAGTTGAGAGGGGCCAGAAGATGGAGGAAAGATCTATAAAGCACACTTTTTAATGCAGTCTTCCCAGTGACTGCACTGCCATTAAAGAAGATTGCTCATGTAAAGAAACCGCGTATGTTTTTGTAGTTTAAAAAATAATGCGGTTTACTGAAGCAGATTGGAGCTTTACTCCTTGAAACTAATAAAAGAGGCTTATGGGAGCTGGAAAGAAATAAAGAGAATGACTTTACAATCATTGGTAGATACATAAGTATCTTTAAATGGCCTTTTTACTCTTTTTAATGAAAATATTCCAAAACCTCCACAATAATGGGTAATTCACCTAGGAGCTCATCTTCATTATTTGCGTAATTTTTAATTCCCCAGCTTTTAGTTTCATGTACATCAAAACCACTTAAGGGCTCTAATAAAACGATCCTGAGGAGAATGCCATGTTTAGAGCAGAAAATTCTGTTATTGAATTTACCGTAGTGATCATCATTTATAAATCTAAGAAATGAGTCCCATTTATGAACATACCGAGTCGGAGAAAGCACCCTGCCTCATTTGCATCTGTACACATTGTCGTCATGGATTAGCTTTGGTTGCATTGTCTCCCCTAGCAGACAGGACACATATTTTATGTCACCTTGAAAGCAGAACTTAATAAAAAATCGTGTTGCGGTATATTCCAGCCTTTTTCAAGTGTGCAGATCCTTTTGACCCAGGATATCCAAAAAGTTGTAAAGATCCCCTTCCACATATCCCTGTTTTATTAAAAGAACATACATTTCTCCCTGCGATGTCTGGTGAACTTCTAAGTGGGCCCTGTGCTGAGTGCTGTGTAAACAAGATAAAGAGAGTGCCTGCTTCTAGGAATGACAGCATCAACAGATGGAAGCGGAATTACAAACTCAAGCTGATTCTCCCTTTACTGTTAGGAAAGGGCAAAAACACATCCTTTCCAGAAACGACTGGAACCATTCATTCCTCTGTATCCATACTAAGTGCTTCAGGGAAGCTAACTCATGCTGGGGCCAAAATGGTACCCAGCTCTCAAGTAAACCCAGGGAGAGAAGAGGGAAAGTTCCAAGAGCTGAACTGGCCCACCTGGCTCCCCAGAGCCTCAGGCATGGCCCGCTCTACAAAGGGAGAACATCTTCCATTCTGTATTGTATCGATGCAGTGTTTTAATAACACCCTGCACATTTCACCTTCCAGTAACACTTAATTTCTTTAGATTTCTGATCTGCCTGGCAGCGTGTGTTCAGTCTCACCCCCCCCCCCAAATCACCCTAGCAAGTTATGGCCTGTCCGTTCCAGTCCGGGATCATACCACCTAGTGGTGGGATTCATCAGACCCACCTCTGCCCCTGTCTGGAGCCTTATGTAATATCCTAATAGTTAAGGGAGAGCGGACCTCCACGAGGCAAGGCACTTGATATACCCTGCGGGTTAACTGCACAATGACTCTGTAAGGCAGTCAGCCGCCCTCTACTTTTTTGCAGATAGGCAACTTGACATGCAGAGAAGCAACTTATCCTAGTAAAAGGTGGCAGGAGCCAGTATTCAAAGCCATGTGCCTGCTTCCTAAGCTCATGTGTTTTTCTGCTTCTCCACTGTCTCTCCAAGTATTGTGTGGCTTCCCATATCGGTGTCAGTGTTGTGATCAAATGTCTGTTTGGCTTGAGCAGAAATATCAAAAATAGTTTATCCTAGAGACATTTGAAGTTGCCATGGCCCTAGCACAATATTGCAGGAAGCGGGAGTTCCCTTCGTGGCCCAGTGGTTAATGAATCCGACTAGGAACCATGAGGTTGCGGGTTCGATCCCTGGCCTTGCTCAGTGGGTTAAGGATCAGGCGTTGCCGTGAGCTGTGGTGAAGTTTGCAGAGGCGGCTAAGATCCCGTGTTGCTGTGGCTGTGGCGAAGGCCAGTGGCTACACTCCTGTTAGACCCCTAGCCTGGGAGCCTCCATATACTGCGGGTGAGGCTCTAGATAAAAGGCAAGACAAAAAAAAAAAAAAAATTGCAGGAGGCGGAGTTTGCTGGGGGCCAAGCTCTGCGGTAGGCACTTTATACACATTATTCCATTTAATCCTCAAATATGAGATGGGCACCATTTTAGCCCCTGCTTCAGGAGACATAACTGACAGATGGAAAATCTGGGATTCAAATCAATGCCGTGGCTCATGCTGAATCACTGCAGCAAATAAGCTTTCCCCACTTTGTGGTGTGTGTGTGTGTGTGTGTGTGTGTATGTGTTTTAGGGCCATACCCGCAGCACATGGAGGTTCCCAGGGTAGGGGCTGAATCAGAGCTACAGCTGCTGACCTACACCACAGCCACAGCAACTCTAGGTCCCAGCCGTGTGTGCAAGCTACACCACAGCTCACAGCAACGCCGGATCCTTAACCCTCTGAGTGAGGCCAGGGCTCAAACCTGCGTCCCCATGGATAACTAGTCAGACTCGTTTCCCCTGAGCCACGATGGGAACTCCCTCTCCACTTTGTTTTTTAAAAAGAAATTGTAATATTTTTTAGAGGCCAGTGATTTCTGGCTTCTCTCCTAGTCAAGCTGACTGTTGCCAGTGGGTACAGTGGGGCACCTGTCCCCGCCCCCCCCACTGTGCTTCTATTTGAACTTTGCAGTCGGGTTTATACTTGAGTAGCAGTCTCTAGACTCCATGACTCAGTAAGTTTTTATGGCAAAATTTTATGGTCAATTGTTAGCATAAACGTGGCATTCTATTACAATCATTAATTGAATAAATTAAAGTTTTATTAGGCCTAAAACAAAAGATGGCGTTCTATAGGGGTGTGTGTGTGGGAATATGCTTTTATTTGCATCAGCCAAGAAGTCAGAACCTGAACATATGACTGGAGATCCAAGTATCTGAGAAGCGATATTCCTGTCTGACAGAGAACCATGTACCAGAACTATTCTCAGTAGGAACTGAATTGCTTCTATTCGTTTTTTTAAAGCACCCACTTCCCTTTTCACCTCCGTTTCAGAAAAGAGCGTTTATGCTTTTTAAGAATGTGTGAACGTCCTCCATTTACAGAGTCTGGAAAGATATTTTCTGCCAGGTCCCGGGTGCAGCAGGGTTATGTTGAAGCCAGAAGCAACCTGCTGCCACCCTGCCCATCCTCTTTGGCTTGGCTTTCCTGACCCCTTCCTCCCCTTCTGCGAATAGCAACTGGTCCCCACACTGGCGGCTGCAGGGCCCTTTCAGGATCTCTGCTGATCCCTTTCACTCTGTTAGTCCGCTGCTCACTGCTTTGCAATTCTGCAGTCCATTTCACACTTAATAGAAATGCGG
Organism: Catagonus wagneri; assembly: GCA_004024745.2. Classification (NCBI taxonomy): domain Eukaryota; kingdom Metazoa; phylum Chordata; class Mammalia; order Artiodactyla; family Tayassuidae; genus Catagonus; species Catagonus wagneri. Next base: position 44,211,560 of record PVHT020004020.1, on the reverse strand, counting down.
TTGGGCCCATGAGCATCTCGGTTTCCCAAAATACCCATTTTTTTCATGAGTGCTTCCCTCTTGGAAGTGTGTGGACAGAGCCAGCATAGTATCTTCCCACTGTCACTCTGTTTTAATGTCTAATTGGCAGATGCGTTGCAGGAAAACAAGGCGATAATGGGCAGAAAAATATCTCTGCCCTTAAGAGAACAGAAAAGAAAGACCCCGGATGTGCCTGTCAGTTTCAGAGACACTTGTCCGCCATCGCTAAAGACAACTTATAAATGCCTCTGTGACGGAAATCTATGAATGGCCCAGATGTTTTCACACTTATTAGTGAGAAGACGAAACGGGAGCTGTTTCTCATACATGTGCAGATTTCACCCACATGCAGTTTCTTCTGCCAGTGGAAGCTGCACTGCGTGTCACTGTGCCACCATCGTAGCCTGGGGCTGGGTGTGGCCATCCTCTGTGGCACCTGCCGGCTTCATGGGGCAGGAATGGCTTCCTGACAGGTCACAGACTAAGCCCAGTAATCTGATACAGACTTGACCTCAGCTAGTCAGGCTCAAGTGCATTAGTTCTGCTGACCTACTTCCACACGCTGGAGGCACCTTCAGATGTGTTTAGTCAATACAGCGGGGACCCACAGGAGCAAGTGACACCAAGTCACCTGTGTCACAAAAAAGCACAAGAGGATAGATTTTAGGACTGTTCTCATTTCCCTAAGGGATCGGTAAATGCGGAAGACCTCAGTCTACAGGGAGTGTGCGGCCTAAGCAAAGACTCTACCAACCCTCGAGACAAGAGTCACACACCAAAGTAGGCGACAGAAACAGGGCCTGGCCTTTCAGTCAAAAGAGAACTACAAGATGGCAGGGGTTGTGCTTGGACGTATTTTGTGTCCCTTTAGATCACAAATCCAGGTCTCTGTTCTCAAGCACAAGGGTTAAAGGGTGGAGGTTAGATTTTTTTAATTCAATAAAGACCGTTGAACCTTTAAGAATAAGACAGACAACAACAAACAACAACTCACTTTCTATAGGACGTACCTAAGGCACCAGTTCCTTACTGTGAAAATTGGCAGTGGAAGGAATTAAAGAGCGATCATGCCTTTTCCATGAAAATTGTACTTCTGAACAATCAAACTGCAAGGGTTACTGAGAGAAAGTTCGTCCTCACGTGAGAATTCCAGTCACTCAATATGGGACGGAAGTTAGAACTGGAAAAGCAATGTTATTAGCTCCCAAATGAAATCATTGCTATCATCAGTGGCTGCAATAAGTAGACTATCAAAAATATTATGGGGAACTTCACAGTGGAGCAATTGGGCTGCCGTCACCTCAATCCACTAAAAGCGGGTTATTATGATATTAGGTGCCTAATGCTCTGACGCAGTAAATAAGCACACAGCCCCACCTGTGAGCTGTTGCTGCACAAGAACTGAATTTGACCTTGATCGAGCCAATCAGTCAGTTTCCAGAAAACACAGAGGATAGAAGAACAAGTGAAATGATACCACAAGAAAAATGAAGAACTGTTGGGAGCAGGCTCAAGAGAAGCCCTGTTCCCTTAGCCAGACAAGGGCAAGGGGAAAGGGAGGCTCTGTGTGCAAGTGACAGGGACCTAGATGTATCCCAGTATTACCCCTCGTTTGACTCCTTTAAACAAAGCAACCATAAGAGATTTTTCAAGGCAGTTGGAGGCATCTGAATACAGTTTGGGTAACACATGATACCGAGGAAGTATTAAGTTTGTTAGGTAGGTATGCTATCGGCTTTACGGTTCTCTAAGAAATATCTGTATTTTCAGAAATTTACACTGAAGTATATAGGAATAAAATGACAATTTCTGAGACGCTTAAAAATCTTAACAAGGGTAGGCGTTCCCATTGTGGCACTGCAGAAATGAATCTGACTAGTATCCATGAGGATGGTGGTTCGATCCCTGGCCTCGCTCAGTGGGTCAGGGATCTGGCGTTGCCATGAACTGTGGTATAGGTTGCAGACTCGGCTTGGATCTCGAGTTGCTGTGGCTGTGGCGCAGACCAGCAAAAAAGGAAAGAAAGAAAGAGAGAAAGGAAGGAAGGAAGGAAGAAAGCGAGGACAAAACAAGTGGCAAAATCTTGATCAACTGTTAGATTGAGATAATGGACAGTGTTTGGGTTTACTGTGGTATTCTATTTGAACTTTTTCATGATAAAAGTATTTTTTTAAAAGAGTAACAGCTGTGAAGTTCCCTGGTGGCCTTGCAGTTAAGGATCCAGCATTGTCACTGCTGTGGCATAAGTTGGATCCTTGGCCTGGAAACTTCTGTCTGCTGTGGGCATGCCCCCCGCCCCCAAAAGAGTACAGCTCCCAGAGAAGGTGGTGGGATCCACTGAAGATATAATTAGAAAAAGGTCATTATCTGATGATCAAAGTTTTTGAGTTTTTTTTTTTTTTAGGGCCGCACCCGAGGCATATGGAGGTTCCCAGGCTAGGGGTCCAATCAGAGCTACAGCTGCCGGCCTACTCCACAGCAACGCCAGATCCAAACCATGTCTGTGACATACACCACAGCTCTCAGCAATGCCGGATCCTTAACCCACCAAGGGAGGCCAGGGATCAAACCCGCAACCTCAGGGTTCCTAGTCGGATTCACTTCACCACAATGGGAGCTCCCTAAAGTTTTCGTGTTTTTTGAAAAATTTTTTTTTTTTTTAATAAAGCTAGTTTTGTTAGATTTGGGGCGGCAGTCACTGGAAACCAATTTCATTGCTTTACATCAAGCAATTGGAGGAGAATTTGGGATACAAATGGTCTCCGGCGAGAAAGTGAATGCTGATCTTAGCTGGAATAACTTGCTTTCTTCAGCATCTGCAGTGGCTGGTCTCTGGGGACTTCTGTGGCTACATGTGGTTTTCACATTTATTAGTGAAATTAGAGATTCAAGAGTAAAACACAGTCCTCGGGAACACTGTGTTAATTTGTGACACACCAGAGATTTTTTAGTCCATAAAGCAAATGAATGAGCTCCGTGGGGGTATAACTGTTATTTTCACCCTGGAAGGCAGTAGAGACCCAACTGTATTTATTAAGTACTTAGAGAATGGAAAATGAATAGTGCCATGAAAATAGAAAAATACATTCTCACTACTGCTATTACTAGTGTCATTTTTTTATGTGCCTGCTCCGAAGGAAACGTGCCATCAGATGAAAACTTACAAGATAGATCGCTGTAACATTTGGTTGTTTGGTCTGGGATAATCATTTAATTCAGTGTCAGAGTTGTTTCATTACTTTCAAACAGGCGGGATCAAGTTAAAGAATGTCACCCGTTATTTTTGCAGGCACAAATCTACCAAGACCAGACCAGGTATTCAATTTAGGACCTTCCTTCCGAGTGGTTGAGGGGCCTAAGGGGAAGGTCTGATGGGAAGACAGCCCCACAAAAACCGTAGGGTTTGTATGTGTGTGTGTGTGTGGTGGAGGGGCAGGGGAGCAGCATCTAAGAGCTGAGAAGAGGGCTTCTAGGAGCGTTTCTGGGTTTTCTTACCTGTGTTCATACAGGACTGTCAAAGCAGATGTCAGCAGTTCTGTCCCCGTTAAAACGTTTGCTTGGGAAGGTGGGGCCAGAGGTAGTGAGAACTGCAGACGGGTGGGCTAGGCAAGGGGACTAGAGCGGGATCTGAAAGGACCTCGCTCCCTAGCCGGGTCCTTGGCTGTCTAGAGATGACCCTGCTGCACGGCAGTCTTAAGCACCGCCCGTTACCAAGTGACCCCCACCGGCCAGGCACGTATCTACCCCAAGTCCAGAATATCAGGCAGGAAATGGAGCTTTAGCGCCAAGTCAATGCCAGGTTCAAAGCCAGGACTCCAGCCAAAACCAGGGCTTTGTTCCCTCCCCCCTGCAAAGATGCCCAGAGGTTCCCCCTGAATCCCAAGCCAAGTCTACACAAAGGCAACACAGAAACACCCAGAGACTCTGACCACGTGGGAGAGAACAAGCGGGGGGAGACTTTCAGAACTGTGAAGCATTTGAAAGGGAGCCCACCCTTTAATGCCAGAGACAGAGCTGAAAAGCAAAACCCGAAGCGTTTTGGTCTTTGCACGGCACTTGCCTTACTATTCCTCGGGGAGCTGAGTAACTTCGGCTGTCTCGGTGTGTAAACTGGAGTTCGACCAGCCAAAGGCGTCTTGGGCTCAGCACACACTGCAGGGTGTCCCGGTCCCCCGAGCGTGGCCGAACGCAGAGCTTGGACGCCGCCCGGTGAGAGGGCAAGACTGACCGCAGCCTCCCCGTGGTCCCGGTGAAATGCAGCCTGGGAAAACCCCAAGGCACCTTGCCGCTGAAAAATAAGCTGCAGCTGGCCTTATTCCAGGCTCTGGGAGGCTGGGGTTAAGAAGGCGCACACCTGCGACTGCGTTACTGGCACAGAGCAAGGCAAGATGTGACTTGGAATGAACCCCAAAGCGACTTCCTTTCGTGGCGGGCATTCGCGTGGACGCTGGTGCTAGATATGTATGAACCTAACCCCAAACCCAGAAACTTCTGATCCTTCGAGCATGTTCAGCTCTCATTTGTGGCTGAAACGTTTTCCTCCCGTATCATCAGAGAGTCTGGTCAACACGTGTGGTACCTGCATCCCTTCCTTATGCCGGACAGGTAGCTGTTTGGCTGGATAGCCTTTGAAGCGTACACTTTTATTTCTCACCTCCGAGTAACATCCCGTGAACACCCCCTTTTAGGTTCTTGCTCCTCTCTATTTTGTCAAACTTGGTGTTCAGACTTTTCTGGTGTGCCCTGATTGTTCCTGAGCCCCCAGAAGTCATCTGGGCAGCTCTCTTTCCCCAGGGCACCCCCCCCCCAACATACACACCCGGCTCAGCAGGGCTCCGTGTGCAGGACCGGTTGTTATTGACAAACGCGATTCAGCTGTTGCTGTGTCTTTGAACACACAGGGTCGTTGTGGGATTTTAATTGCCATTTTCATCTATGTAATTAAAGTGAAATGAAAAAAACAGGAGAGCCTCCAAAATCTGAATTAATTTTGTGAGTAGTTCTTGAGGGGAGAAATATGTATAAATACAATAATTGTTACTTCATTTGCCTTCAGCAGAACTAGAGGTTTTACCTGGCTGAAAATAGAGCATTTTAAATGGAAGAAAAATCGGTCTGATACTTCTTGTGGCTGAAAATCAGAATTCATAATGTGGACGGGAAATGATAAATAACTCTGGATATAATCTCGGAACACTGAGAACGGGCTGTAACTCTCTGTGGATCCAACTTGCCATGTGCTGGTCTGCATGTTTTTTTCTCCCCATGGCTCATCGTCGGTGTTCACACATTTCTCAATAAAATGCCGTAACCCCCAAACCAAGAATTCCTTCATGCGCCAGAACAGGCATTTCACCTGCTTACTCTGCTCTGTAAGTGTGACACAGAGCACATAGCAGGGAAGAATGAGACAACGAAAACAGAAGTTCTGTGTATGTGTGTGTGTGTGTTTAATTCACTGGGCTCCCAGTGTTTTACTCTGCAGACTCATCAAGCACCTGATGGACATGTTTATAAAGACTCGGATGGTCACTTTATTTGGAATGAAAAACTCTCCTCTCTACATAATGAGGTCAGCGAAGCATCCAGAAAAGAAATGTATAATTTGGTAGCTTGGGTCTGCAAGCACAGCCCTGCCGCCGCTATTTAAGTTTAATGAAGCAGCTACTTTGCCACTAACACACTCTTGGTGAATAGCCTCCTTGGCTTGTTTTTGAAAACTTAAATGTTGCTGCTAATCATGTCCCAGCAATCTCCTTGGAGAGCCCTTGTGCCCTGTTCTCAGAAGAAACATGCAGCTTTTACATGTTAATGGTTTCGAAATTAGTCATTTGCTCCATTTTCATTGGAAAGGGAAACCGGTTGCCATGTCCTGCCTGCCTTCATTTTCTCTGAGCATTCAGGATACTCGTAAGTCAGTTCATCAGCCGGGCAGTGCTCTGTCTGGTTATAACATGCCTCAAAAGCCAGGGAAATGGTCTATCAAAGAGCATTCCTGTCTGTAGAGACTTCTTAGAATTCAAAGTCTAAAAATCCAACTCAGAGGGGAAAGTTCCTGGACAGGCCATTATTGCTATTTTTTCCCCTTTCAATCACCGACAGACTTGTATCATCCATTCCTTGGCCTCATTAGAGGAGGCCTTGCTCCCTGCGTGTACAGCTCCTCGAAGAAGGCTAAGGGACATTTTAGAGATCCTTTTTGAAGCAGATCTGCTCGTGTAAAACTCAGGTCAGGCTTCTGAATCCCGGAGCAGCCTTAATGATGCACAGCTCTGTGGGAGCAGAAAGCCATCTCGCCATTCCTTAGTTCTGCACTTTGATTCCCTCAAACTTAGGGTGGTTTCCCCTGAAGTAGCAAGGACGTGATTGCTGGTGGAAAGATACCACGTCTTGATGGCTCTGCAGCCCTGGAGAGAGGGATCTGGGGAACACTCCAGACCGTTTGGTGGCCTGTGCTTTTCCTTGAGACAGGTAAAGCAGCCTTATAATGACAAGACCCTACCGCATCCACAACTTGCTAGGAGTACCTAATAAGTTCTCAAAAAGTATTTGTTCGAATGGGTGAAAGAAGGACCAATCCTTTGATTGGCTTTGATGATCAACTCTAGCTGTGGAGATGATGCAGGGCCTTTCCAGGACATATTGGGATCTGAGGAGCCTACTTAAAATTTCTGGAATTGGGACTTAGCATTGTGGCTCAGCAGAAATGAATCCCAACTAGTATCCTTGAAGATGGGGGATCAAGCCCTGGACTCGCGCGGTGGGTTAGGGATCCGGTGTTGCCATGAGCTGTTGTGTAGGTCGCAGACGAGGCTCAGATCCAGCCTTGCTGTGGTTGTGACATAGGCCGGCAGCTGTAGTTCCAGTTCAGTCCCTAGCCTGGGAACCTCCATATGCCATAGGTGTGGCCCTAAAAAAAGCAAAATAAAATAAAATTTCTGGAATTGACATTAGGGTTGAATTTGGAGATCCAGTCTTACTCCAGACTGCCCCTCCAAGTTTGGGCCTACTCAGGCCCCTGCCCACCAGGTTGGTGCAGGCACACACACACAAACACCCACATACACACACACACACACACACACACACATGCACGCACGTGCACACAACCTTATATTCTTTTCTTCACCTTTAAATCCTGTGGGCAATTTTCATACCCAAATCGAGATGCCAGCGTAGCAGGTGTCTCCCCAGAATAGCCTTCTCATCCTACATCTGAGAGATTAAAACTGACTTGGCGCTGAAAATACAGTTCTGATAGACGCAGGCCTGAAAAGGCAGTGGGGAGTGGCTTGTGTTTTATTTTCCAGGGTATTTATCAGGCGATCAGTTAGCGGAGATAATGGTAGCTGTTGTAACAAACAGACCCTGGGATCTCAAACGTCATATCAGTTTTTCGTCATGTATCTTTACGAAACATTTTCATGGAAAAGTGCGACCTGTGTTGGGGATATGGAGACGGCGGCTCTCGGGAGAGGGAGGAGAAGTGGGGTGCGAGGAAGACTCTCTTTGTGCTCCCCACTGGGGGAGACGGAGTGATGCAACGTCAGGGCTCATGTGTGATCCCAAGGGTGCAGTGGGTACAGACTGACTGGTCATGGAAGAAGACAGTTGTAGAAAACGGAGAGGAGACGCAGCCCGGGCCAGAAAAAGAACACGAACCAAGGTTAACGTGGTAATAAAATGCACATGTGTGTGGCTCAGTCCACCTCACAGAGCATGTTCACATGTGCCATCTTATTTTAAAGCCTCACCAAGGAGTTCCCGTCGTGCCGCAGTGGTTAACGAATCCGACTAGGAACCATGAGGTTGCGGGTTCGATCCCTGGCCTTGCTCGTTGGATTGACGATCTGGCGTTGCCGTGAGCTGTGGTGTAGGTCACAGACGCGGCTCGGATCGTGCGTTGCTGTGGCTGTGGCGTAGGCCAGTGGCTACAGCCCCGATTAGACCCCTTGCCTGGGAACCTCCACGTGCCGCGGGTGCGGCCCTAAAATGACAAAAGTCAAATAAATAAATAAATAAATAAAACCTCACCAAGCAACCAGATGAAGTGGCGCAGGAAGCAGTCACACCCTAATTTCAAAGAAGCAAGACCTCTGAGTGAAGTCTGAGCGACCGCGTGGCTTCCCCTGGCGAGGGGTGAGGCAGGGCCTAGACTTGAGTGTCCTTGGCTCTAAGAACAGCGTTTTTCCCAAAAGATCCTTATGGAGGTATGCGGGGGGCTGCACAGGTGAGCAGGGCTCGCCTCCCTGCCTCCCCCACATCCTCCTGATGTCGGGGCCGTGTTCCCATGGAAATCACTTACCCACGGCAGGCTGTTCAGAAACACAGCCACCGTTAGCCGCAGCCTGGCTGGGTCCTTGCTTTGGGGAGACTGTATTCTGTCCTTTGAAGGGGTCACCGTTTCACAGACAGACCTTCTTATCTTAACGATCGTCTCATCGGGCTTTCATTTCCGTAGCCATACCCCCCAGTTTTATTTGTGTCCCTCCCGCCCGCCTCTCCCCAGTCCTCCCACTGAGTGCAGCTGAATGTGGCCAGTGCCAAATCATGTTTTATTCTCAGCCCGAGGAGTTATGTAAGTGTCAAGCCCGGCCAACAGAGGACCTCTCCCGTCAGTGAAATCTGAGGTTTCAAGTCTGCAGGGACACCACCACCCCGCTCCCAGTGCCATGTTTTTGGCCTCAGGAATCCCAGAGAGCAGAATTCTCGGGCAGACTTCCTAGGAGCAGTGTGGATAAAGAAGGCGGTGCTTGAAATTTTGCAGAGAGGTCGGCGGGAGACCAGTGCTAGGCCCCCAACCCACAGCTCAGCCCTTTCTAGCATCCACGGCAACGGCCTGCTGTTTTCCCAGGTGGCCCTGGAAGGGACGAGGCAATGCAGCGGGCCGTTTGTCACTGCACCGTGTAGGCACGCCGATCGGTGCCCGTGGCCTGTGCGACCCACCTTTGCCCCCCATCTGGATCTCAGCCTCTGGGCTTCCTTTGACTGAGAGTTTGGGAGATGCGCTCCCTCCTTGCCTTTTCCCCGATTCGATTCACTCACCTGGAGCTGGAACCAACTCGGCCCTTCCTGCCAAAGTCAAGGTGCCCATCCTCGGCGCAATCCCTCCCACCCCTTTTTCAACTCAAGACATGGTCTCTGGGGAGTGTGAGGGCTCCTACCTGCCATGCCAGCCTTGGTATCTCAGGGCCACTGGGGTGCATCGTGGCCAGTGGCTAGGCCGATGTGTTCTTCAGTGAGCGCGGGGCTCGAGTACCTTTTCAGTCAGGTCCGAGGTTGGGTTCAGGGTTCTGCAGGGATGGCTCAAGGCAGAGAGCCAGGGCTTGCTTGAAGGAGAAGGTAGAGGAGCCTTTCGTTCCTTTATGCCCAACTCGGTGCCCGGCACCCTCTGTGAACGGAATAAACTGTGATCAGCTTCGCCTTTGAGAAGATAAGTGAAATGAAGTCTATCGTCTAGAAGTGAAATTACAGATACAAAATAAGCTTAATGGCAACTCTGCTTCCAGAACTCTTTTCAGGGCATTTTATTCCAGATTCAGGTCCTACCTTTAGAACTACTTCCTTTGGCGAAGACTTAATCGAGGTGATCAGCGAATGAACTTGGGGACTTTAGGTGCCGGAGTGGCAGTCCCCAAACTAAGATCAGCCTCACGGCTGATGAGCCTGACCTCCTTTTCTCGCTCTGCATCCCTCTCCGCCTCTTTCCAGCTCCGTCAGGCAGGGAGAGAGGACGCTTGGCCCTCTGAGTTGGAGTTATGCAAAACCCGAAAATAGACTCTCGGAGCACACCGAGAAATAATGATCCTGTGCGGCAAGAAGGTCACTGTGTCTGCTTTTCCTGCCAACACACCCCTGGCTCTTAATCTATAGCTGCCTTGTGAAGCAAGAGAACTGTGCCAGGAAGTTCCACTTTGTGACTGCGAGGCATTATGAGAATTTAAAATCATGTCAGTAGGCTTTTACAAGGGCGGGCCAGGGAATAGGGGTTAGACATAGTGTTCAAAGCCAGCCTTGGAACATCCTTTTTGTTCTGTGGCCTGAGAACTACCATAACCAGTTTAGGAGAAGAAAAAAAAAGCTATCTGACCCCAGCTACAAATCAACTCCACCCTGCCCACCCTGCCAAAAATTAAAAGTCATCCGCCCAAAAAGTTTGCCGTGGTTATTCAAGTGGTGGGATTTCGATTGAGTTTTATTGTTTTCTGTGTGCTTTTCTAGACTTCCTGTAACATAGACTTCTTGCTTCCATAATGTGAGTGGAAGAAAAAGGCAACAGGAGTTCCCGTTGTGGTGCAGCAAAAACGAATCCACCTAGGAACCATGAGGTTGCAGGTTCAATCCCTGGCCTTGCTCAGTGGGTTAAGGATCCGGCGTTGCCGTGAGCTGTGGTGTAGGTTGCAGACACGGCTCAGATCCGGTGTTGCTGTGGTTGTGGTATAGGCCGGCAGCTGCGGCTCCAATTCGATCCCTAGCCTGGGAACCTCCATATGCCGTGGGAACGTCCATATGCCGTGGGTGCGGCCCTGGAAAGACAAAAGATTTAAAAAAAAAAAAGGGCGACAGAACATGTTTAACAAGCAGAACTATACTAGGTAATCATCTCGCTGGGATGCTTGGTACCTGGGGGCTGAAAGCCCACCGGAGTCGTGACAGTGACATGGGAGGAGCAGCCCTGCCGCTGTCCCACAGTAGGCCTCAGAACAGGACTGGTGTCCAGAGCCCCCTCCCCACTGCCAGGTTCCAAAGGGCTCCTGGGGGAGGCCAGATGGCAGACCCAGAGATGATAAGAGGCAGCCAAGGCGGACAGGAGAGGCAGCTGCTGGAGCGAGGCCAGCCAGACGCCTCACCTGGAAGTAGAGGATTCTGTTCCCATCCAAGTGTGGCCGATGATCAGGCTTGCGGCGTATGTGCTTGGCAGCGGGGACGGTGTCAGCTCGAGGTCATCTGGAAACCCCTCGTTCTCCTCTTGAGAATGTCCAGCTGATACACATTATTTGGAAGCTGGGACGATCCTAATTTCCAGACCTGTGGGAGTCGAGTGAAATGGAATAAACAGAGACAGATATCTGGGAGAAAATAACGCTTTGAGAAATTCCAAAAATCCTCTTAGGATTGGGAGGCAGATTTATTTAGACTTGGGGCCTTGACCACCCAGGCTGGTTATTGACGGGAACTCAGTGTGTCCACCGGCCCTGCAGTGCCAGGCTCAGAAGCGGGAGCTGAGAGGCCTGGGCAGAGATGACCCGAATGGACCATGAAACTGTCAGGCAGTTCACCTTTACACATAAAGAATTCCTCCTACGAGTTTCTGTTAAGCCCTCTAGTTCTTACACGTCACATGCTCAGCTATCACTGGATGCAGTGAGTTTCCTCACTCCGCTGGGTCTGAGTGCTTTGAACTTGAGGTCAAGTTCAAGCCACACCACACAGATTGGGAACAGAATTTCTTGCAGTCTGTATGATAGACTGTGTCAGGGACGTAAGGCCCTTATTAGGAATGGATTATGCTTAATAGGTGGGAGAGACCTCATTCATCAGTTTCTTGCATTTGCCTGGGTGTTCCCCGATGACGAGACAGTGTCCCTAGATTTTAAGTGGTTCACAAAAAGCAAAAAATACTAACGTATTTATTGCAATGTCTATCTCTCTCTATATCTACATGTATATATAAAGTTCATCAAACTCATCATTTCATAACTTAAGACAAGACTAAAATGGGTTCCATTTTTAAAAGAAACTAATTTTCAAGACACACGAAGTAGATAATTGTGCTACAGGACACGGATCTGGGAAAAGAAAGGTGGCGCATTAATTGAGTGATCCATGTTTGGCAAATATTGCTTGAAAAGGTGCTACCTGGCCAGGTCAGGGGGTTTCTTTCTTTCTCTTTTCCTTTCTCTCTCCCTTTTTAATCTTAGCATCTCAGAATGAAGCTGCATGGCGAATAAATTGCTTACAAGAAAAAATAGTTGCAAACGGTTTTAATCATGATGCTGGTAACTTTGAGTGTCAACCAAGACTTATTGCTTCTCTGGCACGGGGCGGGAGAACTGCTTCTCTTCCAGTCTGGCTCCAGATCTGGTCCCCTCCCTTCTCTGATCTTCAGTGTTTACCTACACCGACAGGCCCGCTATCTTGTTCACAGCCATGACCGCTGTTTCTTGTGGGCTGCGTGTGCGCGCGCGTATTAAATGGTAAGAAGATAATGGGCCACGTCGAGGCTACCCCTGCTATTTATATTAAATAATGGCACGATGATGGTAGCCTGTAATTCTCCCTTTTCTATCAACCACCCTGCCCAAGTAAACTGTTTTCTGATCTCTCTTAGATGGAAAGCCTGTATGAATGCGGAAGCCATTAGCAGAGTAATCGCTGTCTGTTACCATGACGACCAGCCGCTGCAGTCACCTGCCCGAAGTGCTGCCAGACCGCACCAGCTCTGCTGCGCCCGTGGTGAAGACGGTGGAGGGCTGTGGCGGCCTGGTGAATGGGCAGCCGCAGTATGTCATGCAGGTTTCGGCCAAGGACGGGCAGCTGCTGTCAACAGTAGTGCGGACCCTTGCCACCCAGAGGTAGTACCCCGTTAAAATCAATGAATCTGTAATCGATCCGGAGGATTCTGCCAGCTGGGCGATCCGCAAGGGAATGTAACTAGTGCTCAGGTCTCTGTGTCAGGTGAGAGGAGGTGCTGGAGGAGAAAAAAAAGAAAGACACAAGTTCTGTCACTGCGGTTTCTATAGCAATGGGGTAAAAGCTAAAACTCAGGTTGTCGAGTTTTCCACCTAAAGTCACACCTGCAGAGAGCCAGGCAGGGAAGGGTCCCACGAGACACAGGGTCGCTTGCTTTACATTTGGCACGTTGACCTTACTATGGTAGTTACCCTCTGGGTGTCTGCAGGCGCTAGCAGAGGTAGCCCTTTGCTAGAACAAAGGAGGCACCTGATTTCAGGTGACTGAGCCGGAGTGACTGGATATGCGGGCAAACTTCTGAAGTGACATTCATGTGCGCATGCTGATCAGCGCCCCATGGTGGGACTGTCCAGGGCTGCTTCCTGGGGGAGTCTCCTCTGGTCCCCCCCCAAACACTTGGGGGCCTCTTCTATTGCTTCCTCCTTCTCTCTCCCGGCACCCCAGCCGTATCCTTCATATACGCTCTGCCCCGTTAGGTAGTATTGTTAAACCTCCTCAACCTAACTTCCCCGAGTGACGAACGAGAGCCAGCCAGAAGGCTCCGAGCAGCCCAGGGACAGCTTATCCAGGCAGCACTTTGTCCTTGGAGGTCACTACGTGCTCCTCGGCTCCCCCGGCTTACTTTCAGAATGAGGAGAGTAAGCGTATGAGTGTAAAATATATTTCAGTACTGGACTTTGCCCACTGGTTTCAGCACTGACACTTCTGGCCCTGAAATTTGCGGTTCTATCACTCAGACCGAGACTGCCCACCTTGGTCCGAGCAGTTCAGCCACCTGCTCTGGTGCAGATACGGGGCCACCGAGCCACACTCTGTGGCCCACCCCTCCCCTGGGATGTGGTGGCCACCAGACACGGACTCACGCAGCCACGAGGGCTGTAAACACTGCCCACGTGCCTTCTGCTTTCGATCTGTGTGACTGTCGCAAAGGGAAGAAGTGGGGGGAAGCCAATGTATGTTTTTCCACCTCTGGAAAAACTAACAATTAATTGCTAAGGATTCAGAATACGATGAGGCGGTGAGGCAGGTGACTGCACCCCATCACCTGTAAGCTGTCAAAGACCTCAAAGACAGAGCTGCAACGAGTCAGACCGTGAGCCTGTGTGTGTGTGTGTGTGTCGCATTTTCACATGTCCTCCTACCACACAGCAGTGCAAACCAGGGGTTTTGCAGTTTCACATGCCTTTAGCCCATGCATGACAGAGGCTGGGAATAATGAGAGAAAAATATCAACTCTTTCAACTTTCTTTTCTCAGCCCTGAGCGTGAAGGGGTCTTTTGGCACGTGGGAGGGAGGTCCTTTCCTCTTTTAAACCCCTTTTAGCGTTCACTCATTCCCAGGATCGTCCCCACACAGGCCTCTGGGAAACAGCAGTGTTTCCGTGGCTGTTTCTATGAAGATGGAGTTAAAGAGAGCAGTGGGCCTAAGCCTAGGTCACTGTCATCTTTGGGGAGCAGGAAAAGGCAGGGGAGGGTGGGTCAAGAGGCTGTTCCCTGGGTTGGCACATGCAGTGATGACATTAGAAAACGGAATACTCGGGAGTTCCCTGGTGGCCTCGCAGTTAAGGACTTGGCATGGTTAAGTGCTGTGGCTTGGGTTACTGCCATGGCTCGGGTTCAGCCCTAGCCTAGGAACTTCCACATGCCCCTGGTGCAGCCAAAACAAATAAAATTAAAATAAAAACATCAGATGCTCAATAAAGGATCTCGAGCAATATAAGAACACCTCCATCAAAGAGGGACTGCCCTCTCGCAGGATACAGTCTCCACTGCAAAGTGAGGCCGTCTTAGTTTGAACCTCCCACTGGCCTCTGCCTTATGGAATGAGGGCCATGCTATTTGACTTTCCCCAGCCTGAGCTTGCCTGTAAGTGGAAATAGGGAGCATTAGCTAGGCATTTGCTGTGTGCTGGTCCCTCTTCTATGCTTGTAATCTTTTCTCACCCTCGCAGTCGCCATATGAGGAAGGCACCATGCCTTGTGCCCATTTGAGAGATGAGGAAACTAAAGTCACGAGAGATGATGTTACTCGCCCAGAGTCAGCCAGCTCGGGAACAGCAGAGCTGAGGTTCAAGGCTAGGCAGCTGAATTCCACAGCCTGCCTCAGCCACGATGCTGTGTCCTCCCAGGATGTCTAGGGGTGGTGTTTCTAACTCCAGGCTCTAGACTGGAGCCACCTCGGTGGGACGTGCCTTTACTTGACTTCGGCTTAGCGTCCTTCGCGTCTCAGAGTGAATCCTAGGAAAGCTCCAAGGACGGCTTTGGGCTGTGGCTCAGACTGCAGCTCTGTGCGGTGGCTCGGGGCTGGCTGCCAGTCTGTTCCCTCCTTTCGATCTCCCATCGCACGGAAAAAAGAAAGGCAAGGAACTTCAGGATATTCAGAAGGATCCTCCCTGGTTCAAAAGACTCGATTTTTCCAGAAACAGCAACTGGTGTCGTTGGAAAACAGTTTCTCCATAGCTAGGGGTGATTTTTATTTTCTGATTGATAGTTTGCCCGAACTACATTAATGTCCGAGGCATAATTAATACATCCCTGGCTTGTGGCTCTGGGCTTGCCTGCTCTGGGATTGGTCAGCCCTATTTCTTTGCTTTTACGAAAGTAAATACACACCCCCTCCTCCCTGCAGCTGAGTGCTTGTGTAGATCTTGGTTTGGGGATAGTCCCTTTTTTTGGGAGGGGACACGCCCACAGCACGCACCATTTCCTGCAGTGACATCACCGAAGCTTCAATCGCTAAGCCACCAGGGAGCTCCTAGATCTCGGGTTTTAAAAGCAGGTGTCTATTCTGAGCAGCTGCCACAGGGGAGGGTCCAAAGGACGTAGCCAGAGGACCGTGGTGTGGTGGTGGTGGTGGTGGTTTCCAGCCCAGTGACCAGCAGGTGCCCCTCCTTCTCTTGCAGCCCCTTCAACGACCGGCCAATGTGCAGGATCTGCCACGAGGGCAGCAGCCAAGAGGACTTGCTCTCTCCGTGTGAATGTACAGGGACCTTGGGGACAATCCATCGGAGCTGCCTGGAGCACTGGCTGTCATCCTCAAACACCAGTTACTGTGAACTCTGCCACTTCAGGTTTGCAGTCGAGCGCAAACCCAGGCCGTTAGTGGAGGTCAGTAATTGGGGCACGTCTTGAAAACTTAACTCTAATGAGCAAATGATGTCTGCTTTTATGCCCACATCACAAACCCTGTGCAGCTTCACTGAAGCACAGTAATAACTGTGTGTGTGTGTGTGTGTGTGTGTGAGAGAGAGAGAGACACACACACACACACACACACACACACACACAGAGCCAACATTCGGGAGCCAACACTAGAAAGGTGACCTCCATGAGCTGGAGACAAGAGACTAGAAGAAGTCGGTGGTAGGAGAAAGCGCAAGTTTTAGAGAGTTGATCTCCATTTTCCATTCCTGTGACATGGAGCAAACGGATCAGATGTTTTCTCTCTGCACACCATCTGCTCACCTTGAAGCAACAGATAAAAAACGGGCATTTGGGTTGCTTAGTCTGAGAAGTCTTTCTGAAAACATATAACCGCATGGTCTGATGGATATAGACCTAGACTTCTGGGTTTGAATAATTCTACGACCCTGGGTAAGTGATTTCACCTCTTAGAATTGCCATGAGGGTTAGATGAGTTAATATGTATAAAACAATTATAATACCAGGTATGCATGCAAGTGTTTGAGTAAAAGTCTCATCTAGGAAATTACATGCCAGGCGTTTTCCAGCTAATAACCTAGTATTGGAATCTCTTAAGAGTGATGCTGTCAATGCAGCCATTAAAATGGCAAGACAGGAGTTCCCGTTGTGGCACAGCAGAAACAAATCCTACTACTATCCATCAGGATGCGGGTTCGATCCCTGGCTTCGCTCAGTGGGTTAAGGATCCAGTGTTGCCGTGAGCTGTGGTGTAGGTGTGGCCCTAAAAAGCAAGGAAAAAAAAAGGAAAAGGCAGGAATATTCACTTCCCTGTTTTAAGGGCCACATGATTCTTCTTTAGACCCAGATTCTGGTCTTGTATTGGCTTGGGGAATTGGAAAAAACTATTGGATTATTTTTGCCTTCTCTCCTACACCCAACTTCTAGTCAATCAAAAATGAGATATTAGAAGCAATAAATATTCTCACATCTTCTGAACCTGAGCTGGTTGAAAGGGACCAAGACATTGTGCCTAAAATCCAGTAGGGCTGATAACCTCCTCACGTCAGCAGCTGACCCACTGGAACTTCGGCATTGAACTAGAGCTACAAACCAAGACCTTCTTGGAGGCTTCTTAAAACGCTGTGTTAGCGCCTCGGCACTAAGGCTCCAGAGAGCTTTGCTTATACGTTCTCTTAGTTTTGACCTTGAACGTTTAATCAGGACCTGCAACTGAGGCCTCTTTTAGCTAAGACCTGCTTGCCAAATGGCAATTTATCTGACTTGCCCCCAGTAAATTGTATGCATTTTTTAAGACTCTGGATCAAGTGACCTCTTAACGTAGGCATCTTGCTTCTTGACATGCACTTCCAGAGACTCGGATTTGTAGAGGGCCACGAGGGATCTGGCCCTCTGCCCGGTTTTCTGGGATTTATATTTCGGAACTTTTCTACAGAGGGGGAAGTATAATTAAATAATAAACAAAGGAGGTGAAAATTTCCAAGCCTAATGGCAGAAGTTAAAAAGAAACCTATTTCTCCTTTCCAGAAACTTTTTGGAACCTCCCCAAGTTAATATTGCAGCTTTTTCCAGGGAAGCTGGCTTCCCAGAATAAGGAAACTCTGCTTTGGATGGGCTACATGCAGCGGTGTCTTTTACTAGTATCTCCCCAGTAAAAAAAGACTTTTAATTTTGCTTGGTAAAAACCAGTGTGTGTATGCATAATAGATAACAAAGTAGGGTGTATGTGCATGTGTGTCTGTATGCGTGTCATATAACATGCATGTGTCAAGTCACGCAGTCTCAGAGAGGGACACATACCCCCACACGCAGGTTTCTTCAGAGCTGCTGCTGGTGTGCTGGAGGCAGACCCCAGGAGCTTAGGCAACTGTCATTAAACGGGGAAACGAGGCAGATGACCTTGAGAATGTGTGAGGTGCTCTGCAAGATTTAGAGGCCTCGCCTACAAAAACTTCACCCAAACGGTCACTGGTGGTGAAATTCTCATTGCACAAATGGAATGTGACGTTTTTCAGAGTTAATGATCATTGAACGAGTTGAAAGTGAAAGGCAGACCTTCTCCCAAGCCGGGGGGTGCTGGCCGTTTGATCATCCCGTAGCGAAATGAACTTCCTCTTCGACCACAAGCAATAAAAAGAAGTTGTCTTCGGTTTCTCAGCTGGAGGACAAACGAGAACCAGGTGCAGGCAGATTTTTAGACAAATGACATTATTAATTGACTTTTCTCCGCTTCCCAAAGGGTGGGTTTATTCAGAATGAGCCTTGCTTCTCGATATGTTTATCTCTAGATGAACAGGAATCGTTTCAGCAAATCAGCAAACCCTGCCTCTTTGGGTTAAGCATTAGGAGTCGTGTTACTTTGTTTCTCATTTCCACTCTTTTAATTGCTTTACTCATTACTTTATTTACCAGTTGGATCTGCCTTCTCATTAAAGCAACAAAATTCCATAACATTTCATTTCAAAATCGATGTGCTAATAACAACTCCCATTGCTAGAGGAAGCGGCTGACAGTCATTTATAAATTTTATTTGTCAGCGTCCAGACATTAACGGTCAGAATTGCTTTTAACACCGCAGACTCCCATTCTTTAGTAAACCCTCAGTCCTTCATTCGGCTAAGCCTTCGTCTTCCTCAATATTGCTGATCCGCACACACCTCCCCTTCCTGTCCTTTCCTGCTAGCTCTGCAGCCAGCAGTTGGGCGTTCATTTTTACTAGATCAGGGACACAGAGCTGCTACATAAAGGATTTCCTCCCTCTCCCTGCAGAAGAGTGAGTTTCTACTCAAAATGGCCAAAGCAATCAGCTGGTTTTTATTAGCATCTCCAAATCAGGCATCACCTCTCCCACTGACCATGGACCATGCAAGTGGTGTGGCTCAGTTTCTCTGAGCAGCAGTGTGGAGGTCGGTGGGTAAGCTGCAGGCGCTCCTTGATCTCTTGGGTCTCTATAAGGCTCAAATTCTTGTGCAAAAAAAAAGTCCTACATTTAAAACAACATTGTATGGTCAGTAAGATGCTTGTGTGTATCTGCTTACATACCCGTCTTGTTACCTACCTACCTACCCACTTGGCCAGACTCAGTCTTTTAATCTTTTAAGTTCATTGCCAATGTTAGACCCTCAATATTTCCTTAGGGCTAAGTAAGCCAGCAGAACGAGAGCTAGTTTCAACACAAGAGAGCTACAGCGCGATCATCTGGTTTATTCAGTTGTGAGTGAATTTCCTCCATTGTCCAGCTAATATAAATCCGCTAAGATCCGCGCCGACTTGGGTAAGGCTTAAAAGGAAAGCGTTCGAACCGCCCATAGCAAAACGGAAGCACAGGTGTAACCCACATGCATTTCATACCTGCACAGCTAGCCCTTCTGTCGTGAAGGCTACATACTTTTTGCTGACGATGGAAAACGTACTCAGGGGCAATTTGTCAAATGAATTAGCCCCCAAGAATATTGACCTGGTAGAACAGAGAAAATAGGCAGCCACTAACCAAAACAGGGGTCACTGAATGACCAGCCTGGGTGGTTTTATGGTCTCCTTCTTGCTCATTTTCACATTTCCTCATTTCTCTCCGTGAGTTGAACTCTAATGCCATTCTTTTATAAGGGGGAAATACGGCACACTAGTAAAAATATCACAGTTTTCTCACCAGCATGCGTGCCTTGACTTCAGCCTGTTGCCAAGGAAGCCCAGCTTACTATGTGCAAATGGCATGCTTGCAACATCAGTGTCTAGTGATGGGAATATCTGCCAGTGGGCTTTCCTAAGACGTGTATCAGAAATACCCACCCGTGCCCGGGAAACTCATGAAGTAATGAGTTTCTCAGCTCAACAATGTGGTGATCAAAACAAACAGCCAGGAAACAGTGGAAATCCGCAGGCAAGGCTTCCGAGGATCGGATCTTCCTCCCATCAGGGTGACAGGGTGCTTTTTCAGACAGGGTGATTAGGTTTCCGTATTCCTATTTCCTTTACACAGACCCAGCTGTTTGATAAGAATTGTAAAAACAATTTAAAAGCTGTTCCCTATGAGTCAGAGGTTGATCTAAATTGAAACTGAGAGTGTTTTCATACATACCAACTACTCAGAATAATGGCATGGAAAGCTAGGGAGGTGAGGATTGTGGGTTTTTTCTCCCAAAACTTTTTATTTGTGATTTTTTTTAAGTCACTGGAGGAAAATGGTTTTAAGTATGTCCTGGATGTAGGGTCACCTCCAGCTACACAACAGCGAGCAGAGTTGAACTGCCAAGAAGAAATGACCTTGGTCCTTGGCGCTTTGTTATTTAATAGATTTAGGACCTCACTGAAATCCTACTACGTTTCTATCAGACTTAGGTGAGGATGTTGCTCAGTTCATTGGAGTGGGCTTTGTTTGGTTTTGATTTTTTTTTTTTTGTCTTTTTAGGGCCTCACCTGTGGCATACGGAGGTTCCCAGGCTAGGGGTCTAATCAGAGCTGTAGCTGCCGGCCTGCACCAGAGTCATAGCAACGCGGGAATCCAAGTTGCGTCTGTGACCTACACCACAGCTCACGGCAACGCCAGATCCTTAACCCACTGAGCGAGGCCAGGGATAGAACCTGCATCCTCATGGTTCCTAGTCGGGTTCGTTAACCACTGAGCCACAATGGGAACTCCCAGTTTTGATTTTTAATGATATTTATTTATTTATTTATTTGTTTATGTTGGTCTTTTCCCTTATCTAGGGCCGCACCCGCGGCATATGGAGGTTCCCAGGCTAGGGGTCTAACAGGAGCTGTAGCTGCCAGCCTTCGCCGCAGCCGCAGCAACGCGGGATCCGAGCCGCGTCTGCGACCTACACCACAGCTCACGGCAACGCCGGATCCTTAACCCACCGAGCAAGGCCAGGGATCGAACCTGCAACCCCATGGTTCCTAGTCGGATTTGTTAACCACTGTGCTACGACGGGAACTCTGATTTTTTAATGAATTTTGTTAGGTAAAAAAACATGAGCTTTTGGTTTCAGAGTATTCATTTTCATCAGCAAACCCTTGGAGCATTGGGATAATTAGGGAATGACACCATAGGGGCTGCAAACTGATTTGAGAAGCTTCCTAGGCACGGGGACCACCTCCTTCCTCGAAGGAAGGCGGGCAAGCTGCCCCCTTCATTCCAACCCATGGGCGCAGCCCAGGGAGCGGGGTGGCCGGGTCGTAATCACAGGACGTGATAGGCAATCTTGAAGCCTCCGTTCATCAAATAAGCAGAAGAGTGGAGAGCCTCCCTCCCCTGATTGCAAACCATATATCGTATTTGGGGCCTGTGGTTGTAAATCAAAGAAAATGACACTTGGCCCTTAGAGACAGGCACCGCTGGACAAGGGCTTGTATAATACAAACTAGCACCACTGCTTTGAGCCGCGTGGCACCTGCGATGATGCTGACGAGTCCTGGCTCATCATCGGGCCTCACTCAGGTTTTCCGCAGTGGCAGGTGGCCGGGAGCCTTAGCCCCACTCGTAACCAGGGAGGAGCAAACGTGTGCTTCGGGGCTTGGCAGGGAGACCTGGCCAGAGTTAGAGAAGGCCGGTTGGGAGTGGGGAAGATTCGGGCCCAGCGAGCGTTTGTCAGGTTTTTAGGAATCCGAGCACAGGGCAAGCACAGGCTTCACCAGAGTCTTGGGGGACCCAAGATCGTCTTACCCGTTGGGTGGATGAAGACATAGGTTTGCAGTGGTTTCGTGAGGTCGGGATCCTGCGGGCAGGAAGGAAGTTCTCAGGCGTTGCGATCAGGCCTGGCTCTCCTCTTCTGAACTGAGTTCTGGAGGACGGCGGGAGGAGAAACCACACGCAGCATCTGCACGGAGGGATGGGGGAGGAATTTGCTGGAATCCTCCAGGAGTTTCCACTCCCCACCCTCCCTCCATCCACTGAGCTCAGGTTCTCAGCCCCAGGCCGATCAGACCCTGCCTCTCCAGCTCTGCCTCCCAGAGGCAGCTCCTACCCCCACTGCAGGCCAGGCTAAGGCCCCTCAAAGGACAAAGGAAAGATGAAGTACCAGGGAAGCAGGCTGAGAGACTTTGGGTCTGCTTTCTGGAGAACACAACAAAGGCCCTCCCACGATCCGTGCCTATGACTTTTCCTAGCAGAGCTTAACCGTGGGGCCAGTTCTAGAACCACTGGGACAGCCAGCTGGCCTCCCACCACCTCAGTGAGAGCCTGAACAAGTCATTTCTTTTTTTTTTTTTTTTTTTTT
>PVHT020004020.1:44154809-44188471 GCA_004024745.2 Catagonus wagneri | reverse complement strand
GAGCCGCGTCTGCAACCTACACCACAGCTCACGGCAAAGCCAGATCCTTAACTCACTGAGCAAGGCCAGGGATCGAACCCACAACCTCATGGTTCTTAATCGGATTCGTTAACCACTGAGCCACGATGGGAACTCCTGAACAAATCATTTCTCCCCTTAACACATCAGCTTCCTCACCAGGGAAACAGAGCACAACCAGCAACCTGGCGAGCTCGTTCACGTACACTCGTGTGCTTATTGAATTAAGGCTTTTGAAAAATTTGAATGCCTTCAGGTGGGACACGTAAGCTCCAGTCCCATCACCCCCCCACCCTCCCTCCCTGCCCCCCTCCATGGCCCCCTTGCTGTTGCTTACACCCACCGAGCTCTCTTGACCCTCTTGCATTAGGTACCCACTGCTGACAATTGAGATGATTCCAGAACTGGGTGATGTCTCCCACCGTTAAGAGTTCTCTAATGCTGAGTGATTTCTTCCCACCGACATCTTTCTTCCAGGGTAGTACAGACCGAAGCTCATGATCTCCCTCCTCTGGTCCCCATATTGTCATTGAGCCCAAAGGACTGGTTCAAAAATCACAGGATAGGAGTTCCCGTCGTGGCTCAGTGGTTAACAAATCTGACTAGGAACCATGAGGTTGCAGGTTCGATCCCTGGCATCGCTCAGTGGGTTAAGGATCCGGCGTTGCTGTGAGCTGTGGTATAGGTTGCAGACGTGGCTTGGATCCCGCGTTGCTGTGGCTGTGACTAAGGCCGGCAGCTACAGCTCTGACTAGACCCCTAGCCTGGGAACCTCCACATGCCGCAGGTGCAGCCCTAGATAAGGCAAAAAAAAGAAATCACAGGATAAATGAACTAAGGGACAGGATACCAGGCCGGGGTGAGAAGGACCCTGCACTGCAGCGTGCCTTAGTGGCAGCCACGCTCTTCCTTGACCTCCCATAAGGTTGTCAAGGAAGCCGCCAGCCTCCATGTGGACTGGTGTCCCCACCCTTCGTCCAGCCGTTGACATGGCCTGCCTGGTGATTCACCAGCCGTCCCCGACCCTGCAGTTGTTCGGTCTTGGATTTCTCTCTCGCTTCCGGGGACTAATCTGGCAGTCGGTTCGTTACTTAAAGCTTAGTTACAAAGGAGCTGTTTTAAGGTATCTATTAAATTCACAGCTTGCTTCATTAAAAATCACGTCATTAAAAAAGCAAGCCAACCAAAGTGTGCACGTGGCCGTGCCAGATGGAAGGGGGCTCACTGCCTGGTGGCCTGGGTTTTCAGCCCATCCACTGCTGGGAAAGGACTGATTTGGAGGGGAAATCCTGATCCGTGCATAGAAAGAATTACATGACCGGTTCGGTTCTCGTATTTTAAATCATATCGATAACTCGCAGTACACTTGGGTGGAGACACAAATTAGAATTCGCCTTTTCAAGTGGACCCGTCTCCGTCCTAGTAGAGGTCCGCGACCTCTCCCCACCCTAGGAGTTCCGAGAGAAGAGGCACAGAGATGCAGAACACGGAGAATTGTTTTACACCACTTTTAAATTTTAACCGTTCTGTGCTTTAACACGTAGCGAAGAGGGCAAAGAATAATACATCAGCAGGTGTGTATCCAGCACCCAGGACTCACGACTGTTACTTTTGTTGAGCAACATACCTTTCAAAGGAACAGCCCCTTGTGGGGCCGGGAGAAAATGCCCATTGTCTGCACTAATTTGTCCTCAGGTAAGCTCAAAGCAGGAGAAACTTGTTCAGGTTTTCCTTAAGCACATCTGGGCCCAGAACAAGAAGTCAGCTCCACGAGACAGGCCATCCTGAACGGATCCGGCCCCTTCGAGCCAACTCCAAGTGTGTGAATGGCCACTAAGGTGGTGCTGGCCACTAAGGGGTCCACTTCTTTGAAAGGCAGACAATTCAAAGTTACCAAATGGGAGTTCCCGGGGTGGTGGGTGGAGGAGAAATGTGGGAGAGCTTTGTAAAGGGGAGTCTGAGCACGAGTTCCCGTCGTGGCGCAGTGGTTAACGAATCTGACTAGGAACCATGAGGTTGCGGGTTCAATCCCTGGCCTTGCTCAGTAGGTTAAGGATCCGGCGTTGCCATGAGTTGTGGTGTAGGTTGCAGACGCGGCTCGGATCCTGCGTTGCTGTGGCTGTGGCAAAGGCCGGCAGCTATAGCTCCCATTAGACCCCTAGCCTGGGAACCTTCATATGCCGCAAGTGTGGCCCTAGAAAAAGGCAAAAAGAACAAAAAAAACAAAGGGGGGGGTCTGATCAGGGAACACTGAAATGTCACTGAGGACTGCAGTCCTGCCAAAGTGACAGGGCACGGTGAGCCCCCAGGAGCGGCCCTGTGCAGGCAGAAGCACCGGCTTGACCTGAAGGGAGACCGGAATCGTGTTAAACCCTGGTGCAGATTTCAGCCCGAATCACGGAATATGCAGAAAACGCCCCGCTGAGGCTTTGGCCTGGCCTCCTCTTGCCTTTTCAGTTTTCTGTGTCAACACCTGACACTTTCAACTCTAGAGAAAGAGTGCACGTTTTTAAACACATAATGGCGTGAAATATTGGGAGCAGTACATGATTACAGTTCAGTGCTGCCTAATGGACAATTATGTTCGAAGGAGCAGAGTGGAGAAGTAGCTTCGGTTAGGCAGTGGGACCTCACTGATCATTTATTCGCCAGGGAACACCCTGCTTTGCCCCTCTGTGCTAAGAACTGGGTTTTCTGGCATAGGCACAGATCCTGACATGACACGCCAGTCCAGGGCCGTTCATTAATTTCACTTCTGAGTCCATCCGTTTTTATCCTTAAGATGTTCATGCCCCCAAGTTTTTTCTTCTTCGATTCTTTAACCGTTTCCTAGGCACGAGGGAAATTGCACCTGCCGTGCACTTTATATAATCGTCTTATTTCTCTGTCTCAATAAGCCTACAGCAGATATTATCCCATTTTGCAGATAAGGAAGCTGAGACTCTGAGATGTTGTCGCCCTTCAGAGATCTTAAAGACAGGGCTAGTAAGTGAAGAAGGCAGAAGAATCAGGTCCCTCTGGCTCTATAGCCTATGAGCTTTCCACCATACCTGGCTTCTTCTTCTGGCTCAGGAACGCTTTCTTCCCCTTGCACGGTGACACACACGTGCAGAAGCACACACACAACCGAGGGCTTCTCTACCAACAGACAGCCTTTCTAAGGGACTGGATGTACTTCTTCTTCTTCTTCTTCTTCTTTTTTTTGTAGAGCCGCACCCGCGGCATATGGAGGTTCCTAGGCTAGGGGTCTAACAGGAGCTGTAGCCGCCGGCCTTCGCCACAGGCACAGCAACGCGGGATTCGAGCCGCGTCTGTGACCTACACCACAGCTCACGGCAACGCCGGATCCTTAACCCACTGAGCAAGGCCAGGGATCAAACCCGCAACCTCTTAGTCGGATTCGTTAACTACTGAGCCACGAAGGGAACTCCTGGATGTACTTCAGAAGGGAGAGAATGAAAAGAATGATGACTAAAGTCCTGATTTCCTCTTGGCATTGACTTCATCTATTAGTGCAGAGCTATTAGTGGAGAGGGAGAGATGAGCGGCAGAACAGAGAGAGGATTTTTAGGGCAGTGAACTTATTCCGTACGATACCCCAGTGGTGGCTTGTGTGTAGTTATACCTTTGTCCAAACCCAAAGAAGGTACACCAGGACTGCACCCCATGTAAACTATGGTCTCTGGGTGATGATGTGTCAATGTAGGTTTCGTTCTGGGGCGGGGGGTGGGCTGTTGATAGTGGGGGGGTAGGCATGTGGGGAGGCAGGGGGGTATATGAGGACTCTGTACTTTCCATTCAGTTTTGCTGTGATTCTAAAACTGCTCTAAGCAATGAAGTATATTAAAAAAAACAACAACAATGAGCTGTGCCAGGTCGAGTGCTGGGTTCGTGGAACAGCATTTCTTCTCCGTGCCTCTGATATTCCGCTCTCTCTGGGAAACAAAGCTCTTCAGTACATCACCCTATCAGGAGCCAGAAAAGTCATTCTTCGCTCCCAAGGGGCTTTACACATCCCTTCTTTCTTCCTTTCCATCTAGTTGCACTCCCTGTGCATCTGAGCCTTCATTTCAGGGCGTCGTTATGTCACCTGTGTCTTCAGAAACCATAAGGGAGAGATGCTACCGGAAAGCCCGCTGAACTCAAAGTGAACAGGTTGTGCAGGTTAACCGGTCATAATGTGGTTGTACCCCAAAAAAGGCTGTCATCTGGATAATTCAGATTGGTGCAACTGGTGTTGCAACTCATGACAGAAGACACTGTTTTTTTTCTCTCGTGCATTATTGACATCATTGCCTCAGTTCCCCGCTTCCCTGTCTTGACAGGTGCACAGATTGGCGGAAAGATGAGAAAGACCCTACCGGGTCTTGTCGCTTTGTGTTCCCCCTCCATTGTTCCCTAAACGTATTCTCCGGCACGATCCTCGTCGCCGCCTGCCTGCTAGTCATGAAGGCACAGGGACCCTGTGAGACTGGGATAAAACTGTTTCTTTGCCATCCGTTATTACAGTGTGTGGGAATCTGAGAGGGAAGTGATGTTTGCGTGTGTGTCGAACATGAAAGCGGAAACACTGCTTTTGGAGCTTTTAGTTGGGAATACTGAAAAACAGGCTTAATTCTTAGGTGTGCCACTTATGAAAATGTGTGAGGACTGAGGTCAGATTAAAAGGAGAAAATGAAATATTTTCAGCTCATTATTTTTTCATCCCTTCCCCTTCAGCGATGTTCGTCGAGACAGAAAAGTCGGCATAAAGGGTGATGTTCAAAATCTTTCAGGGCTTTGAGGAAAAATGGCTAATGTAGTGTATATGAAATGCTGCTGGCAGGTAAGAACAGCAGGGAAGCTGTAAAATAGAATTTATAGGCATTAAGGAGTTATATCCGTGTAGAATCAATAAAAGCAGGAATCAGGAGATGAGGAGAAAATATTCACCAGCCTAGAAAATTATGCAGCCCCTCCTAACATCTGCCTGCTTCCAAAGGTGAGCCTTTTGCGTGAAAGCTGGTAGATGATGGGAGAAAAGGCATGAGAGATGAAAGTAACAAAATGGTTCTGATATTTTTCTAAACACTGGCTCATCTGCTCAAAAGCTATGACTTTAATGTTGAAACCCAAAAGTCATTCATTCATCAAAATATACACATTTCCAGCTGTTTGGAAGACGTACCTGCCAGATTCATACATCTGGAGAATAAGCCTATTCGATGAAGGTGTGGCAAGGTAGAAGGAAATACCTACAGATCAGACTCCCTGCAAGAGGAGAGATTCTTTCGGGAAATCTACAGGATGCTTCAAATTAATTTTAACAAGGGTGTATCCAGTATCAGGGGTTTCTTTTTGCTTTTTTTTCAGACCTGCACCCGCAGCACATGGAGGTTCCCAGGCTAGGAGTCGAATCAGAGCTATAGCTGCCGGCCTACACCACAGCCCCAGCAACGCGGGATCCGAGCTGTATCTGTGACCTACACCACAGCTCACGGCAACACTGGATCCTTAACCCACTGAGCGAGGCCAGAGATCGAACCCACATCCCCATGGATACCAGTTGGGTTCATTACCGCAGAGCCACGACCGCAACTCCTGAGATTTTTTAAACACTTTTATTCAGATACCATTCGTATACCATGGAGTTCATGGATTTGAAGTGTACGATTCTATCTCCACGGATTTGCCTCTTCTGGGACATTTCCCGTAGACAGAGTCCTGCGGTGTGTGGTCCCTTTGTGACTGGCTTCCTTCATGTAGCATGTTTGCAAGGTCCAGTCTCAGACTGGAAACCGAGGGATCGCTCAAGCTAAAAATGCGTGGGTGCCTTCCAGTTGCAGCAAAGCTTTCCCCCAGACATGTACCTTAACCTTCCTTGCTTTCATTTTATCTTTGCCTCCTTCTCACAATCCTAGTTACTGTAATACACTATCCTCACTGCCATTTACTGAGCCCTGACCCTGTGCCAGTATTCTGGGCACTTCTGGGTTCTATTTATATGTACACCCTTCTCCATTTCAGAAGAGAGGAAGCTAGCCCAGAGATGTATATGGTTTGTTCGCCTCTTTAAAATTTGCCTTCTTCTTATCACAATTTATGTGATGAAACCCCGTTCGTTTTTTTTTTACTCTTTTATTGTGCGGAAATTATTTGTGCATTGATTTGCTTACGTTGTCTGAATTTTAACCATCTTTGTCCGGTGAACGTCCTTTTTTTCTTTATGCTCCTTAATTTGGTTGCTTTCATGCTTCTGCTGTCCTAAAACTACGCAATTAATTTTTTAAATTTCGCATTTTGTACCCTGGGGTGATTAAAAAAAATAGATAAAAACAGGGTCTAAGGAGAAATTATGGATTCTCGGAAGCTAATCAGAGCCTACCTACTGCCCCTATTCTTAAATTCATCAAAGCTTAGAAAGCTGGATGAGACCAGAGAATGTCTTAAGACAGTTTAGAAAAAGGCTCTGGAACAGTGCTGCTTCTCCTCAAGAGATTTTTGAGAATCTGATCAAAGCTTGAACTCTGTCCTCTGAAATGCACAGACACCTGGTATGTAAAGAAAGTCACACTGCGGTTACAGGTTTTCTGAAGCCCTACACCGAGGCTCAGAAGCTCCTGACCTAGAAGATAGTCGCATAAAATGCAAAGGAGCGTGTAGATTTTCCAAAGGTGTCTCTTAAAATGCCTTGGGTGAGAAAATAAGGGTAACTTCTCGACACTTCATTGCAAAGTCCTTCTTCTGTGAGGAGGCCACGTTACAATTCTATGGGTGCCACCACGGTGGATATGATTTGCTAGTCTTGAAGGGAGAGCTGGCGATTCCGTTTTGCACACAGCCGGGACTGAGCTAGTTATTAACTTGGGTTCTTCCGTGCTTGGCTTGGTTCTGCAATGGGCCACCTGTCTCAGGATCACTCAAGCTAAAAATGCACGTGTGCCTCCTGGTTAGAGCAAAGCTTTCCCACAGACAGCAGCTGTGTCCCTGCAGCTGGTCTCCTGCTTGCCATCCTGCAAATGCCAGTCCCTGACGTCCTGACCCCTGTCACTGAGTGTTGCCTCTAGCCCTTAAGAATGTCTTCCCTGGAGTTCCCTTGTGGTGCAGGGGGTTAAGGATCTGCCACCGCCACTGCAGTGATCCTCTGGCCCAGGAACTTGCAGGTGCTGATGATGCAGCCAAAAAAAAAAAGAAAAAGAAAGTTTTCCCTGACGCCAGCTCTGGGAAATTTGTAACAAAATGGCCTACAAGCACTGAACATAATCAAAAATCATAATACCAGCCAGCAAAATGGAAATTATGGCCCTCTCCTCGTACAACACCATGGCATAGTTTTCCTGGTAGTCTGGAAATCTGGGTGCCACCCCTGATGAAGGGTAGCTGTAAAGTCTAGGAGAATAGTACAAACAGGTGGCTGGGGTGGCCTGGACACAAAGAGGGAAACGCTGTCATCTGGGTGTGAGGAGGCTGAGAATGGGCACGTCTGAAATCCTGAAAATCACAGACAGCCTAGATAATGTGAGCCTGGAGTTCACAGCACGATCCAAATTACTCAAATGCTGGCGGGCTCCCTGTGAAATTTATCAGGGTGGGAGTTTCAAACACAAATAAAGAGGTTCCACCAAATACTGCCACTCGTGACCAGAAGCCACTGCCTCAAGTGGAGACTTGAGGGATTCCAGATGCATTCATTGCCAGGGTGTGTCTAGTGTCAGCAAGGTCAGACAGGGCCTCAATGGTGGGGGAATCTTTTGGTGGCAAAACACTGAACTGTAAGCACTGTGAAATCTAAAAGCTCCTCTGTTGGGAGATCCCGTCGTGGCGGAACGGAAACGAATCCGACTAGGAACCATGAGGTTGCAGGTTCGATCCCTGGCCTCGCTCAGTAGGTTAAGGATCCGGCACTGCTGTGAGCTGTGGTGCAGGTGGAAGACGCCGCTTGGATCCCGCGTTGCTGTGGCTGGGGTGCAGGCCGGCAGCTGTAGCTCCTGTTAGACCCCTAGCCTGGGAACCACGTGCCACGGGTGCAACATTAAAAAATATAAAAATAAAAATAAAAGCTCCTCTGTTTTTCATCTACCCGAAAGTTCCTTTTCCCCAGGCGCGCCCGTTCTTGCTTAGCTTGGGAATTTACGGCCCTGTTGAGAATGTCTCTTCTCTCATGTCACACCTCTTTCAAACGCCATTGCAAGGCCCCCCAACTGCACTCTGCTTGGAGAGCTTCCCGCTCGCATTCTCACTACCTCTGAGGGATGCAGATTAAGTGTGGTCCCAGATGGAGGACCTGGTTGTGAATTTTATTTCTCCTTCTCTCTTCCTTTAGACACCCCCCAGTTCTCAACATAGGGGTGTGTTGTCCTTATTCATGTTATTCATCATCTTCTCATCTTTTGCCCAGCGGTCCAGCGTGGGCTCTTACTTGGTCCCCTGTCCTGGCGCCTTTTACCCCATAATCGTGGCTTTTCCGCTGGAAGTAATTACTCAAAGCTTCGGAAACCTGAGCTTCAACCACAGGCCAGCAGAAAGGGTGGTAGATGACAGCAGCTTTCCCAGTTGGAGGGCCAGGGGTCCCATAAAAGCCAAAAGGCAGCAGAGCTCAGAGGACTGGGGAGCAGCTGTGGAAGTCCCATTTCTAATAGACTACACTGTCCCCCCAGAGGTAGCATTTCTGTTTCGGGCACTCTGAGTTTTGTTTATCGGTTTCTTCTGGAAGTTTCTGTCTTCATGCTCTCCAGCCTCTTGGGGTTGTCTACCTCGTCTTCTTATATTTCTGGCTTTACACTGATCTCATATGCCACGTAATTCCGCAGTATCTTCTCATATTTCAGATTAGCCATCGCCGTTTGGCTGTGATCACTTCTACACGGTGTTGATCCGAAATAATTAGAGCAAAGTGATTCCCATTTTGCTTATATCTGCAATTGCAAGGGAGTATATAAAAATTATTTTGCCATCTAATCCTGCTGTGCTGCTTAATCTTATCTTTGGAAAATTTCGAACCACTGAATGTAAGTGTGTGCGACATTTGTTTAAATAACATTGAAGCCAAATTATAATGGCCCAGACATAAATACAGTATTTATGGAGCATTATGGCCCATTAATTGGCTTATCGGCCTGAGTCCTCCAGGGAGCGGCACAAATCTCCAGGGTGTCCTTGAATGTGCCATGTGCTTCAGGCCAGATCACAGCTGTGAGAGCCACAGCAACTGCTAAGCATGAGTCCGTGGCAAAAAGTACTTTACTGGAGTTGATCGGAAAAGTCAGGGGGAGTGATTTTCTTTGTATATGTATATAGATTTCAGTCAGACTCATCTCATTTTACCCTCTGGTTGAGACGGATTTATATATTACCTTGGCTCATATTTATCAAGCATAAATTAAATGTTTTAGGAAACGGGGATATAAACTGAACAGTCAAGAAGAACGCGGTGTTCTAATAGAGTTTACCTGCTAGGAAGAAAGAACAAACAAGTAAATCAATTAAAAGATTATTTCTGCGAGTGATGAACATTATGATGTAGGAAACAAGCTCCTGGGGTAAAAGTGACTCAGGGGAGAACACGGGGTGGGTTAGTTGTGGGTGGGGTGTTTTGAAGGCCTTTCTGAAGAAGTGAGCAGAGGCAGGGCCGATGAGAAGGGACCAGCTGTGGGAAGCGCAGCAGGCAGGAGGAACAGCCACTGCGAAGGTTCTGAAACAGGAAGAACCACGGCAAAAGAGTATTGTTTGAAGGGTCAAAGGAGCTGGGTTTCAAGATGCTTCAACTTTTCTGTGGTGGATTCCTTGGCAGTCTATTGAAGCCTATGGCTCGCTTCTTAGAATCATGTTTTTTTTTAAGTATGTAAGAGAAAATACGTAGGAACGCAAAGAAAATCAACCCTCTCATAATACAGCTATCAAAATATTGAAGACAAAGCTGTGATATAAAAGCTCAGTACTGCTTTAACACATTTGGTAGCAGATCTAATAACTAATTATGAAGTAGCAATTTGAAAGCTAGCTGCAACATGGGTAGTGTGATATGAAATAACCTGTGGTTCCTCTGGCCGACAAAGGCACAGGAACTGCTCATACCACTAACGAGTTTCTACGTAATGAAATACTAAATTGCAGTTACAGGCTGTGAAAATAAAGGTGTGGGTGTTTGTTCCCATCCTAAAATCACAGATCCTGCAAATCTTATCCTCGGAACCCCTGGGCTACACCGCGCAGGCCACGGCAAGGTGTTAGACTAAGTGCATTGGGGAGCCCCTGGGGAATTTTAGGCACAAGAAAAAGTGCGATCTTGCTGTTTTTTTATTTTTGGGCATTTTTCATTTTATTTATTTGTTTGTTTATTTATTGTCTTTTTAGGGTCACACCCACAGCATATGGAAGTTCCCAGGCTAGGGGTCCAATCAGAGCTGCAGCTGCCAGCCTACACCACAGCCACGGCAATGCCAGATCCAAGCCGAACCTGCAACCTACACCACAGCTCACGGCAGCACTGGATCCTTAACCCAGAGAGCGAGGCCAGGGATGGAACCCGCATCCTCCTGGACACTAGTTGACTGCTGAGCCACGATGGGAATGCCTGCACTGGCTGTTTTACATAGAGAAACTGGGTTCCAGGCTAACAGGAGTAAAAGAGTAAGGCCACTACAACGTGGTACGGATGAAAGATGAGGGTGCCTTGGAAGAGAGTGGCCCTGCAGAGAGAGGGAGAAAGGGAGAGACATGGACGTGTTCAAGATGTGTTCCAGAGCTTTCAGAACCTGCTGACGGACAGGATATCGGGGAAAGGGAGATAGAGCCCTCCCCCCCCGGGTCTGGGGTTGCCGTGGACTTGTGCGGGACATTCTGGGAGAGGGATGGGCTGGCGGGAGAGCCGGGGTGGTGGCGGTGAATCCACTATTCCACCGAGGACCTGGGGACGTCTGAGGTGTTTATTGCACATGTGGGGAGAGCTCTGGTCACCGGTGGGGTGCACAAGCCTGGAGCTCGCAAAAGAGCTGGACTAAAAGATGGCACCTCCTCTCTTCCATTGAACTGGTGTTGTGAACAAAAGTGGGAAGGGAGGCCAGCTAGAGCCTGGACTTCTCCACTCCCCTCAAAGCTCAATCCTTTGAAGGAGGACCCCCCCACACACCTCATTTTTTCACTCCCCCCGGGGGCGGGGGGTGACAGAACCTGATAAAGGTCTGTCACAGCAAAAGGAGGAACCAAAAGGGGGCACCTGGAGGCAGTGTCCGTCTCCTGCCCCCAAGGCCATGTTTTATCCTTGCTCATTGCTACTGCTTCAACCGGATCCATTATGGGAGCAAACAAAAAAATGAGGACCATGGTTTTATGTGGTGCCAAGGCAAGCTGAAGGAAAGAGATGAAAGACCACTAGGCTGGCTGTTTCAAATACTGGCTCCTCCACCATGTAACCTTGAACGAGTCACTTAACCTCACTGAGGCTTAATATCCTAATTCAAAATAGGAACACCATCACCTGGTGTGATTAAACTCAGCAAAAAAAAAAAAGAATATCTGGCACATAATAGGCACAGAGTACATATTTTTGGTTCGAGTTGTACAGATTTTAAGTAGACATTTGGTATTGTCTTTTTCTCATATATTTCAAGGTAGGTTTTTTTTCTAGGGTTAAAAAAAAAAGGCAGTAATTGTGACTAAAACAGTACAAAGGACCTTGAGTAATTTACTGGCCTTCTCGGCCATTTCATGATCTATGAAAAAACAGATGATAGTCCATGGTTATGTACATCTTAGGAAAAAAGCTTGAATAGAAACCACAGATTGCTCACCCATAGCAGCTAAACAGAAGCAGATAACTTCTCTTGAGAACCTAAAAGGAGCAATGCGCGAGGAATGCTAACTCTAATCTAGAAGGCTAAAAGCAGTGACTCCAGGACTTGATGTTTACCAGCCAACATTTCCCCTTATCAATCAGATTTAATCAATCTAACTAATAAGATCATTTCTTGTCAGGGTGACTGGCTCAGATGCTTATTCATTTTCATTCGGCATCTGCTATGTTCCAAGCGCTGTTCTTAGATCAGGACACACAAGAAGGAACACAAATGAAGTCCCTGCCATCTTGGAGCTCTCATTGAAGTGGGGAGCAAAAAATAAACCAGTAATCAGACAAATAGATGAAGGGCACCATTTCAGAGAGTGTCTTGTGCTCTGTGGAAAATATAGCCAGGTGATATGCACAGGTGCTGGGAGGGTTTTCCGGGAGAAGGTGCCATTTGAGCTGAGACCTAAATAATGAGAAGGAGCCAGCTGTGCAACATAGGGGTGGAGCTTGGTCCCTGTTTGGGAAGAGTCACCTGTAAAGATGGAAATGAAAGGGGGAGGTGGTAGAAGACACACAGAGGAAGGTGGGGGTGGGGGGCAGGTCTTCTTGAGGTCCCAAGTAAAGAGTGTGGACTTTATCCTAACCACTGCAGAGTTTTAAGCCAGGGAGCAACCTGATCTGACTTGCATATTGACAAGGTCACTCTGACTGCTGTTTCGGAACCAGACTAGAAGGTGACCAGAGTGGAGGCAGGGAGTCAAGTCGATGACAGAGGCCCCAGGGGTGGCGGCAACGGAAGCGGAGAGAGGCGCCCAGACCTCAGACGTATGTGGAAAGTAGTGCCCACCGGACTTACGGGAGGGCCAGATGTTCGGGGTAAGACAGAAGGAAACAGGGGGGCTGAGCAGCGAGGTGGTGGGTGGGGTCATTTACTGGTATGGAGCCTTGCAGAAATCAGAGGCTGTGAGGTCCATGTTAAATCCTGAGTTTGCTCTTGGACAGATGAAGTTTGAGCTGGCCGTTAGTCCTGGAAGGGGCCCTCTCCAATGGGCTGTTGCGTATGCACATCTGGAGCTTTGGAGAGAGGCAGAGGCTGGAGGCTGGCAGGTAGGGTCATGAGCAAATCACCTGTGAACTTTGCGTCTGAGGCGTGCTGCTTCCAGGCCAGCGGGATGGACACCTGGAGCGAGCATCTCCTTAGCTCCTCTGGAGTCAGAATCTCCTTCTGAGCCACGTGAGCTGTCCTGGAGATTCACTGATGGATTCCAGAGTCTGGGGACTTACAACACTGGCAGGACTTTACTTTTCTTCTCTGCTGTGTTTCAGGTTTCACTGAAACGCATGACTTTCCAGCTTCACCTTTGCTTTTAAATCATGCAGAGGACCCGTCGCATGTCTTCTGCCCCTCACCGCACTGCCCCGTCTCGCCCTGCAGCTCTCCGGGCAAGCAAGACAGCTTAGTGTATCCTGTGCTGGGCTCTGAGAATAAGCCCTGTCCCAGGAAAGGCAAGCACTTGGTGAATAACTCTGCCAAGTGGCGGATTAACAGGAGACAACTCCCGGCAGATAAACCCAAGCGAGCAAACGTTCAGAGAAGCACGAACGTTTTCTTTTTTTCTGGTTTCTCATCCCATCAATTTCTTCTGGTTCTATCAGTTGTTGTCCCTCCTATCAGTTTCTTTCGTTCTCGTGATGGCTTCTCATTAAGGAGATTCATGGGCAAGGCCGTAATCGATCAGAGCTATTAGCCACCAGAGTGTAATCTGGTTCTCGTACAAAGTGACCTGCACGATGTCCTGTCTGCCTTGGGGACTTAAGCCGATTAACTCAGAGCCTGGGAGGCAGAATCTAATGTCCTATAGCACCGCACCCCCGTCACCAATACCCATCAGTAAGGGATTAAACCAATGGACACTGTAATTAGAACTGAACTCATAGTTAACCCACCTTGAAAGTAACCCTTAGTGCCTGGCTCACCTTGGATGTACATTTACAGCCAGTGATGGATGCTTATGTCCCTGGCAGTAGAATGCTGCTTTAATCTCCTCTGCTCTCTCAGGTCCCCCAGTGCTGATTGTGGTGATGGTTTCTGTTTTGTTTCATTGGTTGGCTGGTTTTGTACCTGTTTCTAAGAGTGGATCGATCTCGTGGTTCGGGAACAAGTCAGTGACTGGAATGAGGCTGCCACCCAAAAAAGGCAGCTCTGTGGCAGCTTTCAATAGCACAGCCTCTGTCTGCTTTGTGTTTGCCATGGAATCAGAGAACAAAAGGCAGGAACGTGTCCCGGGCTGCCCACAGATCCCCTGGCAGCCGTATGGGTGGGCCTGCCAGGTGGGTGATGCCACGCAAATAAGTACCCTCAGTCACGGACCTCAGCTCTTAAAATGGGCCAACCACCAAGCATAAGCTGAGGACTAAGATTAAAGACCCTTCAAGAATGCCGTTTTAGGGAGTTGCCGTCATGGCTCAGCGGAAACGGAATCTGACTACTATCCATGAGGATTCAGGTTTGATCCCTGGCCTCGCTCAGTGGGTGAAGGATCTGGCATTGCCATGAGCTGTCGTGTAGGTCACAGACGTGGCTTGGATCTGGCATTGCCGTGGCTGTAGTGTAGTGTAGGCTGGCAGCTACGGCTTGAATTCGACCCCTAGCCTGGAACCTCCATATGCCACAAATGCGACCCTAAAAAGACCAAAAAAAAAAAAAAGCTATTTTAGCTGCAAAAGCTGTCAAAAGCAGCTAGATAAATGAATAAAATGAGTTGATATTTCGCCCCAGGGGAACCTTGATAAGTAAATGTTCCTTCTTGCACTGATACAAACAGATGAAATGCAATCCTTCTCCTCCCTTCATCCACGCACTCCCGACCCCCCCCCTTTTTTTTTTAACTAAGAATGATGATGTAATAGAGTAGTTAGGCATGGTCTTTGGAGCGAGATTCTAGGGATCAAGG
Organism: Catagonus wagneri; assembly: GCA_004024745.2. Taxonomy (NCBI): domain Eukaryota; kingdom Metazoa; phylum Chordata; class Mammalia; order Artiodactyla; family Tayassuidae; genus Catagonus; species Catagonus wagneri. The sequence goes on along the minus strand of PVHT020004020.1, from coordinate 44,173,735 downwards.
CTAAAGCCAAACTTCTACAAGTTATTTAACTCCTTCGTGCCTCGGTTTCTCTATAAAACCGTGATAACAATCATGCCCTTTCGAAGATGACCGAAGAGTAGATGGGTGACTACATGTAGCAGATAAGATAGTGCTCGGGGAGTTCCCATCGTGGCTCAGTGGTTAATGAATCAGACTAGGAACCATGAGGTTACAGGTTCGATCCCTGGCCTCGCTCAGTGGGTCAAGGATCCGGCGTTGCCGTGAGCTGTGGTGTAGGTTGAGGATGTGGCTCGGATCCCATGTTGCTGTGGCTGTGGTGTAGGCTGGCAGTTACAGCTCCGATTGGACCCCCTAGCCTGGGAACCTCCATATGCTGCGGGTGCGGCCCTAGAAAAGACAAAAAAAAAAAAAAAAAGAGAGAGATAGTCCTTGGCACGCTATAAGGTCGGAGTAAACCTAAGCTGCTGGCACTCAGCCTTGTGAACGCAGAATGCGCTGTAAATGCCAGTGATACAAAGCTAAGAGCCCTCTTCATGTCAAGTGGAAAGACAGGCGCACAAACAAACCTGCCATTCTGCCTCGGCCTGCACTTTACTAAATGTTTGGGAGAACGAAGCTACTACTCCAGAAAAGGAACAGTCCTCTATGTATAATAAGTGTAACTGAAGAGAGGCAGGAGACATGTAAGAGCAAGAAATGTAACCGAACAATAACTGAGACCGACCTTTTGTCTACTACGAATGAAACTAAAATGCCTAATAATGTCGCTGAGATTAAACACCCAGAAACTGGACCTTATTGTGGTTTAGCAGAAGAATTAACATGGAACAGAACAACAGCCTAAGAATATTATATAAAATTACCATGACAACATCCTGGCCAGCCAACTCTTTAGTTACCTGATGTACCAACAAAACAGCGGTATTAACCCTATTCCCTCCCCCACTGCCCCCACCCCCCCGGCTGACTGTCTAGTGTATTTCCTATTCCCGAAAATTGATCAAAGAACAGGTAGAAAATAGGAAACTGGGAATAAGCAATAGATATTTCTAGTTGGCCTTTGCAATTTGTTTTTCTGCAGTGATCAGCAGTGATCCATAACCACCTCCTTCCACTTCTGGGTCATTTCACGGGGCAATGGCAAGGGCCACGTGGATAAGTGCTAAGTCAGTTTCCATCGGCTGTATGCTGAATTCCCAAGGGACAGAAACTGGGGGACATCGTAGCTAATGAGGTCAACCTGTCTGTACGTATCTGTCCCATATTTTTTGAGAACCTGCTATGTTTCAACAAGTGGGGGCACAGAGAAAAAGTATAGCAGGCCCCTCCCAGATCTGCTTCCAGGGGAAATTTAAACTGCTGGGGGAGTCAGGCTGCCACAAGGTCGGCCCTGTGTTTTAAGAATCTGGATTTCTGAATATCTTGCAGTTTTTTGTTTTTTGTTTTTTGTCACCTTATCTAGGGCAGCACCTGTGGCATGTGGAGGTTCCCAGGCTAGGGGTCTAACAGGAGCTGTAGCCGCCGGCCTTTGCCACAGCCAGGCGGGATCTGAGCCACGTCTGCAACCTACACCACAGCTCACGGCAACGCCGGATCCTTAACCCACTGAGCAAGGCCAGGGATCGAACCCGCAACCTCATGGTTCCTAGTCAGATTCGTTAACCACTGAGCCACAACGGGAACTCCTGAATGTCTTGCAGTTTTAATTTTTAAATATTTTACTGGCACGATATCTGAACAAGGGTGGAGTGATCCTGGTCCCCTTCTCAGGAGCTCCTGGAGCAGTCACTCGGCCCCGCTGAGCCTCTGTACCACTGGGACGACAGTGATTTCTTCTTTCCACTTCTTGGCGATATTGCCAGTATTTAGATAGGAAAATGTCAGTTACTAAGAGCTCTTTCAATTTCTCTGAAGCTGCCGCCATGTCTGAGGGAGCATGACAACATGTAGCGGGGTTAATTTTGCTTCCACTTGATCATTTTGGAATTTAAATTAAATTTATATGCTATGTTTATATTCCCAGACAAATCAACTCCCGGTTATCTATTTTTTTAAATTCATTCAGGGCCACTGCTGGGCTGACAAATCAACAAATCCCAGACAAATCAACTCCCGGTTATCTATTTTTTTAAATTCATTCAGGGCCACTGCAGGGCCACTTCTTTCAGCATCTCAGCCCATCTTTAAGGTGGGTTGTCACTGGAAAGGGCTGTGTTAGGCATTCTGGGTCAACTGATCTTTGCCTCAGGCAAGAAGTCAAGGAAGGGCAGAAAATGGTCTTCTGTGCCTTTGACCTCCGCATCTCCTGTGCCCACTCCTTGAGGCTTTGTTGACCCTTACTCGGCTCTTTCCTCAACGTGCTCGCCCTCTTCGCAGCTCTCCCACCTCCTGTGTCTGTCCTTGAGCATGGCCTTCCCTCTCTCCGCTCACTGTTGTCTCCCATCCTGGTCCTTTCCCTCCCACCAGTGGTTTTGTGGGGACTGCTGCCCTAGCCCCTTGGGGTGTCTGCTCAGCAGCCACAGAGCTCCCTTCGGGGCCAGCCCACAGCCCTGCTGGTCCCTGAGATGAGATGGAAGACTGCCCACGTCGCTCCCACCTCACCCCACATCTGTGTGTGGCCCCCACCCCTCCTCTGGACTCCTCAGCCGCTGTCACTGCTACCTGGGATGGTGGGACAGGAGTGCACATGTTTTCGTGCTAATCCAAAGGAAAGCCACCCGCCCTCAGCAGCAGAATGCACCGATACCCAGACGGAAGCACGACTCTTCCTAGAATGGGTCATGGAAAGCATCTCAGCAGACTCGTAGCAGTTCTCCAAATGGGAGGACAACCGCCCCGTATCCTGCAGGAATGCTTATCTCCAGTCTTTGAGCAAGCTGATGTTTTCCCCCTCCTTTTGGGAATTGGGTCAGACAAGATGGTAACCCAATTGAGATGTCAGAGGATATCAGGCTCCAAGACAGAAGGAACAGGGCATTACAGAGTTCATGGAGTCATGTGAGTCTCATTCTGTGTTGGGGGGGGGTCCCCAAGACCACCTTCAGGCTCGGTGATTGACTAGAAGGACTCGCAAGACCCAGAAAAGCTCTTATACTCACAGTTACAGTTTATTACAACAAAGGGACACCAATTAAAACCAGCAGAGGGGAGACGGCACGTGTGGCAAAGTCCAGGAGAAGCTAGGCACAAGCTCCCAGGTGTCCCCTCACAATATCACACAGATGTGCTCAATTTTTCTAGCAACAATTTGTGACAACATGTGCAAAAGTGTTATCAATCAGGGCTGCTCACGCGAGCAGTGGTGTCCAGGGTGTCCACAGTCACTCAGGCGGTCAGTGCCTGCATGAAAGACCTCAGCTAATCAGACGCCGGTACCCAGAGCAAAAATAGGTGATAAGCATGACTCACACTGTTGGCATAAAGTCTCTATTTACAATGGCACCATGTGGCCCAAGGCCTCAAGCATGCAAAAGACTTATCAGCACATTATTACAAGGACTCGGAGCTCTTCTCTTAGGAGCCGGTCTTAAAAACGGGAATGTGCTTTCTTGGGAATGTGCAGGATTTGAGAAACCCGGGCCTGCTGTGTTAACCCTTTCCTGCACACATCCCCAGGGTCAAGAGGCAGGAAGGCTCTGGCCACGGGAGATCCCTTCCTGTACCTCAGCTGTCACCTTCCCAAAATAACATCCTCTCTGCCTTCCACGTAAGGTCACTGTGATTCGGAATAATAACCACTGAACTCTTTTCAAAACCACCAGGCCCCCTTACAGGAAGGCTGCTTTATTATTATTTTTACTCTTACTATTATCGTATGATCGCTATGGTCATATGAAGCTATCATCATCATCATCATCATCATCATCATCATCACGACTATCCAGGGGGTGGGGCATGGGACTGAGCCCTTAATGCTTCCCTGTGACCTCAGAACAGGTCAGCAGCACCTCTTTTTTTTTGGTTTTTTTTTGGTCTTTTTGCCTTTTCTAGGGCCGCACTCACGGCATATGGAGGTTCCCAGGCTAGGGGTCCAACAGGAGCTGTAGCCACCAGCCTTCGCCACAGCCACAGCAACGCAGGATCTGAGCCGCGTCTGCAACCCACACCACAGCTCACGGCAATGCCAGATCCTTAACCCACTGAGCAAGGCCAGGGATCGAACCCGCAGCCTCAGCGGTCCTAATCGGATTTGTTAACCACTGAGCCACGACGGGAACTCCAGCAGCACCTTTTTTGCAGACGCTGAAGACAAAGACAATCTCAGAGTAGTGTCTCCACCCCCCACCGCTGTGTAACCTTGTCCTTGCTTCTATCTCCTTTCCCCGGCAGTGGCTCAGAAACCCAGGCCCCCAGCACGAGAAGCGGACTCTGTTTGGAGACATGGTGTGCTTCTTGTTCATCACGCCGCTGGCCACCATCTCGGGCTGGCTCTGCCTGCGGGGCGCCGTGGACCACCTGCACTTTAGCAGCCGGCTCGAAGCCGTCGGACTGATTGCACTCACTGTCGCACTCTTCACTATTTACCTCTTTTGGACCCTAGTAAGTATAGCCCAGGGCCCAGCGTTCGGCCCGCTGGAGCTGGCAGCCCCACGGCTGCCACCGCCTTCCCTCTTGTCTGTAGCCCAACGCCCAGGAGCACACAGACCTGCAAGTGCCAGCGAGAGTGTTTTTATTAGTGCATGTCAGAGTGTGTGTGTGTGTGTGTGTGCGTGTGCATATACAGGTGTATACAAGGGAAGTAAAGAAAAGCCGCAGCCTCTGAGAGTTCATCAGTCAAAGACAAACACCCCGGACACTTTCCTCCTCACGTAGCCAAGGCCCCCATCTGTTAGGAGGCCTGGCGTTTTCCTTCTCTCGTTTATGCGCCTCACTTTTACTGGGACTGTAGCGTATGATGAATGAAGCACTTGGCCACTGCCGCTGTCGCTGCCTGTGCAGATCATGAATCCTCCCGCTGCTTATTTCCTTCTACCACCTGACACGGCCTCAAGTCTTTGTTGAAAGTGAGCTGCACTTCGCCTGATGATTATTCTGGGTTGGGATATTGACTTTGCTGCCCATAAAAACACTAATTCATCTCGCTGAGAAGCTGCCACTAAAGAAAAAACCATTTCCCAATAAGTGTTCCTGCTGTAAACGAGGAAAAAAATGTTAACCCTCTCTGGGTTTTTATTGTTTTAACCTCATCACTGCTCCAGCACCCAGAGGGGTAGCCCGCAACCAAGTACAGCATTTGCTCTCTTCGATGCTTTGCTCTGAGACCTGCGGGGGGGGGGGGGGAGGACACATCACGATCTTCTAGAAGATTCTCAGAAACCAGGCCCCCCTGCTTCCTGGCACAACTCCCCCGTGCCAGCTCATCTCTAATCCGAGCACGTTCCATTGTTATTCAACACGAATTTGTGTCTAGACCGTACATTCCCATATCCCGCAGCACAGGGTCGGCACAGTGGAAGCTTCTAGCGCTCGCGCTGGCTCTGCCTCCCAAACCCTGTGCCTTTCCTCCCACGCACCCTGTTCACTGCATTTCCCTCTGGTCTGGCTCTGTGCCGCCTCTCAGGTGACAGTTCAGACTAAGCGAGGGACACGTTTTTAGTCTCAGTAAGCGGGTCACGACGAGACCCTTGATGAAGAGGGAGTGTCACGATGCTTCATGCTTTATCGGAGTCCTCTGGTTGGCGCAGGCATCCTGTCCCAGTCTAACAAAGCCCCCAGGCAAAGCCGCTACTGCCTCCTTGAAGCATCTGTGCTTCCAGAGGGTGACCTGGTTCATTGTGAATCAAGCGGTGAGCCTGACTCAGAAGTCACAAGGACGGTGTGATAGAAAGAGCTTAGAAAATAAGAAAGCAAATTGTCTGTCTACCGCTGTCTACCTCCGCGTCCACTGCGCCACCCGGGGAAGGGCATCTCCCTGAGGACACAGCCTCAGTGTCCTCACCTGTGAAGTGGGGACAGAGTAATACCCATCCCGCCAACCCCCCTGGTCTCACGGGGCTGAAGTGAAAGTGAACACAGGAAAGCACTTTGGAAAATAATTGTCTCAGTTTTTACCGTGTTTAAAGGTTTGCTAGTCTATGGATTTCTTTTCCTTTTCCTTTTTTGGGGGGGTCTTTTTGCCTTTTCTAGGGTCGCACCCGTGGCATATGGAGGTTCCCAGGGTAGGGGTCTAACAGGAGCTGTAGCCGCCGGCCGATGCCACAGCCACAGCAACGCAGGATCCGAGCCGCATCTGCAATCTACACCACAGCTCACGGCAACGCCGGATCCTTAACTCACTGAGCAAGGCCAGGGATCGAACCCGCAACCTCATGGTTCCTAGTCGGATTCGTTAACCGCTGCGCCACGACGGGAATTCCAAGTCTATGGTTTTTTCTTAAAAGCGTTCCTAAGCTGAAAGCTGCATGAAGATGTAGACTGACATGCTGGGCCTTCAAACCCACTTAAGGCCTTTCTGAAAATCTGCTTTGTCAAGCGTACGCTTACCTAACAAGAAAAAAAAAAAGGAGGTGGACACAAGGACGAAAGAAAGAGAGATTACCTACAGAAAAATGGATGTGATTTTGTTTCATCTCTCACCTCTGGTGAAAGGAAAGTTTGGGGGGAAAGAGGTACCTTGAGTGGCTCTTTCAGGAGACTGATTACATATTCATCGCACAGAGATTTCCAAGAGCCAGCGCTGCGAGCTGGAAAGCGCATGCCTTCAGAACCTAGAGGCCTTGCTTAAATCCAAGGTTTAGCATCCTGATAGCTGTGTGACTTCAAGCAGGGAAAACCTCTCTGATCGTCCTTTTCCTCACGCAAAAACTCGAGGAAATGATTGCTAACCCCGAGGCCAGCAGGCTGCTGTCAGAATGAGGTGGGACCTCTGCATCTGGCAGAGGTCCGGGTTTTCTTCTTCCTCTGGCTGTTCCCCCCGCCCCCAGCCCTCTTTAAAATGCCGAGCAGCTGGAGGAAAGGCAGGGGCTCTCCTCCTTGGCGCGCAGAGCCGAGCAGCGGCCTCAGCTCAGTGACAGGCTACTACAACTGGACTAACTCCTTCCCAGATAAATGCTGTACTGAGCAGCTCTGGCAAGAGCCGTAATTCAGAAGCTGACAGCACTTGGAAACTGCCCTCCGGCAGGAACCCACTGTAAACAAGCTGTCAAGTTTAAGGAGAATATGCTGTGGAAAAGTCTTAGATAAACAAACACAGTGTCAGCCCAGCTCCGCGCCTGGGAGGAGCCTTCCTGGAAGGTCCCGGCTGGGCGCTGGCAGGAGGGACTCGAACCTGCGCAGGTGCCTTTGGGGCGCCCCGCCTCCACCTCAACGCGCGACTCAACGGCTAGACGCAGACAGAGAGTGATGCCTTCTGGAACATTCTGCACGGACACACAAGTGTCCAAGGCCTCCGCCACCTCCGCTGTGGGAGCCGGGGTTAGAGGCGCCCCAGACACAACAGTGTTGACGTCACAAACCGTTTGAAGTTCACGGACAGAAGTGAAGAGCAGTAGAGGAGAACGGAGTCCACGTGATGCGGTTTTTTTGTTTGTCTATGGCCACACCCTTTGCACATTCGCAGGCCAGGGACTAAATTCAAGCCACACCTGCGGCAACGCGGGATCCTTTAACCCACTGTGCCAACCGAGACTGAACCCGCAGCCCCACAGCAACCGGAGAGGCTGTGGCTTCTTAACCCACTGCGCCTCGGAGGCGAAAACTCCCCACGCGAAGTGTTTAGAAAGCGTCCACAGTGGGTTCGCATTAGCCCAGTGGCGACGTGCGCACGAGCAGTGACCCCCGCCCCCCAGGAGGTCCTACCATCCACCGCATCGCTGAGGCGACCAGTGCCCGGCACAGAAACCAATTAAAAATCACAGGACTGAATGAATCAATGATCCAGCTCCTCTGACTGACTCCTAGTCCCATGGAGGCATTTAAATTCACTTTACCAAGAGGTAGCTCCAACAGGACACCGTCACCGTCACCGGCTCACGGTGGAACACGTTTAGACACAACCTCGGGGTGTCCAGTGTCACCCCGTGTGGCCATTCACTCCCTCACAGCCCTCTTCGCCTCCACCGCGCACGCACAGCCGACTGGCCCACTGCTGGGCAGGCAACTTCCAAAGCCCCGGCCCTATCAGTCCGCTCGCGTGCACCATAAATCCCGAGACAAAGGGCAGAGTCAGAATTCGGAACGAGATTTCCCAAAGCCTGCCAGGGCTTTACCGCAAACCGACCTGGGCGCTGATCCCCGCCCGTAGGGAGCGTGGGTGCCACGCACGTGACCGCAAGTCTGTACAGAACTTGCCCGAGATAGGAGGCTACCAAATATCCTTCAGAGGAAGAAATGACACTTTAAGAAAGCCACCCCATAAGGAGTAGTATTTTCACTTTTTTTTTGTCTTTTTGCCTTTTCTAGGGCCGCATTCCTGGCATATGGAGGTGCCCAGGCTAGGGTCTAACAGGAGCTGTAGCTGCCGGCCTTCGCCACAGTCACAGCAACGCGGGATCCGAGCCGCGTCTGTAACCTACACCACAGCTCACGGCAACGCCGGATCCTTAACCCACTGAGCGAGGCCAGGGATCGAACCCACAATCTCATGGTTCTTAGTCGTTTTCGTTAACCACTGAGCCACTACGGGAACTCCAGGAGTAGTATTTTTAGAATTCTGGGCACTTTCTTCCTCCTCTCTCCTTAAACCCTCAGAAATTTAATATCTGAAGTCCACGGCACTTCTACTGCCAGTTTCTTTTCCTTTATGTTATTTTTCTCCTCAGCGCCTCTTTATTTCTCTAAAGCAAACCTCGTTCTTTCCTCTTCTCGTCCGCTGCGGGGTCTTGGCGCGCCTAGAGACCCCAGCCAGGCTCACCCCTAGCGGCTGCAAACCCACAGTCCCCTCCGCCCCGCACCTACCTTCATTTTCTCCGATGCAGCGTCGTCTTCGTAGGATGCTTTCTTCTTACTGATTAAGTGTGCCTGCAGACAGTGATGGTGGACAGCAATTAACATATATTAATGCATAATAAGATGTCATTTGTTTGTTGAACAAGTGGGCTGACTTTTTGTACTTGCCCACGGAGGAACCGGGAGATCTGCTGAGTCGTGGACTCCCCGTGCTCCTCGAAGCCGTGCTTCTCAGGCTTGAACGCACATGCGAATCACCTGGGGATCTCGTTAAGCAGTGCACGCTCCATTCCTTCGGTCTGGGCGGAGCCCGTGATTCTGATATTCTAACAAGCTCCCAGGTGGAGCCTCCTCCAAAAGCCATACTGCGAGTAAGGCCGTGGAAACAGCCCAACACCCCCGCCCCCCAGTTTTCTGATAAGAAAGAGCGGCACAAAATTACCTTGTTTTCCTTATTTAGCCATGGGAAATAATAGGCCGAGAACGCTAACATGTGGCAATGACATTGTGCTTAGTGCATTTTATGCATGTCAGATACCATGAGTCACATTGTGCAAACGATCTTCCCCAAGTAGCGGATGGGGCTTCAGCCGGCCGGGTGCGCCTGCACGAGGGCGGGCCACCCCCTACCGCGCGCACCCACAGCCCTTTCTCCGCTTGCAAACCGGAGCATGCGCAGCTCTTCAGCATCCGGGAGGAAAGGACTCTTCACATGCTTCTTTCCTGTAACCTTTCCAGATTCCAGACTTCTTGTACTGCCACGGCTCTTCACTAATACTTGTGCGTGTGCTGCCTCTTCCGTGCCCTTGGCCCTGAACAGCACGCCTCTTATATTCATGAGTAGCACCAAGCAGCAGCGGGACAGGATAGAGAGAAGTAAATGGAGCTTAGAAAAGGAAAAAAACCTCTGATCCGCTCTGGCATGTTCAGAGCCTTTTGGAGAAAAGCACATCTGTGTGAGTTTAAAAGCTTATGTTTTCATACTCAAATCTCTCTGGCCCTCAGTCTGTGACATCTGCTTTCCAGCCTCAGAAATTTGAGTGAGTGGCCTTGGATATCATGATCCTGCCATGAAGATGAAAAAGTCCTTTCCTTTTTTTTTTTTTTTTCGTTTTAGGGCAGCACCCATGGCACGTGGAGGTTCCCAGGCCAGGGGTCGAATCAGCGATGCTGCTGCCGGTCCACGCCAGAGCCACAACAATGCTGGATCTGAGCCACGTCTGGGACCCACACCACAGCTCATGGCAATGCCGGATCCCTTAAGCCACCAAGAGAGGCCAGGGAAGGTACCTGAGTCCTCATGGATGCCATTCGGATTCGTCAGCCACTGAGCCACGACGGCAACTCCTGAACGAGTGCTTTCTGATCGAGGGCCTGCATTCTCCCCTCCTTCCTCAAACACTGAGCTCAAACCATCAGCTCAGCCCAGGTGGTTAAACAGCCCGTACCTGGATCATTTGTCACCCTAAGGTCGTGGGCACCGACCTTCCCGGCACTTAGCCTAGACACCTGGATACCCTCAAACTGGAACCTACTTCCATTTTTAATGGCAGTTGGTACATTTTCAGAAGTTACAGATTCTCCAAATTTCCTGGGTGGTCCATCAGCGCTTTGTGCCAGCCTTCTCCAAAACAAACCACAGCTGTGAGCGCCTCATTCTGCAACATTCACACCAAAAGCAAGCACTTTGGGGGCACAGCAAGTCACAGTTGACAATGAGTTTACTGCTCGTGCTGCCATGTATAACGTAAAAGAGGCCTAAATCGAAAACAGCTTGGCATTTAGAAAGCACAGGATATTTAGTCACTCATCCATTTTCTCTGCAAACTTAACTGAACAACTCCCTAAGCGCCAGACACTGATAGGTGCGGTCTTGCAAAGATGAGTACAACACAAGGCCTGCCCTCAAGCGGCTTCTACTGCAGGGAGAGAGAGACCAGAACTCAAGTGCCCAGTGCGCACGCACAGTGCAGTGGTGTACAGGGCACGGAGGCCACGCTGAGGTAGGCACAGGCCCTGGCTCAGGAAGAACTCACGGGGGAGATGCTGCCCATGCTGAAGTTTCCGCACGTGGAAGGCTGGAGGCAGTGAGGATCACCAGCAGGGGCCGCCAAGTACGGTAGTGCAGGTTGTCCATGGTACAGAATGAAGAGTGCCTTTCCTACCATAAAGCGAAAGGGGGTCTTTTGAGTTGTGCAGTGTCTGACCTGCAGATGGGGTGCATGAAGCTTTACCGTCTCTATCATTTAACAGAGAAAAACGGCCAGAAAGGCACACTGCCCAGCGCCACTGCTGGGCATGGGCTGGGGCTGTACCCGCTCTGCCTTCTGCCTCCAGCCAGCCTGATTCCCCACTGATACTTAGAGGCCCAGCCCGCTAGTCTGAAAACAAACCCACACCGAGGAGGAAGCCCGTTTCCTGTCAATACCCTGATCTTACCTGGTATGAAGAGGTGTGAGCTGGGAAGCCCTAACCTGTGTTCACACGTGGGTGCTCGCTCTTGGTGGGGGCCCAGCCCCCCCAGCTCTCAGCTGCCTGTACAGCAGTTTCACCCCCGGGGCTCCTGTCCCACTGGACTGCTGTTTGGAGCTGTTGAAAACACGTTTGTTGTTTGGATTGATTATCGCTTCTGTTCACCTGAAACCTTCGCTTATGTTTCCCCTTCTCACCCCAGGTGTCCTTTAGGTACCACTGTCGATTGTACAATGAATGGCGTCGGACCAATCAGAGGGTGATTCTGCTCATTCCAAAGTCTGTCAGCATACCTTCTAACCAGCAGTCCTTGCTGGGCCTCCACTCTGTCAAGAGGAACTCAAAGGAGACGATCGTTTGATGTTGGTGTGATTGCTTGTTTGGTTTGTTGTTTGGGGTTTGGAAGTTTCTGCACTGGGGCCATGCGCTGAGCCACCCCCAAACCCTTCCTCAAGCCCGTGGGTGGAAGAAGGTCCAGAGCCATGGACGCCCCGAGCAAAGGACTCCGCCCAAAGAAAGCAAATGCTGTCTGACTTCAAACCGTGGATGCTGCAATCATATATTTGCTAAGCTGCCAAACATGTTTATTGAGCAGATACTGTATGGAATTTTCTGAACGCCTCTTTAACCCATGAGGAAGATTGTTCTGCTAATGATGCAATTCTTCCTTTTTTATTACTATTTCAAATATATATATATATATATATTAAACTTAGATGATAATCAAATTTAAAAAGCCAATGTTAAAACTGGTTTCATGGTTTGGATGGGTTTCGTTTGGGTTTGTTGGTTTGTTTCCCAGCTTCCTACTTTAGGTTTTTTGGGGTAATTGAATACCTTGAGTGGTCTTTTGCACCTCTTCCATGTCCCTTACGCAAGGGAACAGCATAACAACTGCAGAACCAGGCATATTTGAAGGATGTTTTGTACTTAAACTTCATTTAATTATTCAGTTTTTAAAGGAAAAAAAAAAGTTGTGGCAGCTCTCCCACAGTAAGCTGTTTATTTAAATTTCATTAAGGAGAAAAAAAAAATTTATGGTGAGAAGCACGCTCCTTTCATCCTGTTTGGTACTGACAGCTGATACAAGCTATTTTCTAGTAATAAATATCCAGTGTGTGAAAGACAAACCCCACTGATTGTGGTACTCTTTTTTTTTTTTTAATCATAAAACCTGTGGAGTTTCCCAAAGTAGATTTGAAAAAAAAAAGTTGGCGGCGGTGGGGGGAAGCAAAAAGGTGGGTGTTCTTACTCCCATTCCATTTAGTGCATGTCTTAATTCTGCATTCACGATGAATTGAGGATCATTAGACATTTCTAGGAACCCTGGACCTGTTTTGCATCTCAATTAGCATTCTCGTTGCTCTGCTGAATTTTTAGCTTGACAGGTAGATGGGGCAAAGAAGCCTGTCCGAACAGTCCAAGACCCCTTTGTCTGATGTTCAAAAAAAAAAAAAGAGAGAGAGAGAGACCCACGCAGTGTCTTCCCAACCACAGCCAATTCTGTCACAGTCTGGAATCGGCTTTCTCTAAGGGGCTCCGTGTACCTCTTTCCTCCATCACAGCATAAAGGGTCTAGACTGCACCCGGCTTTTGTGTGTGCGCTGAAGTCGAGGAACAGACGTGTGGTCTGAGCAAAGCACGTGCTCACGTAGGTACTCAGGGTTTCTACCCAGCTACCCAGATGCGGAGCTCAGCTTTGGGGAAGGCATACGGGATGGATTTCTATGGCTCACATTGCGACTGTCACTCCAGTGTCTGCCTTATGCTCCAGAAGGTTCAAAGGAAGAGATGGTGAGGAGGGTAACTCCTTTTGGTCTGCAGGTTGATCAAGCCCATGCAGGGGTTGCCTTTGTCTGCCTCACCCTCCGCTCACAGGCCACCCCCCGCGCTCCCTGGGGTGGGAAACAGCTGTACTGCTCTCCGCTGCAAAACTCGGATGTGCTTTATGGCTTGTGACAATAGATTTCCTCCCCACCACGCTTCACTTCGACACTTCAATTCCAGTAATATACGTCTCAGCCCTTCTGTTTACTCGGCCCTGCTCACCCCTCTGGGCTGTCATTAGCTGCACCACCATCAGCCGTTTCTTAATTGACCTTTTTAAAATGCTGGACACCACTGGCTGCACGCAGCTGTCACACATTAAATTTCCAGAGCCAAGAATCCAACTCGGTAGCTTGTGAATTGCAACCCTGTAATATACTTGACAAACGGCATCCACCCGGCTTGGTCCCCAGGCTGTCGGGTTAACCAGTGACACCTCTCAGTGACACATGTGTTCATGAGAGGACCATGCCCCTTCTTCTCTCTGCGTCTCCCATGAATTCAGGAAGCAGCAGATTCCCAGTTACCACTTCCTATTGAGGTTTGCTGCAGAAAAGTCCTGCTGTCCCGCTTCCTGAAATGAGATACAATGAAGCAAAATAGCAAAGGCAGGCAGGTCCCAGCAGCTTGCTGGGGCTTCCGGGCTGGGAAGGTTGGCCCCTGCGGTGCTGCGCCTGGGCCGTGCCTCTCTCCCCATGTGTGCACCTGCGAAGTTAAGCAGAGCCCAGCGGCAATGTGTAGGGGGTGGGCAGCACACCCTGGCTGCCAAGGGAGGCACTGGCACCTCCCTGCCAGTCTCTCCATGTGAGGGCCAAGCTCTAGGAGGACCCACCATCCCCCTCTTGGCCTTTTAGCCCCGAGGGGGCTCCAGTGGGAAGGGGTCGGGGAACCGCAGCATCGGCACAAGGCACCAGCCAAGAGGGCAGGGGCAGTGGTGTTCTTTCAGTCCCGGTTCTGCATCTGTCCCCAGGTAGGCACGCTTGCTGACCATGGCGAAGGCACTGCATGGGTTAGGGCAGCCCTGCCAGCTTGTTCTCTCTGCCTCTCTCTTTTTTTTTGGAACGATCCAGAATGATGAAACAGGAAAAGGAACGAGGGACAGGGAGAGGACCCCGGTGTGGTTCACGGCTTCCCTCCCCAACAGCCCTCTGTCCGAGCTCTTGAGAACATTAGAGACACATGTGTGTCACAGTGAAGCCAGGGGGGAAAGCAACAAAAGAAACAAGTCCAGGGCGCCACCGCCAGCCACAGGTGCACACGTGTGTGTTTCTGCAAGTTCTCATCTGGGGAAGGACGGGAACACAGAGCGTTGACACGAATTCTCCAGCTCTGCGGAGAACTGAGCAGGTGCTCAGACACGCTGTAAAACCCAACTGAGGCAAAATAAATGGCATGACTTGGAAGTCACTTGTAGTTGTCTCTTGTGTCCGGGTCTCCCACCCTGTGCCACGAGCACCCGGGGCGGCCACTTGCTGACATAGCCCATGTTGTTTCATTTTCGGTGAAAGTAACTCATCTGGGCACGTGGAGAAGCCAAGGAGAAAACGGAAGTGAAACAGATCTGCTTCGGCCCTGAAGCGCCACACAGCTTACAGCAAGGGGGATGCACCCAAGACCGGTCTTCAACCTACCCTCGCTCGGGAGTGTCCCGAGGTGGAAGGAACCGAGGAGGAGGCGGAAAAGGGAGTCGCTCCGTGCTTCTGCTCCGCCCGGAAGCTCCCTGCGGATCAGCCGCAGAGCTGGCAGCCCTCGTGCTGGTTAAGAATTAAAGGCTGTGATTCTGAAGCCTTCGGTGGGATGGGAAGCGGGCCAGCAGGTGAGGACAGGGTTCTGGATTATTTTAGGTCCAGGGGGCAGGACCTGGTGGGACGCCATCCCGCCCAGATAAGCGCAGGGAGAATTTTGAAGGGTGCTGGCCAGAGGCTGCCGTCATAAGAAACTGCCTCTAGTCAGGGATGCCTGGGGAATGCGGACCCTGTCCAAAATGTCAGTCCTGCAGAAAAACACGGGCTGTCCCATGTCCCATGAGCCACCTTTTCTGACTTTACAGAAGTGTAAGCGTCTAGGAGTTGGCTTGGGGACATACTGCTTTTCCCTTGCAGCTGAACTGCTCTGGGGTGAGCCTGGCTCTTTGCTTTCCAGCGGGACAAAGTGGGAGAGAACCAGCTGTGAGGCAGGCAAACTGGTTTTGAATCTGGCTTTGCCGTGTCCCAGCTTCGGGTGGACCAGTGACCCTACCTATGTAAGCCTCAGTTTCTGCCTCTGTAAAATGGGGACAATACCTACCGCAGACAGCCCTTGGAAGGTCTGCAGGGCACCCAGCAAACGGTCTTGAATGAACAATGGTGCCCTTGCTTCCTCTTTCTTCCACTCACTATTGCTAATGTCTGTGTGATTGCTTGGGTTTTGACAACTTTGATCAATGATTTGAAGGACCACAGTTTTAAATCCTTTTCAAAAAAAAAAGAGAGAAATTAATTTTAAGTAATCAACACATTTATTGAGCACACTGCGCTTAGGAGTAAAAAGAACTGGCGGAGATCCTTCTGGAGATTGAAACATCTGACTCGATTGAGATCTTTGCGTTATGCGTGGATTTCAATTATCCTTGCATTTCCTGATCCTGGCGCCTATGGCTAGTTCAGAATTCATCACATATTTCTAAAACGTGCTAGTTCTGGATCGAGTGCTACAGAGGGAAACAAATATAGCCCATCAGTTGTCTGTGTTCCCAGAAATGAGGGGCTCGTGAGTCACTGAGCTCATATATCTAGCGCCTTCTTGGAGGCTCTGAATTCTGTGCACAAAGACAGCAGAAGGAGACGGGCCCTTTGAGGCCAGGGAGGCAGCGGACAAGCCTGTGATGAGGGCGCCCCCCACAATGGGCTAGTGGTATCAATCTTACAATTTAACAGGCAGAACCTTCCTTGCCCTTTAAACAGGAAGCTCCAACTGGCTTTTGAGAAATTTGTAAATAATTTTGCCAACATATAAACGTAAGCTGACGGAGCTTGAAAATGTCACTGGCTTTCCCCCATCATTAGCCTTCCTTCTCACTGGCCCTGACTAGTGAATGCGGGGCCAGCCACGTGTGTTGCCAGCTCAGCAGCTGAGGTTGCTGGGTGACTTGGTGATGTGCAAAGGACACCGCTCAGAGGTCACCTTCTATGGGACCTCTCAACAGCGAGCGGCTACCGGCAACCTGGCCCCAGACCAGGGAAACGGGTTGGTCGGGGACGGGGCCAGTGGGAAGCCATCTCAGACTGTCATCTGGGCATCAGTGCATCTATTCTGCAATCCTTGTGAGGGCACAGGACCCAGGCCTTGCGGACAGCATCTCGCAATGAAATGAGCAGTCCTGAGTGAGACGTCTGTGCGTGAGAAGCTCCCCGAAGGCACGCACCGTTCTGGAAGGGCTGGGGCAGCCCTGCGGGTCTCACAGAACAAGAGCAGCGGGATCTCTGGCCAAGCATCCGAACCTCCCCTCTCAGAAGCCTGTGCCAGCAGGAAGGGCCAGAGGATAGACTCTAACAGTTGTGGGTAAATCTGCTTCATTCCACGGGAGGCCTCAGACACAGGCAGGGTCTGCAGAGGTGCCCACCCTGGTTCAGGGGGCTTGGGTGGGATTTACTTTTTGTAGTGCCACCTGGTGCAAAGGCAGAGGCTGTCATTCACATCCTTGTGCACAGTTTGGGTCCCTTCTGTGTGCATTTATTTCTGAACAGGCTCGTGGCTATGTAGGCAAAATCTTCAAGAACTGGGCACATCTGGTTGTGGTCTCTAACTGCTGTTTCCTACTAAAAAGAATCAGGCCTCCTTGGAGAAATGTCTGAGTCTAGGTCAGGCACAGGGGATGTGTAAGATGAATCTGGAGCACCGTGTCATACCAGAAAGCAAGGTGGGCTCAAGACTTGTGCCCGAGGACCCAGGATACAACCCAAATGAGCCCCCACCAGCCTACAGTGGGGCAACAGGGGCACTACAAGGAACAATGAGTCGTTATACAGCCTCTGTGTTAAAATTCAGGAGTTTATACTGATTCTAAAAACCTCAGTGGTCACCTATGGAGCATGCTAAAGGACCAAACCACTATTCCGATAAGTGCTTTTAATTTTATTTTATTATTATTATATTATTATTATTTTTGCTTTTTATGGCCACACCCGCGGCATATGGAAGTTCCCAGGCTAGGGGTCTAACAGGAGCTGTAGCCGCCGGCCTTCGCCACAGCCACAGCAACGCGGGATCCAAGCCGCATCTGCAACCTTCACCACAGCTCACGGCAACGCTGGATCCTTAACCCACTGAGCAAGGCCAGGGATCGAACCCGCCACCTCATGGTTCCTAGTCGGATTCGTTAACCACTGAGCCACGACGGGAACTCCCGATAAGTGCTTTTTAAAAGTGTCTTGGGTGCAATGTACCTTGGAGTATAATCGATTAAGGAGAGTTCTTAGAGACAACCTGCACCTAAAAAGTGTAGAAATAATGATAGAATCTAAATGAATCATCGAGGTGCCTAATGATCATTAGCGAGAGCTAAAACCATTAGCTGATGAGGAACTTCATAATGGAAGAGTCAGACCCTCAACTCCCAAACCCACAGGTCGATCTTCACACCGCAAGAAATAGAACAGCCAACACCTCCTGATGTGACGCGGAGGAAGTGCATAGAGGGAGTTCCCTTTGTGGCTCAGAGGTTAATAAACACGACTAGGATCCATGAGGTTGTGGGTTCAATCCCTGGCCTCGCCCAGTGGGTTGGGGATCTAGCATTGCCGTGAGCTGTGGTGTAGGTCACAGGTCACAGACGCGTCTCGGATCCAGCATAGCTGTGGCTGTGGCTGTGGTCGGCGGCTGCAGCTCCAAATCGACCCCTATCCTGGGAACCTCCATATGCTGCAGGTGCAGCCCTAAAAAAGCAAAAAAAAAAAAAGGTGCATTTAAACACCAGGAGACGTTTCTGCAAAAAAAAAAACAGAACCTGCATGTGATCAGGCACTGATGTCTATTAGTTTGCAGGAGTGAGAGGGGTCGATAGATTTTATTAAATGACAGCAACAGCAGGGCTTCTCAGGAGCAAGGCTCTTAACACTTTGGGGTGGACGACTCATTTAGAAGACTTTAAAAAATGTATCAGCAAATGTCACCTGTGGACCTTGTTTGCATCCTGATTCAGAAAAACCAAATATTAAAAAAAAAAAATCACGAGACAATCAGGGAAGTTTGAACACTGGATATCTGATCATATTAAGGAATTATTTCTTTCAGGTATGCTAAAAGAAGGATGGTCATGTTTATAAAAAGACCTTGTCTCTCTGACACGAATCACAGCAATACGTTTTTGGATCTGTCTCCGAGAGTAATGGAAATAAAGTAAACAAATAGGACCTAATTAAACTTAAAAGTTTTGCGCAGAAAAAAGGGAAACCATAAATAAAACAAAAAGATAACCTACAGAATGGGAGAAAATATTTGCAAACAGTGGGACTGACAAGGTATTAATTTCCAAAATATACCAACAACTCATACAATGCAATATCAAAAAAAAAAAAAAAAACCCAATCAAAGAATGAACAGAAGAACTAAACATTTTTCCAGAAGCATGGAGATGGCCATTAGGCACATGAAAAGATATTCAACATCACTAATTATTAGAGAAATGCAAATCAAAACCTCAATGCAGTACTACCTCACACCTGTCAGAATGGCCATCATCAAAAAGTCTACAAACAATAATGCTCAATAACTTACTAGAG
>PVHT020004020.1:44092739-44153809 GCA_004024745.2 Catagonus wagneri | reverse complement strand
CCCAATCAAAGAATGAACAGAAGAACTAAACATTTTTCCAGAAGCATGGAGATGGCCATTAGGCACATGAAAAGATATTCAACATCACTAATTATTAGAGAAATGCAAATCAAAACCTCAATGCAGTACTACCTCACACCTGTCAGAATGGCCATCATCAAAAAGTCTACAAACAATAATGCTCAATAACTTACTAGAGAAATGCAATTCAAAACTGCAATGAGGTGCCACCTCACGTGGGTCAGAATTGTCATCACTAATAAATCTACAAATAACAAATGCTAGAGAGGGTGTGGAGAAAAGGAAACCCTCCACTATTGGGAATGTAAATTGGTACAACCACTGTGGAAAACAGCATGGAAGTTTCTCAGAAAACTAAATATAGAACTACCATATGACCCAGCAATCTCACTCCTGGGCATCTATCCAACAAAACTACAATTCAAAAAGATTCATGCACCCGTATGTTCATAGCAGCACTATTCACAATAGCCAAGACATGGAAACAACCTAAATGTCCACCATCAAATGAGTGGACCAGATACACAATGGAATACTACTCAGCCATAAAAAGGACAAAATAATGTCATTTGCAACAACACGGATGCAGCTAGAGTCTCATACTAAGTAAAGTTAGAAAAAGAGGACCAATATACAATACCACGTACAAGTGGAATCTGAAAGAAAAAAAAAGATACAAATGAACTTACTTACAAAACAGAAAAAGATTCATAGACAGAACACAAATTTATGGTTACCAAAGGGGAAAGAGGCAGGGGAGGGATAAATTAGGAGGCTGGGATTAACAAATACACACCACTATATATAAAATAGGTAACCGACAAGGACCTACTATATAGCACAAGGAAATATATTCAGTATCTCGTAATAACCTGTGATGGAAAAGAATATGACTGAATGCACTGTGCTGTACATCAGAACCTGCTGCAATGGTGTAAATCAACTATATATCTGTTTTAAATGGCAAAAAAAGGGGTTCTTCTCTTAGAGGAAAATACCAGTTTAAGTTATTGTGAACCAGAACACATACCCCTTCCCCCCCCCCACACACACACACACACGTGCATGCATGCGCATTAAAAAAACCATCACACACACGCAGAACACAAGAATCCCAGGAGGAGCCAACCCTTTTTAATGTCAGTAAAGAGTCCACTCTTCTCAAGGTGAAATCCTCTGAAACCCCTTCCTGCCTCTTCCGCAGGAAGTTCAACACCACGCAGGGAAGAAGCGCCTGGAGAACGATCTGAGCAGGAAAAAGAATGAGGCGGCGGCGGCGGCGGGTGTGAGAAGCCAGTCGATCCGGGGAGGGCTGCGGGAAGAAGTGGCCGTGTGCCGCCCCCCAACTCGGTCAGGGGCTCAGAGATCAGGGGAGGCTAAGTCTGGCTCCACAGCTACCTGGTAGCTCTTCTGACAAAGCAGGGGTTCACGAGCCCCCAGGTGGGGGCAATGCGCCACGTGTCGCGAGGAGTGATTACGGGGAGCTGACACGATCCGATTTCTAGCTCCGCCTCCCACCTCTTCTGGGAACTGACCAGCCTCTTCAAACAAGAGCCTTCCGGCATCCCGCCTGTCTCCTCACTTCCCCCAGAGACAGTGTGGCGGGGGGGTGGGGGGGGTGGGGGGAACCGATCACTCGTTTCCCAGTTACACCCATCCAAAGTCATCCACTTCGGGTCAGCTGTTGCCTCCTGGGTCTGTTGATGAGAACATACTGAAAAAAAAATTGCATAAGCATAGCCAGGCCACCTGGGATACACGATTACAGGGCTGAGTTCATTACTGTAACTTAGGAGGCATGTGCCAAGGGTGATGAAAACACCCTGACCGCCTTCCTTTATTTCCTAATGCTGTGTTTCCCAATCTTCATCATCATCTGACAAAGAGCTGCCAAAGGCTCCGTTACTTCTTTTAGCAACCTGGGCAGAAGGCGGGGGCCTGCCCCTGGCAGGTCACATGGTGCCTTAACATGTGGCAATCCCCTTTCCAGCTGAAGGACTGAATTACATATTTAAGTGAAAACCTGGTGCAGGCACCTGATTAAGGACAGAAGAGACCCTGTCATCTCAGTTCCACGGATCCAGCCCAGCAAGTCGGCGTACAACTCGCAGACCCACAGAGTGCAGGCCAGTGCACTGGGAGGCCAGCTGGCACGAGCCAAAAGCTTTTCTCGGCGTCTCAGTCTCAGCAGAGAATTGGGAAATGACTGGCAAACACGTGCCAGAAATCCTGTTTCCCCCCGAGCCCCGAGCACACGGGGCACCTTGACAGTCACTGTCATCTCTCTCATGTCAGTACTTTTGCCCTGTTGTTGAAAAGCAGTTCACAAGGGCCTCCATCCTGCCTCCTCTTAGGAGAGACCAGCTGGTCTCTTTGGCAGCCCTGCTGTGTGCTGCCTTCCCTCCCGAAGCGCACTTACCATGGCTGCAGTTTTCTGTCTTTGTCCAATTATTTGATGGAGGCTCACACTCCTTCATCAGGGTCGAGACAAGATTTCCGTTTCCTTAGCACTTGCCAGTGCGTAGGCCACCGTGGGGCACTCGGCGAGTGCTCCATAAACGTTTGTCGAAATTAATTTTTATTCATAAAATGAGTACAATGCAGCACGCTTCCAGTATTCTCAATGGCTTTTTTCTAACCACCCAACTGACCGCAAATGTTAGATCTGAGCAATCCTGTCTTCACTGCAGACTGAGGTACACTAACAGCAACGAACCTACCATTTCATAACCAAAGTCTCACCTTACTTCCCTATTCCCCTAATCAAAAACTGTCAAGTAATCATTCATTTGAAATTCCTATTTATTTAGACCTCTCCCATCAGCTTTTTAACAGGACTTTTTATTTTCAGTCTCTATTTATAGATAAGGAAACAGAGAAGCAGGAATCTTAGCTTTTTCAGGATTACACCATTAAGTGATAAGAACGCTGTTGCTCCTATCAGGGGTTTTCCATTCACAGACCTAGTTCAAAGGCACAAACAATGCTGCTCTTTCTTCTACTTATAGCCTGTCTGTAGAGAAGGACCGCTCATGTGGGAAAGTACAAATTTGGGACATAACCCATGACTACACTTGGCATGTTTTAAAGAATAGTTAATTCTCTACCATTTAAAAAAGAATTTTTTTTTTTTAACCTCCTGAGCTGAATCACCAGTTCCAGTAATTCCTGTCAGTCCGCAGCCCCCTATCGGCCACTAGGATAAGTGGGGGTGTCTGTGCACACCCTCTGGGCCACTTTCAACAATTCCCAGCCCCGTTACTAACATGTTGCTTCACTGAGGCCCAACCTGCTTTCAACTACTTGTTGAGTCCTCCACCGCCTCTGCTTAGCCTACCTCAAGTGAGACTCGCTACCAGAACACTTCATCAGCTCCTGGACGTCAGCGAAAATGCATCCTGAAACCTAACCAGTTCAGGAAAGCGCGGTCCACCCAGGCTGTGGCTCGCCGTCTCACCTAAGAGGGTAGGAGGCGGTGGAGGGCCCTGGCTCCGGAAGAAAGCAGAATCCCTCGTCTGCTATAAGTCACATCAGCCAACCTACAGGACAGCATTTTCTAAACTGCAACACTCGGAGTTCCCATCATGGCTCAGCGCAAAGGAATCTGACTAGCATCCATGAGGATGCAGGTTCGATCCCTGGCCTCCCATCAGTGGGTTAATGATCCGGTTGCCATGAACTGTGGTGAAGGTCGCAGAGGCAGCTTGAATCCCGCGTTGCTGTGGCTGTGGTGTAGGCCAGCAGCTGCAGCTCCAATTCGACCCCTAGCCTGGGAACCTCCATATGCCATGGGTACGGCCCTAAAAAGACAAAAAAAAAAAAAAAAAAAAAAAAAAAAAAAAAAAAAACTAAAAATAAAATAGATCGCAGCACGCAATTTATTGCATGTGCCATTAAATAGAAGAGCATTAGAGACAGAAATTTAAAACAGGGACGTCAGGGTCACCTGACAGTTGGAAGTGTTCCCATTTTCGGCTGACACTGAGGAGCACCGTTCTCGTCTGCACGCTGTGTGCACTGTTCTAACAGCTGCCTGGGACAGGGGAACAGGCAGAGCTGTCAAAGACAGCAGCCTGTGCCAGCACACTGAGTTCCTAAGAAAACCACTGGGGGAATCTCTCTCCTTGGTTTTCCAGGTGCTCGCTGGGCAATGCCCGGCAAACCTAAACCCCGCCAGTGAACCGTTATTGAAGGAATGAAAGAGTGCATGAATGACTTAACCTCTGGGCTAGCTGCCCCAACTGCAAAACAAGGATTACACCCGTTGTTCTGTGTGGTACGTGGTACATGAGGTTTAAGTTAACATTCAGTGTGACAACCGTGAGCAGAGTGCCTGGCTGTAAGAACATTCAACAGACGTCTAATCCTTTCCTGTTTATGGGATTATTTCCTAATCCCTCCTTCCTCTTTATGGATCTTATATTGCTTTTTCCTCTTCCTATATGACGCTGCAACTATGCCATAGGTAAGGAAGAGACCAACATGAGATAGTCCATGCTCCCTCCACGGCGTCAGTGCAGCACTGCACGGCCAGAACCCTGTTTCTCCTGGCTGTGTTCCCCAGGTGCATGACACACTAAGGGCTCAGACTCTATAGGATTTTTTTTTTTTTTTTTGCTTTTTGAGGGATCAAACTCATATCCTCAAGGATGCTAGTCAGATCTGTTACCACTGAGCCACTACGGGAACTCCTAGAATTTCTGGTATGAGACACCTTGAGTCACCCCCAAGCAGCCCCTTCTGGTGCCCAAACCCTTCTTTCTCCACAAAAAGACCACTTTTAGACTTGTTAACATAAGGACTATTCCTGGTGACCCGGAGGCTGCATCTCCCACAGTACGGTCCAGCCTCCCAGGCTCACTGTTTCTTTCTCGACACTGAATAATGAGAACTATGCAACAGGCGCTCCATAAATGTTTTCAGTGCGCTTTTTCCAAAGTTTAAATTTCCTAACAATTTTTTTCTCAGCAGGACAAAAACTCAAGAGAAATAGGCACCTGGGAAAATGGTTCAGAAGTCCGCTGGTTGGAAGGCATCATAGCAAAAGAGTGGGGAGCTGGCAGCAAAGAAGAAGGCAAGCTCACGATCCCAGGCTTCAGAAGAGAATGAACCAGCGGCCAGGGCTGAAGTCAAAAAGCAGTGCCTGGGGTGGAGCACGTGAGCGGGGAGGCAGAGAATGGAGGGAGAAAGAGAAGGATGAAGAGTACAAGTGACCTGGGACCCAGAATTTAGGAAACGAGACAATGACAAGTCCTCTAAGATTACTCTTGGCCACTGAGCTCAAATGCCTGGTTCTGCAAGCTGAGTCCTGCCATCTTGAGACGTATCCTCCTGTGTTGTCACAGGGGACACCGAGCTAGCGCTCACCGCTAACTACGTCAGAGGACACGGGAGCAAATGGAAGGGGGTTGTGGAAATATCCGAGTGTATGCAATAGGCCAAACCAGTCTAAAAATAGCTACCCAGATTGAGTCGCAGAACACTTGGGGGGGCGGGGAGAGACTAGGAAAGGTGCCTCCACAC
Source organism: Catagonus wagneri (assembly GCA_004024745.2). Lineage (NCBI taxonomy): Eukaryota > Metazoa > Chordata > Mammalia > Artiodactyla > Tayassuidae > Catagonus > Catagonus wagneri. Next base: position 44,148,265 of record PVHT020004020.1, on the reverse strand, counting down.
TGTCACTGTCACGGTTGTATGGGGAGGTCTGCGAGAAATTCAGAAGGCTGGCAGACGCTAATGGCCAAGTGTGCCATGAAAGAAGGCCTAAAAGGCAAGTGAGGATTCTATTTGAAATCAAAGATAGCAACACCCACGATTGAAAAAATGGTATAGAAAATGCAGAGAAATTGTTAAGGCACACAGACAGGGGCCCGTCTGAATTAATACATAGCCAAAGGAACAAGAGTTGCTCTTCTCTAAGAGCAAACTTGGCTGGCATTTAAATCTAGAATTCCAGTTCAGACTGGTGGAGGAAGCAGTCACATAATAAATCCAGGAGAATATGTGTTTTATTGTTGGAAGTAATTAAGCTACCGAACAGGCTGTCTCCTTAAACTGAGAGGTGCACCCTGTCTCTGGAGAAACGTCAGCAGGAGACAGGATTTACTGTGCTGTTCAGAGTGAAGGGACAACACGTAGCATGGAAGTGAGGCACAGGAGGTGAGGAGGGAGGCGATTCCCCGCTGTGGGTCCGCATCCGATGTGGGTCTCCAGGGCTATGTGGCTCCTGGTGGGCCTCTGACTACCCTCTGCCTGCACCCTGACCCTCCACAATGGCAGGGCAGTGTCCACGCCCGGTCCTGCTGCATTAATCCACTCTTCTTCCCATTCCACATGCTAACATGAAGCTCCCTCTCCAACTCAAAATAGGACCTCTGGGAGCTTTATTTTGCCTAAATACTTTCCTCGTTCTCATCAGCTTTGTTCTGAATATCCCTTTAGTAAGGTGGACAAATGGCAGATACACCAAATCCTAAATACTACCTCCCTCGGTGCCTTTTTTTGGTAGGAAGAGGAGTTCAGTCCCCAATTTCGGAATTCAGGGTTGTGCCAGGTAAATATCATGGAAATACAACTTGGCTTCAGGGGCTCTTAGTCTGAACCCTAAGAATCATTCTCCTCTGGTGGGACGTACTAAAATTCATATCCATCCTGCTACTTCATGTAATATTGCTAAAAAGGTCTGCATTTTGTTTAGAAGCCAATGATCCAGAAGCACGGACTAAAGAGTCTTTTTCAATTTCTCACCTTGTTTTAAACATGTGATCTGGCATACAAATTTGTAAACTGGTGCAGCCACTGTGGGGGAAAGTATGGAGGTTCTTCTAAAAGTTAAAAATAGAGCTACCATATGATCCAGCAATCCCACTCCTGGACATCTATCCAGAAAAGACCAAAACTAATTCAAAAAGATACATGCACCCCAGTGTTCAGAGCACCACTATTTATAAGAGCCAAGACATGAAGGCAACCCAATTGTCCGTCAACAGATGAATGGAAAATGAAATACCATTTTTAGCAACATGGATGGACCTAGAAATTATCATACTGAGGCCAGTCAGACAGAAAAAGACAAATACCATACAATATCACTTACATGTGGAATCTTAAAAATGATACAAAGGAACTTATTTACAAAACAGAAACAGATTTAGACATAGAAAACAAACTTATGGTTACCAAAGGGGATGGGGGGTTGGGGAGGTAAGTTAGGAGTTTATGGTTAACATATACACACGACTATATGGAAAATAATCAACAAGGACCTACGGTATAGCACAGAGAACTACAATTACTGTGTTATAATAACCTACAACAGTAGAATCTGAAATAACTAAATAAATATATATATATGTGTGTGTACATATATGAATCACTTTGCTGTATACTTGAAACAATCACATTGTAAAGCAACTACACTTCAGTTAAAAGTAAAATAAAATCAAATATATAGCCTTGCTGAAGACATGTTCACAATCTTTAAAACTCTGAGGGAGCAAACCACCATTAATTTTTCTGCAGCTGAGAGAAAAATGAGCATCCCCAAGAACTCAAGAAAATAGTATGATAGGAATAAGAAAACTATAATAAAAAAACAAAGCTGAAAAAAGGATAGGCTAAGTTGAAAAAAAATGAAACACAATTTCAGAAATGAAAAGCGTTGTTAACGAAAGCAGAAACTCAACGGGCTGGATAAACGGATTAGACAGGGCTGAGAAGATAATTAGTGAGATAAATAGAAATAAGTTATCTAGAATACGGCACAAAGAAATCTACAATACGCGAAAGAGGACAGGGTTCAACATAAGTCCAGAAGAAATTCCAGAAGGGAAGACCAGTGAAAGGGGATGAGAGAATATTCAACAAAATATGAACATGGAGAATTTTCTTAATAAAAAACACCGAGATAAGACCCGAACAAGAGTAATAAAAAAAAAAAATCTGTATCTAAACATAGTGGTAAAACTAGATTACTGAAGACAAAATAGGGAGGAAATTAAAACATTTCAATAATCCAGAAATGCAGGCCTAGCTTCCACTGAGGCAGAGACGATCTTACTGTCCAGCGAGGCACCTGTGCTGGGTCCCTGCCTCTCTGATGACTGCGGGAACAGCTGGAGGTATAGCTCATTTTCAGAAAACTCCTATTCAGTACAAAGTCTTCAGCCAAAATAGACCCGACAGTCTCCTGCCACACATTCAGGGGCACCCTATTATGTATTAACGGAGTCCTGGGTTTTCACTCTAAACTTCATTAGAGTAAATGATATTCCCCTCTATTAAAACTGCCAAAGTTGGAATTCCCCTTGTGGTGGCTCAGCTGGAACAAACCTGACTAGTATCCACGAGGAGGCGGGTTCAATCCCTGGCCTCACTCAGTGGATTAAGGATCCAGCACTGCCGGGAGCTGGGGCACAGACTGGCAGCTGCAGCTCTGATTCGACCCCTAGCCTGGGAACCTCCACATGCTGCAGGTGCAACCCTAAAAAGACAAAAAATAAAATAAATAAAAATTTTTTAAAAAGCCAAAGTTTCTTAGTGCCTAATTAAAGTGATTTCTATAGCCTAATTCTTCCAGCAATAAAGTAGCAGAATGAATTTTGATGACAAGAACCCCATCTTGTGGCAACACATTTCATAACCAAGTTGGACCGTACACAGCGTTGCCATTCTCATGCTGAAGATAAATCTGTGTGGAGAAGTTAACATTTTATCTGCTTCACCAGACAGAATTTCTAACCCAGTATTTATCTTGTGTCTGCGACAGCACCAGAGTATACGTAGTAAATCTGCAGAGCACGGTAATTCTGAGACTCCGTGAGTTATTTTCAAGTGCAAGCTGCTAGTCTTTTGCGCAGTTTGCTGCAGGAATATTTTAAGAGAAAAGTAAACACTGATTTTGAGTTACCTTCTGATTTGTTACCATAGATCCATTCTGGGGATGATTCAAATACTCTGCTTTAGCTAAGTGGACTCACTTAGCTAAAGCAACCACGAGCTAAGCACTCCCCAAATGCATAATAAATGACTCCTACTAATTATCACCATACATAACTACCCCACACAGCACACACATTCCTGTATTTTCTATAATTCATACCATACTCTTCTCTAAAAGGCGACTTTTAATCAGTATCTCTTTCTTCTTTTAAAAGATAGTAAAACTGAATTCTAGAAATATTACCGTTTTTTTCCTTTAAAAGGAGTAGTCTCCCCTAGTTTCTCCCACTGCCCTGTTCCCAAATGGCTTTCTTGGTACTTAAAGAGATTTTGAAAAGCCTTGTTGCTGACAAGGTAAAAAACACAAAAGCACTGAACATGATGATGCCTGGCTCCAAAAAAATTAGCTATTATTATTGCTATTAGTGCTACTATTAATGACAAGAGAGGACTGAAAACAGATAGTTTATCTTCCCCACTGGCAGAGCCTTAAAGAAAAACCTAGTTCAAACAGGAGACGAAGGTATTTTTACCAAAAGTAAAACTGAAAAGAATTCTTGTGGCGCAGCAGGTTAGGGATCCAGTGTTGTTACTGCAGTGGCTGGGTTCACTGCCATGGCGCGGGTTCAATCCCCCCCAGTCCAGGAATTTCTACATGCTTCGGGTATGGCAAAAAGAAGAAAAAAAGTAGGGAGTTCCCGTCATGGCTCAGTGGTTAATAAACCCGACTAGGATCCATAGGACACAGGTTTGATCCCTGGCCTTGCTCAGTGGGTTAAGGATCCAGTGTTGCCATGAGCTGTGGTGTAGGTCACAGATGTGGCTCGGATCCCATGTTGCTGTGGCTGTGGTGTAGGCTGGCGGCAACAGCTCCGATTCGACCCCTAGCCTGGGAACCTCCACATGCCATAGGTGCGGGCCTGAAAAGACAAGAGACAAAAAAAAAAGTAAAACTGAAACAATACTTTTCACCCCTCAAAATATTACTAAAGTTAAAATAAGACAGTAAATTAATATTAAAACAGCTTTTTATTTGTTAATGTCACATAAGAAATTTAAGCAAGTTACGCTATTTTAAAAAACACAACTAATGCATTTTAGGAGAAACCCTTCCCTCCTCCCTCACCACCCCCCATTCCCCTCGTGAATTAAGAATCTACGAGAAGTAACCATAAAAAAAGGTTTGGAGGAATCCTTCATCCAGAGTGCTTACATGATGATTAGATTAATATTGCCTTCTTACAAAATTTCTCTTTTCTATTTTTTTTAAAAAAAATTTTGTAGCCTTGATTATTTTTACAAAAAAATTCAGTACAAAAGTTCGAGATATTGAAAAATGCATTTCCCCTCTGTCACAGCACCATTATATGTAGCAGAGAATAGTCAAGAGCAGATTGCTAATCTAGACGGAGCAATCTCAACTTATACCCAGACACACAGTGGTTTATTTACCCTCCCCTCCCCTCCCCTTCATAAGGACTTAAAAAAAAGCACACGTACAAAAAACATGTCAAAAATTTGAGGGACCGTTTCCAAACAGTACGCAGTTATTAGTTCAGTGTCAACAATTCACATCTTGCAACAAAGTGTACGGATATGATTTCTTTTACAAAAATTTCAGTGTCAAAAAAGGAAATTAAGGCCATCAGATTCGCAGCTTAAAAATTCACATAAAGGAAATATAAAAATATTCTGTGCTTCTGAGAAGGCTCTGCACTGCATGTAGGTAAGGATTACCATACTTCTTTATTTGGAGGAAGACAGTCGACTTGGGAAGTTTACATAATCGCACAGCTTCTATTGGAACCTCTTGGGGCTCCCTGATGAAGAAAACAGAAAGAAAAATTAGTCCTAAGAAAAGGGATCACAGCATTTCAAAATAAGGCAGAGATACGACCAAGTCCATTATCACTAAACTTCAAATGCACTTCTCCCTTAGCCTTTTTAACCTCCCTCACCCTTTTGAACCTCTCATGGACTTCTTTCCTAGACTGCTTCAACAAATTCCCAAACAGTGATTCTCTTCTCTAGCTGCACATTCACACCCGAGGAGCTTTGAAAAAAATTCTGACCTAGGATCCTAGATCAACTAAACCAGAATTCCCCACATAACTGGCGAAGAGTATTTACTTATATGTGATTTTAAAGCTGCCTAAGTAATTCTAACATGCAGCTGAGGCAGAAAACTGCTATTCGATAACCTTTTCTAACTAGGAAACAGGAGATGAGTGAACAGCATTCTGAACAACCACATCAGGGATGCAGCTTGCTTATCCCGAAGCATGTGCACTGGGTTCACCCTCAGATGTGAAGTCAAAATGACTCCCTCTACCCATTTCTTCATCACTCACTAATTCCTTAAAGTCTCACAATATGACTGTGACTCACCACTTGACTAAACTGAAATTGGTTTCTTAAAGGTCAACCAAAAAACTTCCGATCAACTCGAAAGGCCATTGGATTCATTCGCTAATGTGAAGTCAAAATAGCTGACCCATCCCTCCATCTTCCCTCTTTTGAACCTTGCTATCATCGTTTTACCTCATCACAAAAGCTAAAAACTTCACACATCTTTGATTTCTTTTTTCTTCTCTAACACTCAAGTTCAGCCACTGCGCCTTGCTGAATCTCTATTTGTAGAGTCCCTCGGTGTCCCTACAATCTCCCTTCTAGAGTCAGTCCCCCTGATACTGTCTCAACTTCTCCTTTGCTCCAAAGCGTGCAAAGCTACCTGCCTATCTCTCACACACACCCTACAACACAACTAGATGGACATGTAAACCCAGTGCTCAAGTCTTGACATACTCCCTGTGATGAATTAAAGGTCGTCTTAAATTCTTTCCCACTCCTCCCTCCCCTGGAACTGGAGCTGGCCTATGACCTAACCTACTCTAAGAGAATAGAGGCCTATAAGAGACCTAGTGCTTTCCGTTTTCATTTATGGAAGCCAGCTGCCATGTAAAGAAGGTTGGGCTAAACTACCAAATGATGAGAAACCACAAAGAAACAGACATGGAAGACATTCTAGCCGCAACCAAGCTTTCAGCTGTGTGCAACTGCATGACTGAACTCACCCCCCATCATGTGGAACAAAAGAACAGTCCAGCTAAGCCCAGTCAAACCACAGAATACAGGGGTTATGAATTCATTGTTTTAAACCCCTGAGTTTTAAGGTGGTCTCTTAATGTAGCAACAGATAATTCAAATATCAACAGAATACCATCATCTGCCTTCTAATACCCAAATAACTGCCCACCCTCCAAAATACCGGAGAAGCCTATTTCCCAGAGATCTTCTCAACTATTCTAGTGACTAAAGAGCCTTCTCTAGCATCTGACCTGCTACAACTCATGCTCTGAGCCACTAGTCTGGCACCGAGATATCTCTTACATTGTTATTTTACGTCCAGTCATTATAATGCTTCCCATAAGGGCAGGAAATGGTTCTTCTATTTCTTGTTAAAACCAAGTGTAAAATATTTGTTCTTAAATATTCCTCTAACATGAATAAAGAAGTATCTGTGCCAAAAATTCATTTTAGCATAACCCACCCTCAAGTAGTTCTCAACTCTGGAGGCTGAACACATGAAAGAATGTTTATTTGGAGTAGGATTGGGGCTAAGTAAGCAAAACGAACAGGTTTATAAATCTGGAGTCATGGAGATGAAGTCTTATAAGGACAAGGGTAGGAATTTTGATTAATGATCAAACTCAAACAGCTTGAGAATATAAACTGAAGGCTCATTACTTATTAATAATTCCAATATGTAATTAAAATCAAATTTGGAATTTCTTTATTTCAAGGGCTCTCAAAAACCCATGCATCAGCTAAAATCTATCTTGCAATTAAATGATTAGAAACTTAAGATAGCAAGAACTTTGTTTTACACTGAAGTTGAATATTAGTCTTTGTTTTTGTAAAGCTTATATGCAGATACCTGCTCTAATTAAGTCATCTAAACTTCTCAAAGAATACTTCAATAATTTTGAGCATGCACTCCATTCCACATATATTTATTTGTGACAAACATGTACCACCGTACCTAGTGCACTGTAACTTGACTATCACCTCAGGAAAAACAAACCCCAATTGGTAGATTACTAACTTTTTTCATTGAGTAATAAGAAAAAAAAAACCAAGTTCTACTATTAGTTGTGGTTTTCATGTAATTCTGTTAATAAAATTTAAAAGAAATACATTAAAATAATACCTGCTGGTGGAAAAGTTCTTCTTCGACAGCCACTTCGGCTGCCTCTTCTTCTTCCTCTTCCTCTTCAGGTATGGTTGTTTTGAAGACTGTACTTCTTTGAGCAACCTCCTAAATACAAGAGTTTGACTTTAAGTTCAAACACTATACTTAAAAGCCACGAAGACTGTGTGTGGAGGCGGGGGAGACACTTCTTTGTGTAAATTTAAGAAAGCAATCCTACATAAGAGTTTTGTTTTTTTGGTTTTTTTTTTTTAAGTGGCTCATTTGTAGCTTCAGCTATGGAACAAAATTTTTTGCATAATTAGTAGCAATTCTTAGATCTTCAATATTCTCTGCAGGAGAGCTAGCGGCTACCCAATTTGAAATACCTGCTGAGAAATTTCCACCGCTTTGTACCCCATTCTGTTGCTAAGAATTCCACAAATGATTTGGCACACTAAATACTTTATAACACGCAACACAAATTCGGCTTTAAAGACCTTGGCTCCTAGCAAAGAGAAGGTGCTAAATAAATGCTGAACAAAATGAAGCCAGGGGCCAGCGGCTGTGCTCTCAGGGACCACGGCAGTAAGAGGACCACCTGACAAGTGAGATGATGAGAGGTCAAGCTTTCACTCCTTCAGCAACTAGTTCCTCTAGAATGAAACAGAACCGAGATAGATGAACACTATTTACCAGTAACATGCTGGTGAAGCGCCAATGTACCCTGCACAAAAAACAGGTCTCTTATCATTCACCGGAACTATGACAGAAAGGAACCCTGTCCATGTTCTGTTGAAAGGCGCAAATACAGATGACGTTCCTGTGAGAATGCTGACTTGCACAAATGCAGCAGTGTTTCTGTTTAAGCATGAAGCTAATGATGATCTAGCACAAGACAATGAGTGTGTCTTAAGAGTGCTGCAGAGCATCCAATTCTACTGCTCCACGTCCTCTCAAGGAAGGTAACTACACAGAGGAAGAAGCAAAAAGCACACCAGTAAAAGCTTATCTGAGGAGTTCCCATTGTGGCTTGCAGTAATGAACCCCACTAGCATCCATGAGGACATGGGGTTCGATCCCTGGCCCCACTCAGTATATTAAGGATCCAGGGTTGCTGTGAGCTGTAGTGTAGGCCAGTGGCTATAGCTTGGATTCGACCCCTAGCCTGGGAACTTTCATATGCCACACCTTTCATAAGGGTGTGGCCTTAAAAAGACAAAACACAAAAGAAGCAACAAAAAGCTTATCTGAAATTTAACACAGACCATTTGGCTGAAGATTTGCCAAACCTTCAGTTCTGTGAGATCAAAGTCTTTTCACAAATATCAGCCTGCTTTAACCAAATGAGTACTAATAAAAAAAGCATGTGAATCCATGTACCCCTATGTTCACTGCAGCACTATTTACAACAGCCAAGACATGGAAACAACCCAAATACCCATCTATAGAGGAATGAATTAATAAGACTTGGTATATATACAGACAATGGAATACTACTCAGCCATTAAAAAGAACAAAATAATGCCATTTGCAGCAACATGGATGCAACAAGAGATTCTCATACTAAGCTAAGAAAGACAAATACTACATAATATCACTTATATGTGGAATCTAAAATATGGCACAAATGACGCCATCTACAAAACTGAAACAGACTCACAGACATAGAACATAGACTTATAGTTTTTATGGGGGTTTGGGGGGAAGGACTGGGAGTTGGGGTTGATAGATGCAAACTATAGCATTTAGAATGGATAAGCAATGAGGTCCTACTGTATAGCACAGGGAACTATATCTAATCTCTTGGGACAGAACATGATGGAAAATAATATAAGAAAAAAAAACGTGTGTGTGTAGATATATATGCATATATATATGTATGACTGGGTCACTACGCTATACAGCAGAAATTGGCACAACATTATAAATCAGCTATAATTTAAAAAAATTTTTTTAAAAAGCATGTGACTCCTTGGGTCAATTACAATTCTTTAAACGAAGATAGAAATTGAGACACAGTGGCATATAAAACAGAAAAAAACATTCTCAAACAGCTTTCAGAGCACCCTGCTTCCCTCAATTCATCTTAAAATGAAGAAAGGAAAGTAAAAAAATAAAAATAAAAAAACCTAAAACCTCTCTTCTGTGAGAATTCTCACATTTCAGCTCCTAGCAGCTCAGGACAGTGTATACACCACCCCATACGGTAACAATGGCTCTGAAAGCTTGTAACCCAACCATGAACCTCAAATGAGAAGCTCAGAAAACAGCATAATTAACTTCATTAATTATGAATTACTTCAGCATAACTGTAAGCCTGCTGTTAAGCACTTTTCATTTGACAACACTTAAAAACCAATTAATCTGATGCTGAAAGCCTATATACGGAGAGTAAGTGAGATAAGTAACTTCTGAAAAATTTAAATAGAAAAATAATAAGAGAAATCTAGAACGAAAAGTGTTGGGAGATTTAGGCCCAGGAAACTGTTATCAGTTAAAAGTGCTAAAGGGTAAATGTCTTTTCTTTACCAAAGAAATTCCTCTCAGCAAGACACTCAGCCCTGTCAAGTGCCCTGAAGGCACACGTAACGGGCCCTCTGTAAACATGTCACCGCCTGCCCAGGTAAAGCCCTGGGCAGGCAGAGGATCGCCCATCTGCCCAGCAGCGCGGAGAGACCAGCCGGCAGCAGCTCACCTGCGGTCTCTCCGACTCTGTGCTCAGCCACCACACTGTGAGCATTTACACCACGGAAATCAGCCAGTGCTTTGGTTGGTGAAGGAGCGGTGGCACCTCTGTACACGTAAGTAATCATCTGCATATACAAGTTTCAGTGAATGCCAGCATTCTAGAAGGTACGGAAAAATTGCTTTATTTTTTATTTCCCTCATTAAAAAAAAAAAAAAAGATTTTACTTTTCTGTGATGACATTTGCTGTTTTTCATCATCCGGGACCCCTTCCTCATTTTTCAACAAGAGTACCCACTTTTACCGCGGTACCCTCTCTCCGAGGGAGATGTGACACGTGGGACGTAGTCATGGAGGGGGAAGAAGGCTCAAGCTCTAACTCTGTCCTCTCGACTCCAGGAAGCAGCTGAGGGCTGGGCACGTGCCCCAGGCTGGTACTACAAGAGCGAAGCCCAGACTTCACCCTTGTAGGCAGAGAACCTGACTAGGCACGATGCTCTTGCCCACAAGATGTCAACCTGGAAGGACGCAGGTCCAGGAGGAGCCAGCAGCTACCCTGCATCCACGAGGGAGACACTCGGGGAGGAGACAGCAGAAAGATCCTTGGGGCACTCGGCAAGCTACTGGGTCAAGTCTACTACGTGTGGATTGCTGGCTTTGCGAACTCATATATGTCCGTTATTTTAAAGCTAGCTTAACTGGGTTTTCCAACATCTCCAATGCCTCAGAAAGAAAACACATATAAAAAAATTAAGCTGACTTAAGCCAATTACCTACAATCTTACAGAAAAGTAGTCTTTGTGGTAGTAATTATGAATTACTGTAAATATGGTCTGGGACCTACTAAAAAAACATGGTCTTATAGAATTAAGTGAATAAATACCAAAAGTACTTATCTCACAATCACAGAAATAAGAACGGTGTTCATAATACTTTCCTCCTTTCTGACAGGAGTCACTTAATAGAGCCTAGCAAGCAGAAGGCAATTGAAGTTTTTAAAGGAATAAACCAACCAACCAATCTAATAGTCAGTGAATTTGAATTATAAAAGGAACCTGAGCTTCACTCAGCTCTATTAAAACGCCATCGGTAATACCACCTCCGGCATATCCCATGTCATGGTATCTACTTTGTTCACTTGTCATTCTATCTGTTTTGTGGGCTTTTAAACCTGCTACATCCCAAATATTCTCCTGTAAGACTCTAACTTGGAACGCATTTCCACACAGAAAAAAAATGGTGACTCGAGTCCATGGCTCACAAAAGCCTATTTTATCTACCACAGCCCCTTCTAACAGTGCTTCTCAATCTGCGCCAATCGCCAGTCCTAACAGTGTTTTGAAAGATGTGTACCGTGCTAGTTTCAGATGCCAGGGAAACTACCAGCAGAGGAGCTGCAGTAATTTCACCACTTGGGTGGCAGCACCAGTGAGATCTGGGAAGAATTCCAAAGTGCTGAGGGCAACAATCAAGCAGGGCTCCACAAGGAGAACAGGAAAAGATTCAGCTCCTTGAACTATGGATACTGCAGACATTTTTAAACACTCCCCGACCCTGAGAACCCAGCAGGTATCTAATGGTGAATTGTACTAAGGTTCACAGCAAAAAAAAAAAAAAAAAAAAATCCAATGCCCTTTCATTTTCAGGCTTAGTCTGAGATGATTCTTCATTCAGCAAACAATGAATTCCTTACAAAGAGCAGTCTCAACACCAGCCGATGATTAAAGCAAGGGACGAATGGGAAGAGGGCCAAGCCAGGACTTCCTGTATTGCACACAGTTCAGACCCCATAATGAATGCTGTTTATTACTTTATTTCTCTGAACTAGAAGCTCCATGTTCGATTTACCTAAAATTTTAACCAGGAAGTTCTTACTATATAACTATTATGTGCCAGGAAAAAATCACAACAGGTCCTTGCCCTCACAAGTGCAAGCTACGAGGCCTGTCCCTGGCACTACAGGAGCAGAGAGGGAGCCCCTTAGTAAATGCTGTATTTGACCTGTAACCACGCCTTCCTTCACAGACACTTTCGTGTGTGTGTGTGTGTGTGTGTGTGTGTGTGCGCGCGCGCGCACCCGGGCACCCCCGTGTGCACATGTGTATGTGGAAGGATGGGGATGGGGGCATCGTCTTTACATGACAGTAGGGGTAGGTTCTTTGACAAGCACTCTAGGACAGACATGTTGAAAACATATACATCAATGAAATGTACTTTCCGTAATCTTCAAACTCAGTTTCGCAAGCAGCCTGAGAGCTAGTAACAAGGTTAATGGTGTAAGCACTTATCCGAGGCCAGACAGTGTCCCAAGCATTTCCCAAGGACTGTATCATTTATATTATTCTCATGATATCATTACCTCATTTACAATAATTATCTTGTTATTATTATTATATCTATTTTTAAATGATAAAACTAAGAGAGGTGAAGGAACTTATCCGAAGACCCAAAGCCACTGGGCAGTGGAGACAGAAACTGGACCGAGGCTGACTCTGGAGCCTATGCTAACCATCAGAACTATAATACACTCTTATTTCATTCCTAAAACCTAAAGTTAACTTTATTTCGATAGACTTAGCAGCATTGGTCTGATGTAAGCAATCTGTTACTTCACAATCTGATTTCTGAAGAGAAATCACACTTGCACGGTGAAGTGACACTGTGGTGGAACCGACCAAATGACCATACCTCTCCCTGAGAATTTTTCAAGATAACCTTCACGTCTTCGCCAGTGCCCCAGGAGTTCTGGTTCTTCCAGATGAGGTCGGTGGGAGGACTGGCTGTGACGCCGGCATTGGCAGCCCAGATCTGGGAAAAAGAAAGGACATCAGGTTACGGAGCCCAGCTCTCCCACGTGCCGATAACAACATCCTATAAGAGAATGGATTCTAAACGTTCCTGAATGGTGGCCTGGCTTCAGACTTGCTACATTAACTAGCCATGTGTCTAGGATTCACAACACTTATCTAGGCCTCGGCTCCCCCATCTGATAAGTGAAAATGTTGACACACAGGGCTCTGAAGTGAAGCTACTTCACATCCTAGTCCACCTACATGTCAGCTCACCCTGAACAGGCTACCTTACTTCCCTTCCAACGGGACAGAGACGGTACTTGTAACACATGGGACTGCTAGGAAGGAAAAGTGATCACCCACATAGAGGGGGCGGCTGACTCAACGACTATTAGCTTTCATCATTGTTCTGTTATTCTATGGGTTTTATGACCCACCGTCTATGTTAGAACCTTCTGACCCCTTCCAATGGGATTCCCCCAGCTGCCTAGAGCAGGCACTGAGGAGATGACTAACTTCTCTCCAACCTCGGCAGCAGACAGCCTGTCTAGAATACTCTTATGGGAAATGGTATGTACCCAGCCAGAGACAGTGTACAATTCCCCAGAGTATCTGAGACTGAACTCTAAAAAGAATTCAGGAAACAGACAAGTCACCTATTATTTCATGTAAAATATGACTGCTACTGAAATAAACAAACAAAAAAGTATTTCCTTTCTCACAAGCATGGAAATTCTACAACATTTTCAGTGTATTTATTGGCAGAAGAGTATTTTGCTAGAGTAAAGAAAACCTGAGTCTGAATCACAGACATAACACTACACCTCGACAAACCTCTATGTCCTCATCTGTTGGGACACTACACCTGTCCTCATCTTTTTTAAAGACCGTATGAAAAGACATACCAAAGTTTTCTACCCCACAAGTTATTCTGCAATATAAAGGGCTATATGATGGCAAAAGGAAGACCGGAGATGGTACAAGCAGGTATTTTTTAAGTGGGTTTCGAGAAAACCCTATCAATTACTTATTAGAAGAGACCCACTTCCTCTAAAGGCGCTCACTTGAAGCTTCCAGATCTTCCATCAGCATTATAAATGGAAAGGGGCAAGAAACGTTTACTAGCATAAAACTAAAATAAAAGAATTGGATCTGGGGCCAACTTTCACGTGACATAGATTATTAATCTAATCTCAAGCTATACTTTTCACTAGACCATATGGAATCGCACAGTTGGTTTATTTGTTTTTTCTTTTTAGGGCTGCACCTGTGGCATATGGAGGTTCCCAGGCTAGGGCTCAAATCAGAGCTGCAGCTGCTGGCCTACACCACAGCCACAGCCACACCAGATCCAAGCCATATTTGCAACCTGCCCCACAGCTTATGGCAACGCTGGATCCTTAACCAACTGAGCAAGGCCAGGAATCAAACCTGCATCATCATAGGTACTCGTTGGGTTCTTAAACCGCTGAGCCACAATGGGAACTCCTGGAATCATACTGTTGGTTTAGTGTTAATCACAGAATGTCAATAACCTCACTGGGTAATTCAGTAGGTCCTAGAGCTGTGTTGTTCAGTATGGTGAGCCATATGGGCTTGTGAGCACTTGAAACGTAGCTTGTGCACATTTGAAACGTGGTTAGTCCCAACTGAGGTATGCTGTCAGGATAGCTCTAAGTTATAAAGACTTGGTTCCAAAAAAAAAAAAGAGTAAAATATCTAATAAAATTGTATACTGATCACATGTTGAAATAATATTTTGGGTATACTGGGTTTAAAAAAACATAATTCTCAAGTTAATTTCTTATCTTCTTTTCACGTATTTTTAATGTGGCTACAGGAAAATTTTAAATTACATACGTAGTTTCCTTATTTCTGTCCTAGACTTTTGAACTGATCTTTGCTATCACCTTGCCTTATACAATTTAACAGAAAGATCACTTATCACTACCATGTTTCAAAGAGCTCCTTAACACAGCTACCAAATGGAAGCTACCAAAGAAAAATTAATTAATGCCAGCTACCAAAGAAAAAGAAAATGCATTACGTTATTTTATGTGAAAATTGAGTTCTCCACTAAACCTAAAGAATATATATTCAGTCCCTGAGACACTATATCCAGGGGAAAAAGCAGATGATTGGCATAATGGTTTTACACTACTGTACCGAGAGAGCACACTCAAACCTGAATCTTTTGAATTAAAATGTCAGATCCTTTCCATTACATTATGCAACTTCCATTAAGACACATAATAGGACTGAGCAATTTTCTCTCCTATAATAATTACTAAAGAGAGGAAAAGATAGTGTGGTTAGGATATCTGTTCCCATTTTTAGCCATTATTACAAAATTAGCATCTGATATTTTCACAATGGGGTTTCAAGTTCTACAAATACACTTTAAAAGAGAAGAAGCTCTAACCTGTTAGAAACTTTAATCTTAAACACTAAGGGAGGTGTGTATCAATCATAAAATTTTAAACATGTGTTTAATATTCCTTTTTCTTTCTAGCTTTTTAGGGCCGCACCCGCAGCATATGAAAAGTTCCCAGACTAGGGGTCGAATCAGAACTGCAACTGCCAGCCTACACCACAGCCACAGCAACGCAGGATCTGAGCCATGTCTGCAACCTACACCGCAGTTCACGGCAACGCTGGATACCCAACCCACTAAGGAAGGCCAGGAATCGAACCCACACCTTCATGCATACTAGTTAGATTCGTTTGCGCTGCACCTCAATGGGAACTACAAACATGTGTTTAATATTCTTAAAGAAGAATCTATAAAAATAAACAGTCACCTCAGTATTCTTTAGAGATGAAAACAGTAACCTCTGTAAAATTTATATCAAAGTTAATATATTTTGTTTGCTAAATCTACTTATTGAGTAAAAGCAAAGGAATCTTGTGTTTGCTCAATGAAGAATACTTCTCTAAAATGAGCTAATGATATTTAGGAACTATTACAGACATGGATTTCAGAACGGCAAGGGAGAAAATAGAGTCAGAATGGCACAAAGTTCATCTCTCTCAAACTATCAATACCTCACATATTTGAAAAAAAAAAAAAAAAACAACTGTGCTATCCTTGCTAGTGTACCAGGTTCAGAGAATGAAACTTTATAATAGTACTTATCACCTAATAACTTTTGTTCAAAACACAGGTTCCTGGCCCAACTAAGACTGAGGAGGGGACCAGTCACCAAAACAGTATCCAGATGATTCTGATGCTTACCCTTCACAAGGCTGAAGCACACCCTAGCATTAACAGATTATATCCTAACAGTTTTTTAAGCCAAGCAGAATCTCCTGAATTATAACAGGGGTACCTCTATCAATCAAGAAGTAGTTATTCTGTTTTGTTTTCTAGGGAGACAACAGAGCAGGAAGAAGCAGCTGTTTTATATCTACTGATGCAGACAAAATAAAAAGAATTCAAAGGTCAATTCTTTTACTTTTAAGAGTCTCTTACCACTCTCAATAACATAGAATTTTTAAAATCTTTAATAGCCCTTGTAATTCCCTAATAATGTCAAAAATGTTTAAAGGCCTATTTCTAAAATGTTTCTCTTTAAGCCAAAACGGTTTTAATTACTTTAACTGTTGGTAAAGATAATCAAGTTAAATTAAATGATGACTAAATTAACTTACTGTAACAGTCTGGCCTGCCTTCAGCACATATCTTGAGGTATATTTGTAACTGACTGACGTGTCTCCAATTTTTCTGATCATCTCCCAGCCTCCCATTGGCTGATCCTATTGAAAGAACAAAATAAAATACGATGATTCAAATATACAGAAAGTTAGGGAATAATCAATGGCATAAATCAATATATAGGCAGATAAACTAAGACAGTTTTATGGCTATCTTCCCATGGTTCATATTTTCCTACTATAAAAAGAAAATACAGCTTCGTCATTCAGCAAAACAGGAACTTTGACAATGCTGCAGTCTGAACTATTAAGATGATTAATTTCAAAGAAGACAAAACCGGAAGAAAAGGGATGTGAACCAAACTAAATGGTTCTATTCAAAGTGAGATCAGGTGCATATTTTTAATTTACGACACAATCTAGCTTCATAACCACCATTATAAACATCTAATTTTTGATTGCCTTCAGCTTTTAAAATACAGACACACAAGCTTAGAAAGAGAAGAGAAAAACTGGAAGAAACTATGTCAAACTATGTCCTTTTTCTTCTGCCCATATTTAACTCTTACGTTAAAGCATAAGGGGCTCAAAAAGAGTCAGTGACATAATGAGCCAGTCCCAAGTGCTGGCTATCAATGCCAGGTTGCAGGCTGCCCAGAGCTGCCTGACATCTGAGTAATGGTGCAGGGTATCAAAGAAATTAGCTGCACTAATGTATCTATATCAATTTCTAACTCAAAGACAAGAATAATCAAGGCTGAGGGCCAGCTTCAAAATAGCTCCACACATGGCTGCAATGTCTTTTGAGAAACAGCCAAAACACTACAATGGAGCAGCAGATGCTCTGTACTTTAGCTTTAACACCGTGACCAAGAGGGCTTGAAGCCTATGCTCTTTCAAATCAAAACTGCTAAAGCTCCTTTGCCCTTCCTAATTATTTATTCATCCACATGCAAGACAGTTTTAACAGCTTTGGTGAGAAAAGGAGTGATTTACAAACATTTTACAAATCCCGAACACACTTCTAGAAGTGACATCCATCCATCCCACTGCACCCGCATGACTTCCCAGACCTGCCTTCATCTGGCATCATCGCACACCCCTTCATAGCCTCAGCTCAATGAGGCCTTGCAAGGGGGAGGCCTCCACCACTGAGCTCTGAAAGCCCCAGTTCCAAGTTATGGATTCCCTGCTATGTATATTTTACGTTTACCTCTAAACAAATATTTTCAGGATAGGGCTAATTCAAAAACTGGTCGTTCATTTATTTAGAGAGAAAAGTGTTCCCTGCTTGTGGCCATGCCTTGGCTCATATTTCCTTCCTTTCATTAGGTTAACAGCTGTGAAAGAGGATCTACCATCTATACCCACAATCCAACTTCATCCGTAGGAAGGCCACCATGACAAAATGACCATGTGTGAAAAAGGGCCCTGGCTCTGGAAAGAAGAGCTAATGAATAAAATCTTTAAACCATTAGGTGCACTATCCCTCTTCCTCCTATTTAAATGTATACTACACTTCATGAATTTAAGTAAAAAAGAGAGAGAAACTCTTATTCCAAGAAGACTACTGAATCCAAATAAAGGCTGAGAAGTTACCACAATTGCAAGACAGCCCACCACTCAGCAAAGCCTGGGTTTAAAAAAAAAAAAAAAAGGAGTCTGTGTTCTCACCTGTTCTGAAGTGTTCTTCAAGCGGATAAATTTCCCATCAACATCTATCTCTTCGATGCAGACATTCCCAGTGGCTGAGGCGGAATGAGAGATACTGACACTACTGCTGGCCTCGGATTCTTCTACGTCCACTCTCTTCCGCTTTCCTCTGGTTGTACGCACGCTGCGACTCGAGGATGCACGAGACACTGTCACGCGGGAAGAAGGGCTTGGAGAGAGCTTCAGTCTATACGGGAGAAACAAAACACTCCGTTTATGAAGCACACATGCCTTTCCTACCTTGAGAAAAAGAGGGGCTGTTATTATTCTGCATGTGCAGTGCTAAAGCAAAACATGAAGGAAGATCTGCTAGACAGAGCCACGTACATTTTAACGAAGAGAAACTTTGTGCTACAGTGCCCACTTCATCAGTGTTCTTAAAAAAAAGAATTATTTGAACGTTTTAGCTAAGAAAAGAGCAGGAAGTTGGGAAAATGCGGTGGGGGGAGGGAGGTTTGGTATGAACATCTCATCTACATGGCCTACCACACCCCGCAGTTACATTTAGTATGCTTTCCTTAATTTTATCGTATCTGTATTTTCTTTTTTAAAATTATAACCACAATTATGCAATACTGAAACTAAATGTCTTTTTATTCTAAACTAGATACTTTCCTTTTGGAACTCTTTTCTGAGAAAAGGCATACAAGGACTTATACACTCACCAGATGTTTAAAGTATGCAAATCTGGTATTTTGCAACAGATTAAATTATCAGAACATTTAAAAATCGCACAGGAAAGACTATCCTGACACAGCTGAAATAATAAAATAAGGCTGCTTGAACATCTTCTGAGGTAGAAACATGATCCATTACTACCTACCTCTATACCTAGGTATTAAATTTTAAAATACTCAAAGTGGCCTTAATTGTTTAAAAAAAAAATCCTACTTACTTCTTTTTTTTTAATTTTTTAAATTTTTTTGCTCTTTTAGGGCCGCATTTGTGGCACATGCAAGTTCCCAGGCTAGGGGTTGAATTGGAACTGCAGCTGCCAGCCTACGTCACAGTCACAGCAACGCCAGATCCGAGCTGCATCTGTGACCTACACCACAGCTCACAGAAACGCTGGATCCTTGACCCACTGAGCAAGGCCAGGGATTGAACCCGCGTCCTCATGGATCCTAGTCAGGTTCATTACCACTGAGCCACGATGGGAACTCCCTATTTACTTTTCTCTAAACAGAAAGAGTCGGGGCAAAATGACTATGAGGAAGAGAGATAACTAAGTTACTTACCTCTCCTCTTCGCCTTCTAAGAGTTTCCTGTAAGCACTGATTTCCATGTCCAGAGCTAACTTTACATCAAGAAGTTGCTCATAATCATTGAGCTGTTGCTGCATCTGATCCCGTATTTCCGCCATCTCTCTCTCTTTGTCAGACAGCATGCGGCGAGAGTTGTCTCTTTCTTTAGCAAGCAAGTCCTCCAACTCCTGAATCCTCTCCAAACATGCTCTAGACTTAAGATTCAAGGGAATGCAGTGACTTTCTAGGAACATTACAACATTAGCACAAGGCAGCTATTTTAAACCATTTCACAGGCTGGAACAAAAAGGACGTTACGCAGTCTCTAACATCAGAAATCAAGATTTTGATTTCAAGAAATTAAAAACCAAAATTTCTCTGATATAAAACGTTAACTCTTAGGAGAGTTCTGCCTTATAAAAAGACTAGCAAAAGATATATTCACCAAATGTAAGTATCATAAATGGACATATAACTTTAATTTGACCAAATAAAACAAAATGTTAAATTACAGTTTTAGTAAAAGCCGAGTGTGGGTCCCCTAACAAGCCATTTAGCTCAAAAATATAAAGTAACAAAAGTAAAGACTTAAAAGATAGAAAATTCGTTGACAAAAGAAACCTAAGGGTGGTAAAAATATTTTATGGAGAATTAGTAGAATGATTCAGAAACAAAGGAAAAGAGATGCTGGTTATCACTTTAGAATTGCTGTGCTTACTCATGCTCAATCAGCATGCAAGACTATGTTTGAAACAGTGCAGTTTGTAAATATTACTGTAAACATAGAAACTTCATATTCGGTATTTTTAAAATGAGAAATCACACATGCTGCATGAGAGGGTTCATCTCAGAAACCTTGTGGTTCACTAGGTAATTACTCTTCTGCGTTTCTCCAAGACAGAACTCATCTCAGTAACCTCAGAAAATGACAAAGGTAATCAACTCAAAAAGACTGATGTATATAGCTCAGACTCTTAAATCACAAGTACCTGCACATCAAAGCAGGAGAGAAAGAGCACATTCAGTGCGAACGCTAAACCTGGAAGGCTAAAGATAAAAAGGACTGTGCAGAAACATTACTCTGGTTAGTGAATTTATTTCTCACAGGGCTATGGGTTAAAAAATTTGAAACTGCTTTACATGTAACACTGGAGATGAAAAATGAGTCAACGGGATAGCAGAAACCAGGTTTTTTTACCCTCAGGGAGACAAGTTACAGGTAAGCAAGGAAGGAAGCCTAGCGTGAACCCAGTGGTTCAGGGTTAAAGTCAGACACATCTGTATAAACTCCTGGCTACCTTCGTATAAATACAAGTTAAGAGAGATACAACTACAGACAAGTGTGTAACAATGGATTAGCAAATACACATTTATTACCTAGCTCTGTCCCCAAGGAGGCCTAAGCAATGATACCCCAACACCAATAAGCATACCCAGTGCCCAGACCTTAATGTCTAGATACCACTCTCCAATAAAAAGAACGAGGGATCCTTGGAGAAACAACTGTGCCTAGTGCTGGAGCAGGGAAAATACAAGATGAGCCTGGAGCATCTTATAGAACCAGAAAAGTAAAGACGTGCTCAAAAAGGGGGAGAGACATGGTAGCCAATCTGCCACAACTCCTTATGGCCAAAGCTGGAATCGACTGAGCCAATAATACAATGTAATATTTGATTACAATCCAAATTGTAAAAAGATTTCCAGGAGTCCATACTAATATAAATGAATGAATAAATAAACTACAGGGGAAACATGAAGAGATGTTCAACATCACTCATCATCAGAAAAATGCAAATCGAAACCACATGAGGTAACACTTTACACTGGCCAGAATGGCCATCATTAAAAAGTCTACAAACAATAAGTGTTAGAGAGGGTGTGGAGAAAAAGGAATCCTATTACACTGTTGGTGGGAATGTAAATTGGTGCAACCACTATGGAAAACAGTATGGAGATTACTCAGAAAACTAAAAATAGAATTACCATTTGATCCAGCAATCCCATTCCTGGGCCTCTATCCAGAGAAAATCATGACTTGAAGAGACATATGTCCTCCAGTGCTCACTGCAGCACTCTATACAATAGCCAAGACATGGAAACAACCTAAATGTCCACTGACAGGGGAGTAAAAAAAGAAGATGTGGTACATATACACAAAGGAATATTACCCAGCCATTAAAAGGAAAGAAATAATGGCATTTGCAGCAAAATGGATGGACCTAGAAATTATCCTGCTAAGTGAAGTCAGTCAATGAGACACCAATATCAAATGCTATCACTTACATGTGGAATTTAAAAAAAGGACACACTGAACTTCTTTGCAGAACAGATACTGACTCACAGACTTTGAAAAACTTATGGTTTCCAAATGAGACAGGTTGGGTGGTGGGGGGATGCACTGAGGGTTTGGGATGGAAATGCTATAAAATTTGGTTGTGATTTTTGTACACCTATAAATATAATAAAATTCATAAATAAACTACAGGGAAAAAGAGATGAATCTTTACGAAGGAATTCCATTTAATAACAGTAAATACTCTCTTCAGGGTGTGGAGCTTAATTCCTGTCCTTTACCCTTGAAGGGCATTAGACTTAGTGACGCGCTTCCTCAGAACAAAGTACAGAAAGGCAAAAATAATGTGACTGTGGAGAACCCTGGCAAACACCACCTTAACAAATGATGTTGAAAGCCACAAGGCAAGTCCCAATGCTACTTCAGCAAATGATGAAGGTTAACATCACCAAAGATGTCATGTGTATGTCATGTAATCCCTATGACAAGAAGGGCACTTAAAATCCATAATCCCAGGCTCATCATGAGAAAAGCACCAAACTAACTTGGATTGGGGAACAGTCTACAGGATACCTGGCCAGTTCTCCTCAATACTGTCAAGGTCATGAGAAATGGAAAGCCTGAGAAACTGTCAAAAGACCAGAGGAGACTAGGGAGACAGTGGTGTCCTGAAACAGAAAAAGGACAGCAACAGAAAATCTAGTAAAACCCAAACAGTCTAGAGTCTACTTAACAGTAATGTACTGGTGTCAATGTCTTAGTTTTGACAAACGTACCAGGGTTTTCTAAGATGCTAACAATGGGGGAAACTGGGCCAGGGAGAAAGGGAAACTGTCTCACACCAGGTTTCCAACTTTTCAGTAAATCCAGAATTATGCTACAAGAAAAAGGTCATTTAATTAAAAAAAAAATCAACCAAGCAATTAATTAAAATCCAGAGACAATCTGTATCAGAAGCAGGCATTCACTTTAAGAGTGATGCTAGGAAGTTCCTATGTGGTACAGTGGGTTAAGGATCTGGCATTGCCACAGCTGTAGTGCAGGCCACAACTACAGCAGCATGGATGCAGAAAAAAAAAGGGGGGGGGGAGTGATGCTAAACAAATTCCTGCCTCAAGAATTTGAATTTAACTGTACTTGTAAAAACCAGGCTATAAACTGAGAAATTTGTTTTGTCCCTCTCAGGCATCTTACATTTTCCTTCCTCCAAAAGAAAAACTAAGTTCAAAATGTCTCCCCTCCTGGGAGATCCCTTCATGGCTCAGTGGTTAATGAACCGGACTAGGATCCATGAGAATGCAGCTTCGATCCTGGGCCTTGCTCAGTGGGTTAAGCATCTGGCGTTGCCGTGAGCTGTGGTGTAGGCTGCAGACACGGCTCGGATCCCGAGTTGCTGTGGCTGTGGTGTAGGCCAGCAGCTGTAGCTCCAATTTGACCCCTAGCCTGGCAACCTCTATATGCCTTGGGTGCAGCCCTAAAAAGCAAAAATAAATAAACAAAAATAAAAATAAAAAAATAAGATGTCTCCCCTGCAGTCTCTTCACTTTTATTTCCCATATGGGAAGTAGACAGATGGGCAAAAAGGTGGAATCTAAAGAGACATAAACCATCCAAGATTCAGAGATAACTTCTGAGCCTAGATTTGTAAACCCCAAAATGTCTGCCTCTGATGATAGTGAGTTCTCTAAGAGTGAAAAATCAAAATCTAGGTATAAGTAAGTTTTAAAGTTACTATGAATCTATTTGTATTTTAAATAGAACTATTTTAATGTAGTTACTTTAAATAGCTGCAGTACACCTGCTATGCAGTGAAATACAAAGAACAAAACATGAGACAGACCTACATTCTTTTTCCTGATTCTGCCTTTAGCTGTAACTTTCACCTCACTAAACCGGTATCCACATTTGGAAAATGAAGGTCTACCTAGACTATCTGTAAGATCCTGCCTCTAATTCTAAAATTTTACAACTAACTTCCAGTAGTGTAGGTTTTTTGTTCATTTTTTTAAAGTAGGTAACATAATTGTACCAGTTTACTATGATCTAGCTGCAACAGAAGTTGCCAGAGTCCAGGTGTTAGAAAAACAAAAATTAGAGGTGTCTTCCAAGTGCCACTGGCACTTCTTGCAAGCCAAAGAGATTCTGACCAATTAACTTGGCCAAAGTCAAAAATCTAGATAGAAATGCAAGAAATTCTGTCAGCAATATACCCCTAATTCCAAAACATAATACTGCTTCCATATATATCATTTTAAAATATTTTAAGTCAGCATTTTAAAGGCTATGTCAATTTTAAGAAAATTAAAGAAGTACTAACATGAGTCACCTATTAAAAAGGAAGTCCTATGGCTTAACAGGCAGTATGATGAAACTGATAGGACTCAACAAATACTATTAAGATACACAAAGGAAAAAAATCGAGATGATTTTTCTAAAGCTTAAATTTAACAATCAAAGACGATACCCTTAAAGATACTATTATTTATCATTAAAATCCAATACCAATGATGAATAGATAAAAGGATCCCCCCGATCTAAGAGGAATTTAAAACTATTCTGGCTGAAGGAGGTGGTGTCTCCTGCTTCCTAAAGAGTGCACTCCTGGACCCTCAGGGCCCTGCCTAACAACATTTAAACACCACTGACCTAAAGTTAACCAAAAAATCTGCAACAGTGGGAGCATAATTAAAAGGCAAAGAGGGAAAGAGCCCTAAACCTGAGTCAGCAGATGTGGCTACCAAGTGTCACAGCCTGCCTCTATTTAATTACAGGCAAGTCTCAGTCTCCTCATCTCTGAACCTTCTGTCCCTAACACTGTCAGGCAGACTAAAAGCCAGCTCCTTGCAACCTCTACCCCCCAAGACAGGGAAATGCAAAACTGAAGGAGATGCAATAATCAGAATATTATTAAATGGGGAAAAGTAGGTAAATGTCAACTTACAGCAAAACAGGCTTATTTTTGGAAAGGTAACTGTTAAATGGCACAATAGAAGAGAGACTGGTTTTGGCTTTTTTTTTTTTTTTTTTTTTTTTGTCTTTTGTCCTTTTAGAGCCACGCCCGTGGCATATGGAGGTTCTCAGGCTAGGGGTCTAATAGGAGCTATAGCTGCCGGCCTATGCCACAGCCACAGCAACGCGGGATCTGAGCCACATCTGCCACCTACACCACAGCTCACGGCAACGCCAGATCCTTAACCCACCAAGTGAGGCCAGGGATCAAAACTGCAACCTCACGGTTCCTAGTCAGATTCGTTTCCTCTGCGCCACTATGGGAACCCCGAGAGAGGGAGACTGTTTTTTTTGTTTTTGCTTTTTAGGGCTACATGTGTGGTACACGTAAGTTCCCAGGCTAGGGGTCAAATCAAAGCTACAGCTATCGGCCTATACTACAGCCACAGCTATACCAAATCTGAGCTGCATCTGTGACCTACACCACAGCTACAGCAACACCAGATCCCCAACCCACTGAGCAAGGATCGAACCTGCATCGTCATGGATACTAGTCGGATTCATTTCCACTGTGTCACAACAAGAACTCCAGGAACAGAGATTGTTAAATTTTTTTTTTTTTTCACTTTTTAGGGCTGCATTTGTGGCATATGGTAGTCCCCAGACTAGAGGTCGAACTCCTGTTAAATTCTTAAAAGAAAATGAAGAGAGTGAGGTATTAAAAAGAAAAACTGGGAACTAGGAGAGAAACCAGAACTAGAAAAATTGGGAACAAGAAAAGAAATGGGTTTATCGGCCTACAGTCTCTGGGCTGGCCATTAAATTCACACAACTCTGTGGTTAGACTGAGTGAACTCAAAGTCCTTGTCTTTCCAGCTCTACTATTATAAGAAAACTGCAAACTTCTATCAGTGCTAAATAGGCCTAAAATAACTTTCTTCCCCCCACCCCTTTTTTTTTTTTGCTTTTTAGGCTGTACCCTGCGGTATAGTGAGGTTCCCAGGCTAGGGGTCAAATCAGAGCTGCAGCTGCTAGCCTATGCCAAAACCACAGCAACACCAGATCCAAGCTGCATCTGCAACCTATATGGAAGCACATGGCAATGCCAGATCCTTAACACTCTGAGCAGGGCAAGGGAGCAAACCCCATCCTCACGGATACTAGTCGGGTTTGTTACCACTGAGCCACAATAGGACCTCTTAAAATAATTTTAAAATTTATGTTATGAGTAATGAAGTACACGACAGACAATGTAAAAGCTTCTGTTGAACTTTTTTTACAACACCCTGTCTTATGTAACTCATTGCCTCATTTGTTTTCTAAATTCCTACAATAAATGTTTTCAGTTTTATAATAAAGGATTTTACTCAAAACAAAATAATAAAAAGAAAAAAGGAAAAAGTTTAATAAAGAATTTAAAAGTTTATTCTTATGTGGAAAGTTTAAAACAACAAAATTTCCTCCCTTAAGGAAAAGAGCTGAAGGGACTTGCCAAGTAATTAAGGTGAGTAGTAGATTAAAACATTCTGAATATTTACGTGGTTGTAAAAGTACTTTCTGTGTACATCAACATCACCCTTAGACTAAAACAGATTTCAGGAAGTGTCCACACCTGCTTATGCTGCACCAAGAGCACACCATCACATAACACAACCAGCAACAGTCATGCAACAGCTGGGTGTACCAATGAATGAATTAAATCACTACATTCTTAGCTAATATGCAAACTGATGCTACTTCCCAAAATACCAAGTATTCTAAGAGAGAGAGAATTTGTCTAGAAACACAAAGCATTTACCTCTCATGAAGAATTTCTGCAGGATTTTCTTCATTACGGATTCTAAATGTGGTGAAAAAGAGTATGTTGGAAAGAGCGTGGTGTGGAGATGAGGTTGCTGGATGGGACAGGAAACCTGAGTCCTAGAGTTAAGCCCAGTGAATAAACCAGCAGGTTGCTCCCTCAAAGGCAACTCCATTAGCCCTAGGTAATCTATTAGGTTGGGAACCACAGTCTCTGCTCAGGAGATGCTTATGCAGTGCAAAATGAAAAAATCTGGGAGTGCTATGTAACCACAGTTCAGGGAAATACTACCCTCTCTGAAAAGTGACTTCAGGCAGAGCAAAGCCGACTACTGCGGTCAAGGTGGCCTTCAAGTGCAACTCCAATTCTCCTTGAGGGGAGATGCTTACTTACCTCTTTCTGTAGATTAGAAAGCTGAGATGAGAGGCTCTCAATTCTCATACGGCTTTCCATCAGCTCTTCCCTGGCACTGTTGACACTAGAAGTATTCATCTCTGATGACAGTCTGGCATTCTCAAGCTAAAAAAAGAACCAAACCATGGTCAGTCTTTTTTAGTGAATTAGAACCAAGCAAATGAAGAAGTATGATTCATCTCAAGGCATTTCATTTCACCCCTAAGCCCTGCCAGTAACTAGCTGATGAAACAGGAAAAGCATCATGAAGTTTAGTGACATGGTATGAATTAGCCTGAAGTCCTTCTGCTTGTTTGGCCCAATTCCCAATATAGTAATTTTAACAATGCTGATATACCTGGGTGTTTACCCAAAGTTTAGTGCTTCAGTATTTCATCCATTATATCTCTATTTCAGCTAGTACCACTCATAA
This sequence comes from Catagonus wagneri, assembly GCA_004024745.2. Taxonomy (NCBI): domain Eukaryota; kingdom Metazoa; phylum Chordata; class Mammalia; order Artiodactyla; family Tayassuidae; genus Catagonus; species Catagonus wagneri. The sequence goes on along the minus strand of PVHT020004020.1, from coordinate 44,120,851 downwards.
GGAGACTGGGCAGGAGCAATTTAACTGCAGTGGTATTTGTAGGAAAACAAGCATCACATATCCCTACCCCACGAAATCTGATACAGACTATAATGCAATAAGCAGAAAGCACTAATTTAGAAATTACTCCAAACCAAAAGAAACACTTCCTTTCAGAAGCAAAAAAACAGCTCCTCTGGTAAAAATAGTATACTGCTCTTCAAATGCCCATAACATTCTGTTCTGCAATGTGTCTCAGGCATGTTTTTAAGCATGTCTCTTCCTGGGCTCCCCTTGAGGCCACAGTCTCTGTGACCGAACAACCCCTGCTTTAGCTCAGCTATTGCCCAGCCCAATGCCGAGCACTCAGCAAAAGTGCTGAACAACTAAATGTAGGGATAAGATCTCTCCTTCTCACCAGCCAGTCAGTGCTTCATAAAATGGATTAAAGGCAACATGAGGCCATGTAATGGAAATTACATTCAGCATCTCTACGGCCCTAATTAGTCTTCCACTAATAACTTTTTAATCAAATCATGTAACGTTTAACACATTGGGATAAAACCATTTACTACACAAGCCTATACTCAGTGATTTGATCAATTTTTGTATGGTCTCCTAGTTACAAGAAGGAAGTTTCTAAAGTATTTTTTTAATGACCAATAGTGGCAAAGGAAGAAATACTAGAGACTGTCCATTTGGCCTTTGTCCAAAAAAGCAAAGTGTGGTGGTCACAGCCTAAATGATAACGTGGACGTCAGAACTAAATGCAGTCCACTGAGATCAGTACTTGTTAATGAAAGTATTTTCAGACGGTGGGAAATTTAATATGACTTGATATGAATGATCAGTTGGACAAAAAGATAAACCTTACCTCGGGTTAAACTGGAATAACCCCACTTTCTCTGAATAATTTCTGGTAACATTCACTTTATAAATAACTGCTTTAAAAAAAATCCATTTTCTATATTCATGGAGACCAAGGGAATTCATTTAAGAAAACCAGAACAAACCAAACATCAAGTCATGTTCTGGGGGGGAGACTATGAACAATGGCTTAAAGCCGTTCTCAGAAGGGTCTGCTCACTTTGGCGTGGTACGTCTGCTCCAGCTCTTCCTTGTACAGCTTGACTTGGGCATCATGTTGCTCTCGCATCTCATGAAGGGCTTGAGCCAACTTGTACTCATACTCGATTTGACGCCCAGAATCCACCTCTACCAAGCGAGTTTCATGCTTCCTTCTGGTCTCGTTTATCTCCTGGGGGGGGGGAAATGCCATAAAACCAAGTTACTTACCACGGCTGCACTGGTACAAGTCTAAGTGACACCAGGGCCAACTCAAGTTTTAAACACCAACCTCATATCTGTCCTAGGGCAGGCATGTAAACAGACACTTTTTTGCCTTCGTTTTCAAATAAGAAGACTTTTGAGATGGAAAAATGGCCCTAAAAATATTATGTTTCTGTTCAGTAGCATAGTGATTTATTTCTCTAAAGGCAAGGAGTGGCTGAAAGACTTACTAAATAAAGTACCATGCAATCATGGATAAGTAGATACACTAAACAGCACACTACTATTTTTCTAAATTGTTATACTGATGATACAAAGAACACCACTGAAAAAAAAAATCCAAGTGAAAAGTTAAACTTACCAGTCGGACTATTTCAACTAGAAGATTTATAAATACTAAAACTTTTCTTGAACATACTAAGATGCAATAGGCAGAACAAGCTAACTTATATGACTTACACTAACGGCTGGTGGTGCTAAGGTATCATATCAACTGATGTGGAATCTTATTAATATAACTTTGCTATCTCAAGTATACCTGACAATTCACTATTAAAAAACAGAAAGTAAGAAACATCTTTCACTTTATGTTTTAAGCAACTATCCAAAACTAGAATGACTGGGAACACAAGTCCAAGAATAAAACTTCCATTCCAGCTCTGAAAATGTAATAGAACTGTTCGTAGTGGCAATAATTAAAGAGGCCACAAGAGGGAGATATAAGGGGAACGTCTTTTCTGCTGCATCATCTTTTTTTTTTTTGCATCATCTTACTATATGCGATTTTTCTATACATTTCCTCATCTTTCTCTTAAAGAGAGGAGGATACCCCTGATAGAGTGAGAAAACTAGGGTTCAAATTCCAGTTCTGCTATTAACTTCCCAGGGCTCACATCTATCTAATGAAGTCAATAATACTTAAATCCTGAAAATATGCAAATGAAAGATTGTATTAGTTCAACAAATACTGAGTATCCACTAATGATTTCACCCTCTGCCTACTTCCCTTCCCCTTCCTTCCCGTTTTTTTCTCCTTCCTCTTTCTTGCCCCTTAACTGTTCGTGATAAGGAACTTAGGTATACTTACTATCTCCATGCAAAAAAAAAAAGAAATAAGGGACATTTTTAAAATTCTGAAAAAGTGAAAACTCAAAATTTCAAAGTTGCTACCCAAACACCCTAAAAATGCTAAATTACTTTTTACTCATGCCATTTTTTATTTATTACTTTATAGAGAATTAGTGACTCACAAAGAAAAAAATACCCAACTCCAGTTTTGAGATGCAGGAGTCAATACAGCATCAAAACTAAGAATTAATAGATAACAGAGAATTTTAATAAATCAAAAAAAAAAAAAAGGAAGCCAACTTAATGTGAAGATACCATAATTTACACAAAACTGGGTAATAATTATATGATAGCATTTCCTATAGTTTACAAGGAGCTTCCAAACACAATATTCAACTTCGATCCTATGGCTCCTTGAAGAAAAAAATACAGGTACTGGAATTTCATTTTTAAATAAGAAACTGACTTGGCAGTTCCCATTGTATACTTAACTGCATGTTCTTCAACCTTTATGAATTCTGACCCTCTTCAATTTTGAGAAAATATACATTCTCCTTTCTTCAATTATATTACAGCATACTTCTTTTTTGGCAACAGTTGCTACATGCACCCATCAAGGCTCGACCACAGGAATCAGTTAAGGCTTATATATATACTTATTTAACTATAAATGCTGTGGGTAGCAGCCCCCAATGGCTGCTGCCTCAGGACAGTCACGCTTTGCGTCATCCCCCTTCCCCAGTGCATCTTGGTTAGTTTGTGTGATGGAGACTGAGGGTATATTACTTTGGGATTAGGTTACAAAGCGTAATGGCGCCTGTCTATTGAACTCTCTCACTGCTCACTCTTGATGGAAGCAGCCCTACAGCGAAGCCCATGTTGAACTGATTCCTCCAGCCAATAGCCTGTGAATGAACTCTCAAGTGGTTCCTCCAGCCCAGGGTGAAAGTCTGACTATAAACCTCATGAGAGACCCTGAAACAACTTCCTAGTTAAGCAGCTCTGATTCCTGACCTCAGAAGCTGAGAAAATAAGCCTATGGTTTTACGTTACTAAACTTTGAAGTAATTTGTTAGGGAGCAATACATAACTAATACAAATGCCTGAAGTGGTTAACAGTAATTAACAACTGTGGCCAAGCCTTTATAAGTTGAAGCAGTATAGCATCTGACTATTATAGCAGCCTGAGTTCTTATATGTAACCTTTAAGCAGCAGTGACTTAAATAATTTGCCTATAGAATTCTTCCATGTTTCACACATACAGTTTATAACAAGGCCTTCTGGGACCCCTCCGTTCCTTAAAAAAGTTACAGTTATATATAGTTACCTCCTCATACATGTTTTTACGAAACTCCAAGTCCTCAGTAAGACTCTGACAGCGATTCTCCAAATCCACTTTTAGTAAAGTTTCATCTGCTAACTGTTTTTTGGCAGCAGCTAAAGAGGCTTCCAACTAATAATATAAAGAAAAAGAATTAACGGAAATATTTTAGAAATCATTTATTAATGAACTTAATAGCTACCTATGTATTGAATCAAATAAAGTACTGCAGTTTCCATGTAACTGCCAAGGTAGGAGAGTCCTTCATCACAGAACCATGGGTTCAACTGCTGGTCCCACCCACAAACTGCCACATCAAAACACCTCTCAAATTTGGTAAAAGGCAAATGACCATATTTCAAAACTCAAACCAATACTCTGAGCTACCACTTTCATTTTTTCCTGTGTGCAGAGCACCATTATGACACCTTCTCTCTTCTTTCCTCACATTTTGGTACAATTACGAAATAGACTGTGAGAGCAAGAAACAGAATGAGCATAAGCACAACAGAGGAAGAAGAGCAGCAACAAGATCTGCACAATCCAGACACAATGAGTAAGAGGTAAGGATGCTTTACATGTTAGCTCAAGACTGCACTTGCAGGCAACCCCCACAAATAATAAATTTTTTTAAATTAAAAATATTTTAAAACTTTTACAATCAATTAATCAAGACAGATGGGACAATTAACCTGCCAAATATGGCTCAAGAACAGAGTTTACCTTACCTGGGCAATCTGATCCTTCAGATCCTCCAAATCACTCTCTAAACTTTTCTTATCACCAAGTGCAGTAGCCAGAGCAGCATCTTTTGAATTCAGAGCGGCTTCATATTCTCGAAGCTTGATCTGGGCTCCATTAAGATCAGATTCTTTCTTAGCATAACTGTAAGACATGTGAAAAAGTACAAAACATCAAATTTTACCCCTGACTTGAAGCCTTCTCCCTCTCTGCTTAGAGGGGAAACAAAAGAAGAGACAGTTTAAATAAAGGCTGCCATAACCCATTAAAATTACAAGAGCAATTCAGGAACACTATATCTGGAGTTGCTGATGGATAACTTTCCATTTCACCGATTTCCCTTTCCTGATTAAGAATGACTCTAGGTCTAAGAAGTCCACAGGCCCAAAGGACCAGAATCTCAATTGTCTCTGAGGGAGAACACAAGTTCTCGTTCTATGAAGAGGCACCTACATGTTTCACTAAGAGAAGAAATTTCTTCCATTTTTGAAAAAATGGAAATTCATTACTTTTAAATACAATGAATATTATAAAACAAGACACACAGGAGACATAAATCAAGATAAATGATGATGGAGTTCCCTTGTAGTGCAGGGCTTAGGATCTGACATCACTGCAGGAGCATGGGTCGCTGCTCTGGTATTAGTTCCAACCCTGATTCAAGAACTTTCACATGCTGTGGGTGTGGCCAAAAATTAAAAAAAAAAAAAGATAAATGATGAGATTAAATAAATGGAAAATTTTAAAGTTAATATAAAAAGTAATGTTATGACAATAACATACAAAAACTCCCTTGACATTACTTGAGAATTAACTGACCCGAAATTTGCAAGGATTTTCCATTTCCTATATGAGGTGGTTTTAAAATTTCCTTAACTACAAATAAGGGCCTTCCTAGTATTTTGAAGAAAACTTAATATTTCCAGTTTATACTATTAACCCAAAAAAGAAACTCGAATTAAGGTTTTGCTTCTCTACATTATAAAATTAAGGTTCCTTAGGCTATATTTTGTCAAATATATACTTTATACTTTGAAGATCGGTTTTTTTAATTTATTTATGTTTGTATGTATGTATGTATGTATGTATGTCTTTTGTCGTTTTTAGGGCTACACAGCGGCATGTGGAGGTTCCCAGGCTAGGGGGTCTAATGGAAGCTACAGCTGCCAGCCTACACCACAGCCACAGCAACACAGGATGTGAGCTGCGTCTGCAACCTACACCACCGCTCACGGCAACGCCGGATCCTTAACCCACTGAGCAAGACCAGGGATCGAACCCACAACCTCATGGTTCCTAGCTGCATTCATTTCTGCTGAGGCACGATGGGAACTCCTCAGTATTTTTTAATACAAATAATTCTATTATCATTAACTAGTGATACCAGAAAAGCATTACTAACCACAATTCTCAATATCTTTTCTTAATTTAAACTGCTATTATTGAAGAGTATTTCTACTGCTGATGTTTGAGAGAAGGCTAATAGAGAAATCTTCAGTAAACAAAAATTTTTAAAAGTATTTTAATACTATAATAAAATAAAGAAAAAAGCTATCCAAGGATAAGCAAATGCAGTTTAAAGGGAAAATTAAACACTACTCATTTCACACTCATGTTTATGAAGCAACTATATATTTACATATAAAATCTCAGCAGTCACATCACAATAATTTTTTTAAATCCTGTACTTTTAAAAACCACAAGATGGCAGCCTTTCACTGATACTTAGTTTGGGGGTGGTGAGAGATCAACTGTTTAAAAAAAAAAAAAATTCCAGTCTTTATAACATAAATGCCTAGTACATACAATTGCTCAGTGCAAAAGCTAGGAACTCCATAGAAAAGTAATGTTTGTGAAGGAGCTATTCTTTTATCCCACTGCATAAATGACCAGAGCCGTCAGGGATAAAGGTAACATACCTTTAAAACAAAATCATATTTTATGGAGTATTACACAATATTTACAAAAGCTACTGACTCAAAATTGCTTGCTTAGCAGTTACAAAAATTCGACTGCACAGCTATCTAAAAAAAAATACGTCGCAGATCATAAAGTAGTGTTTCTCAATGTGGCACCTCAAGGCAGGAAAGTGAAACTATGCTTCCCAGAAACCAAAATGGCCCAAGAAAGATACTGATTTTTTTTTTTTTCCTTTTGTCATTTTAGGGCCGCACCCACGGCATGTGGAGGTTCCCAAGCTAGGTGTTGAATCAGAGCTATAGCCACTGGCCTACGCCGCAGCCACAGCAACGCGGGATCTGAGCCTCCTCTGCGACCTACACCACAGCTCACGGCAACGCTGGATCCTTAACCCACTGAGCAAGGCCAGGGATCGAACCCGCAACCTCATGGTTCCTAGTCAGATTTGTTAACCACTGAGCCACGACGGGAACTCCGATACTGAATTTTAAAACAAAACAAAACCCCATCAATTTTACAGGCTACCACATGTTCTGCATGTTTGATTTCACTGACATAACAGGTAATATGGGCCATGATTCCAAATTCAGAACGTTGTCACAAGTGAAAGATACTACACGATGGTCTTGTGGAGTACTGGATATATAAGAAACTAAAAATTACGGACAGTGCATCGAAATGACTAGAATACAGTAATTTCTTCAACAAAAATCAAGACAAGGTAAGACAAGGGTAGAATGACTGGGATATGCTATTAACATGAAGAAGGTACCCTGAGCCACCCAAAGGTACCAGCTGAAATTAGATGTCAAGTTCTGAGTCACTTATAGCACTGTTACTCTGTAAAAACATAAACTGTTCCATTATAAATTCTTTCTTTAAGCTGTGACTTTGACATTACTAAATAAAATAGACATAAATCAGAAGTTGGACACGTGCTTAAAATTACAAATAAAAGCTGACCCTTTCTATGCCCTGGCTCAAGAGAAGAGAACCAATTTCTACCTCTGTACCTTACACATACTTACATTACACTTAGCATACTGATCCTATTTGTGGAAGTGCTTAGCTACCTCAAGAAACTGAGAACTCTTTCAGGGCAATGGTAATGACTTATTCATTATTCCTATAACCTTCTCCACAGACAACCTATAGCAATGAATGCTTTGGTAATTGTTAAAAGAAACATCCTCATATGCTGCTTTTTTCATGCTATGGTGTCTTTTCCTACAAGCAAAAAAAGTAACTGTGACATTTCTATAATCTCTAAAAGTTACATTCCTAGATGTCCTCCCTACCACCCTGCCAATTTATGAAGCTAGATGGACCACAAAAAAATGTTTAAGCTTACACTCAAGTCTCCACCTTCTAAGAAGTCACCAATTAATGAGTTTTATATGCCGTGAGCACATTAACAAGGACAAACGAGGGCCATGAAGCAAGTTAACATCTTGACAATAACTCCTGTCATAGTTTTCTAATTGTATTATTATTTTTAACTCATTAAAAATGATGCAAGAAGTCTTGGGCTAATTACCAGCACACGGTCAAAGTGCAGAAACCTGCACAGGTGACAGCATGATTTAGTTGGAGCCATCACCTAAGCACAGAGTAAAATCTTTAGACAGGAAACCAAAGTCACCAGAAACTCTCACTTAAAGGGTTGGTTGGGATTTTTCTTTGACTATATTTTCTAATCGGATTTATTCAATTACTGATCTGCTCATACTTACCTTCTGATAAGGAACCACTGTCACATTTTCATTTAAATTCAACGTGTTAATAGAAAGCTACAAATACACACACTGCTAAATATGTCAGAAAACATACCCATTTATTGTAAATGTTTACAGAAGAACTAAAACCTTAAAGCGAGGAAAGTGTTATAAAAATACAGTAGATAACTTTATATTATAATTAAGAATTTCTTCCCTTAAACAAAATTAGCTTTCATTTCAAGTGAGCTTGAATTTCACTCATAGCAAGCAACCAGGTCTAATCAAATGTCTGACCCTTAAAAAATAATCAGCTGGAAAGGATACATTTACATTCCTATTAACATTCTACAGCAATGGGTCAAGATTAACAGACACAGCTTCAGTGATACAGAGTAGATGTACTTCCCCAACAGAATCCAGAACCATTAATAACCTGGGCCCTGTCCCCAGTAACTCCTGAGGCCTGCAAGACTAACCTAAACGCAGCTCCTTACTTGCTACTTCCTGAATTACTCCCGACCACCTCCAAATACTAGCAAGACCACTGTTACGTTGCTGTTGCTGTTTTTGTTTTTTAGGGCTGCACTTGTGGCATATGGAAATTCCCGGGTGGGGGTCAAACTGGAGCTGTAGCTGCTGGCCTAAACCATGGCCACGGCAATGCAGGATCCAAGCTGCATCTGCAACCTACACCACAGTTCACGGCAATGCTAGATCCTTAATCCACTGATGAACGAGGCCAGGGATCAAACTCGCATCCTCATGGATACTAGTCGGGTTCATTATGGCGAAGGTACGATGGAAAACTCCTGAACCTGACTTAGGATCATCATTTCAACCCTGGCTTCTGCACTGAACTACTTGGCTCTGGAACTCGGTGTCCGTTCGCTTGGGTCTGTGCACTACCTCTTCTGCTTTGAAGACTCATGTTTCCCAACTCCCTCAGCATCTTTCATTTGTCTGGATGTACCCCACAGCACACTAGTCCCACCAATAAGGAAGTGGAGATTAGAAAACGCAACCATGGAGTTCCCCTCGTGGTGCAGCGGAAACGAATCTAAGAACCATGAGGTTGCAGGTTCAATCCCTGGCATCACTCAGTGGGTTAAGGATCCAGGGTTGCCTTGAGCTGTGGTGTTGGTTGCAAACATGGCTGGGACCTGAATTTACTGTGGCTGTGGCGTAGGCTGGCAGCTCTAGCTCTGATTCAACCCCCAGCCTGGGAACCTCCACATGCCTCGGATGTGGCCCTAAAAAGCAAGAAAAAAAAAAGAAAAGAAAATGCAACCAATTCCAGAATCTCTGGGCAGTGAAAGCTCTTCAGAGCACTTTGGGGAAAAGTATCATTACTAGGCAATAACTTCAGAGTGCATTTTATTTTTTGTTTTTTTTAATTTTTATTTTTTTTTATGGCCACATCTGCGGCATATGGAAGTTCCCAGGCCAGGAGCCAAATTGCAGCTACAGCTGCCAGCCTTCGCCACAGCCACGGCAACTCAGGGTCTGAGCCTCATCTGCGACGTACACCACAGCTCACAGCAATGCTGTATCTTTAGCCCACTGAGCGAGGCCAGGGATGGAACCCACAACCTCATGGATACTAGTTAGGTTCCACACTGCTGAGCCACAACAGGAACTCCTAGAGCACATTTTAAATAAAGTCATACCACATATATATAGCACAGAAAAAAGTCACTTAAGACCTAGTAAGTATATGACAACTACTTGAAAATGAATCAGCCATCATATTGTACTTGTAACAGCTGAAAAATTAGACTGACCACTTAAAAAGGGAACAATCAATTAGTATGAAACAGATGTTAAGTAGCAAAACTAGAGGGACAAACATATACTTAAAACATAATCTGAGACTCATTACAGAAGAGTTTTAACTAGGCACTGGCAAATTACTGCCCTTCTATTAACATTTCACTGGTCAGTTTAAACCATACAGGTCAGTTTATATAACAAATGCTCAGCTGAATGAATTCTCTAGTTTGACTAGCAACACAACCACACATAGCCCCTGAATTCAGCTTGTCTAAATCAACCCACTACACACTCATGAGAATCCATGTTCATTTTCAGGATGGGAATCTACATGTATGCTTGGGTTTGGTTTCCTTCTAAGTGCCATTAAATAATTATATACCTAGAAAAAGGCATATAAAATTAGTTTCTGGAAATTAAATGGCAAAGGTTACTATATTTCAATATATATGAGAATAGACAAGGGCAAGAACTTGTGTTCACTAAATGTTAGCTAAATGAATGAAATCCTGGAGTTCCCTTCGTGGCTCAGTGGCTAACGAATCCGACTAAGAACCATGAGGTTGTGGGTTCGATCCCTGGCCTTGCTCAGTGGGTTAAGGATCCGGCGTTGCCGTGAGCTGTGGTGAAGGTTGCAGACGCGGCTCGGATCCCGCGTTGCTGTGGCTGTGGCAAAGGCTGGCAGCTACAGCTCCTGTTAGACTCCTAGCCTAGGAACCTCTATATGCCGCGGGTGCGGCTCTACATAAAGGCAAAAAGACAAAAAATAAATAAATAAATAAATAAATGAAATCTTTTGGCGATGTTATTCTTAGAGAAAGATTCACCCTAAGTATAACACTGGCAGACTTAAGAATATATATAGACTTTTAAAAGCTATACATTGAAAAAAAAATAGGAAACATTCATGTTTCTAAAGATTAAAAAAAAGAAATACAAGTACCTTGATTTTTCAAATTACTGCCTTCACATGTCAGACAAAACAACAGATTATGGAAATCAAAAAGGGACCACTCTCAACTTAGTTTTAAATTCCACTCATAGTGAAACAAGTTACACAGAAAAAGACAAATATCATATGAAATATTATATGTGGACTCTAAAGACGCAAAAGAATTTATTTACAAAACAGAAACAAACAGATTTCAAAACCAATCTTCTGGTTACCACAGGTAAAACCGCTGAGGGAGGGAAGAATTGAAAGGGTGGTAATAACATATACACACTAGTGTATAAAACAGATGATTAACAAGAACCTACTATTGGGTTAAGGATCCGGCATTGCCGTGAGCTGTGGTGAAGGTTGCAGACGCGGCTCGGATCCCGCGTTGCTGTGGCTGTGGCGAAGGCCGGCGGCTACAGCTCCTCTTAGACCCCTAGCCTGGGAACCTCCATATGCCACGGGTGCGGCTCTACATAAAAGGCAAAAAGACAAAAAAAAAAAAAAAGAACCTACTGTACAGCAAAGAAAATCTACTCACTGGTTTGTAATAACCAACATGGGAAAAAGAATAGATAAATATATGACTGATTAACTTTGCTGTACACCTAAAACTAATACAACATTGTAAATCAACTATACTCCAGTAAAATTAAATTAAAAAATAAACTCCACTCATAATATTCCATAGCAAAATACTAGGCAGCTCTCTGGTTGCTTAAATAACTTCTTAGCAATTTTAAGAAGCTATTATAAATTGTCAAGTTCATCTCATATGAGAGCAGATACTCAACAAATATAGATTAAGAATTTTTCCTAAATGATAATCTCCTGGATGGAAATGAGACTACAAAGGAAGATGAAAGACCAACAAAAACAATTTCACACCAGCGATTTCTCTGTGTCCAGGTACCTTTCTTAACTCGGCACTCATCATTAACGTTTAATTTCAGGGAATTCCCATTGTGGCTCAGCAGAAAAAAATTTGACTAGTATCCATGAGAATGCAGGTTCGATCCCTGGCTTTGCTCAGTGGCTTAAGAGTCCAGCGTTGCCATGAGCTGCGGTGTAGGTCACAGCACACTTGCACAGATGCAGTGTTGCTGTGGCTGTGGTGTAGGCTGGCAGCTACAGCTCTGATTCGACCCCTAGCCTGGCAACCTCCATATGCGTGGGTGCAGCCCTAAAAAAAACTAATACTATTAATAATTAATTTCAGGATTGTTCTTATTTAAAAAAAACAAATAAGGTACAGGAAATAAAAGGGAAAAACCATTTAGTTTTTCACCTGCAATCAGATAAGAAGAACCATTCCTTTTTTTTTCTTTTTGTCTTTTTGCCTTATCTAGGGCTGCACCCGCAGCATATGGAGGTTCCCAGGCTAGGGGTCTAACAGGAGCTGTAGCTGCCGGCCTTCGCCACAGCCACAGCAATGCGGGATCCGAGCCACGTCTGCAACCTTCACCACAGCTCACGGCAACGACGGATCCTTAACCCACTGAGCGAGGCTAGGGATCGAACCCGCAACCTCATGGTTCCGAGTCGGATTCATTAACCACTGAGCCACGACAGGAACTCCAAGAACCATTCTTATAAAATTATTTCATGTCCACAAAAGAAGGATTTTTAAATCCCTCATAATGCTCCCACTCTACATGGAGAGCCAGGCCAATCAGACCCAGCTGTTGCAGCTCTGTCTTAATATATGGTAACGTTCTTCCAACAGCTGTCTGGTGGCAGCTGAACACCTCTCAACACTAGTGCAGTTATTCAAGTGACTGTCAAATAATCCAGCTTCTGAGGCTCTCTTCATACCCAGAGTTCAGAATCAACATGCCCTTTATTACCTAGCCATGGTCCCAACTGTTGGTGGAAAAATAAACTTTATTTTGGGCTTAAGGTAAATATTATTAATATACCCAAACAAAAACCTTCTGTCCTGAAACTAAGCAACCTATCTCACAATAACAGACTCAACGTGCATATTAAATGTGTCTGCCCTGACATTCACTCATCAGCTTTAACACTGTCCTCAAAGTATCTTCCCTTCCAAAGGAAGATGGGATGTGACCCACAATATTTGTATAGAAGAAAATTAATGAACTTTTCTACAATTACGGTAAATGTAATTTAATACATAGAAAATCTCCAGAAAGTCAGGTAATCACAATTTCCATTAACAAGGGTCTCCTCTGACAATACACTTTGCACAAACTCAAAAGCTGCAATCGGTCATTTCTAATGGTAATAAAAATTTTGCTTCTCACTCAATAAACTGAGCAGTCCGCACATTAGCAACAACCCAATCAAAATCAGGCAAAGCTTAATTGCAATCAGGTTAAAATTAGGAAAAATATTAAACAAGGTCAACACTGGACATTTTCTTTGAGCAAAAATCCACTGATATAAATAGACACGAGAGTAGATACAGTTTAAGTCCTAATCAAAAAAAGACCTATTGGGGAAAAAAAAACAACCAACCATCACAACTTTGCTATATGTGCCAGGCAACTGATCTGGGTACGTAGAAACCTGCAAATAAACAAAATAAACCAAGTCACTGATCTTACGGAAGGTAGATCACAGTAGGGAGAGGCACCCAATAAACAAACACATTCAGCAGGGGGAATCAGTACTTTGGAGAAAATTAAACCAGAATAAGGAGTTAGAGGAGGAAGGGAAGGATGGTCATTTTACACAGTATAGTCAGAAAGAGACGCATTTTATGCCTACAAGCCATTTTTTCACATCAGAAAACCACTTTTCAAACCCAGATTTTATCCAGCAATACAATTACTAGTATCATTAGTTATTTCTCTGCTCCTCTACCACCAATCATATAGGAAAATAGTCTACAAAAGTGATTATCACTAAGTCAGTAATTATTTTGAGGGAGCCTAGAGTGCTATGAAACATGCTGATACAAGAGGAAGCAAAATCAGACACTAGCCTGTCCACAAAGAGATTCCACTCTACAAGGGGAACTCAGGAACGCCCTTACAGCTTATTAAAGCATCCAATGTTGTCACTGCTGCAGCTCAGATCGCTGCTGGGGCAAGCTTCAATCCCTGGCCAGAGAACTTTCAGATGCTGCGGGTATGGCCGAAATGAAAATAATTAATTAAAATAAAAGGGAAATCAATCGATCACATAAAAGTGTCTTAGCAAATTACACTTGCCAGCAACTCTCTTGATAACTTCTAAGAAAAAGGAAAAAAATACACAGTGCTGTAAGAGTACATGATGAAACTTCTGGGTAAAAACAGCACGTTAAGTGTGACTCCACTCTTACCCCACTTCCAGACACCCAACTCAACAACAGAAGAACAAATTCACAAACAAACAAACAAAAAAAGTGAAGAGTAAAGGACAAAATTTGGATGGCGAAAGCAGACAGATGAGTGAAAACCAGCTCAGACAACCCAAGGGTATGAAATCCTAAACTAGACTCAGGGCTACCTGAGAAGTAACCTAATTTATACTGCAGATACTGTTGACAGCAAGAGATACCCTGGTACTCTGACACAGGACTGCATGAAAATCTATTTGAGATGCAAAGCAGAGCCTACTCCTTGCTCCTGGGTCAATGGCCCCTCATTTATCATGATTTATTTAAGATAAAAAGTTTACTCTCTAAGGAGTAAACAGAATCTCACACCTGGCAGTCAGCTGGCACAGCCAAAAGCAGCATTACTATACTAAAAGGGCAGGAGAATTCCAGTGGACTTTCACAGATGTTGATATTTCCTCTCAATCTTCCTCAGCTTAAATTACATTGTGCCACCAAAGCCCAAGAGAGAAGACTTGCAAAAACCTGATATTGGGCGTTCCCAATGAAATGATTTCTTTCACCTTTACACCACTGAAGCTTAGTCATTAATCCCATATTAATGGATAAGTTCCTTTTTTTTTACAGATTCCTTAAGATTTTCTAAGAAATCATTTCACCTGCAAATAGAGATACAGGTGACCCTTGAACATTACATGTTCTAACTTCAAGGATTTGGAACACTGTTTCAGTAAGACTTTACAGACCAATATCCTTTATGAATATAGCTGTAAAAGTACTGGCAAACCCAATCACCAACTTGTAAAAGGATTATGCAACATCATCAAGACACATTTATCCTAAGAATGCAAGGTTGGTTCAGTATGAGAGTCAAGGTCCACTTGGGTGCAGATTTTTTTCAATATTAAAAACTACAGTATTAAAAAAACAAAAAAAAAAAAACTACAGTACTACTTGATCCAGTTGTCTGGATACATAGGGCTGACTATAAGTTATGCATGGGTGTTTGAGCGGGAAGCCCTTGGGGCCCCGAACCCTCATGCTGTTCAAGGGGTGTGTGCAGTCGTTTTACTGCTTTTTTTTCTGATCATTTTCTTTTACTACTTCTTTTCAGATATTTCTTCTTCTTATTCAATTACCCTGGCTAGAACCTCCAATACAATGCTGTATATAAGTGCTAAGAATGGGGGCAACCCTGTCTTATTCCTGAACTTAGGAAGAAAGCAGCCAGTCTTCACCATTAAGTATGAGGTCAGCTATAGGTTTTTCACAGATACCTTTACCAAGCTAAGAAATTCCCTTTAATCCCTCATTTGAACATTATATCATAAAAGAGTGGTATGTCTGTCAAATACAGTTTTCATCCTTCATTCTATTAATACAGCATGTTACATTGTTGACTCTCATACTGAACCAACCTTGCATTCTTAGGATAAATGTGTCTTGATGATGTTGCATAATCCTTTTACAAGTTGGTGGGTTGGGTTTGCCAGTACTTTTACAGCTATATTCATAAAGGATACTGGTCTGTAAAGTCTTACTGAAACAGTGTTCCAAATCCATTCTCCAGTTTGCTGGGTATTGTGAGCCAGCTGTCCTTAGAGCAACAGCAGCTACCAAAGGAAGCTCCCAAATAAGGTCAGTTCTACAGTGCTTTAGGTATTATTCCTATGTCTCTAGGACTCCTAAAAAAGTCTCTGGGCCTTCTAAAAAATTTTTACAAGTGCTTGCATTCCATACCGTTTTCCTTTCTGCTTAAAATATTCATTGGTTCCCATTTCCTGACTTGTAACAAAAAAGAACTATGAAGGAGAATAGAGACTTCTGAAAAGATAAAAGAAACTACTGCATCCATGAAAATGAAATGAGATCAGGATGCTATAAAGAAACATCAAGAAAATATAAAGAAGCTATTGGAAATATAAAATATGACAGCAAAGGAGTTCCCTTGGTGGCGCAATGGTTTAAGGATCCAGAGTTGTCACTCACAGCTGTAGCATCGGTCTGATCCCTGGCTGGGAACTTCTACATGCTGTGGGCCCACCCCTCAAAAGTACATATGATAGCAAAAATTAGAAGATAGAATTGAGAACATCTAGCAGAGAAAAAAAAAAAAAGAAGATAAAATTAAAGGATCAATTTTAAAGGTCCAATATTTGATTAACAGGAGTCCCAGAAAGTAACAAAGGAAGAAAATAATCAATAAAATAATTTGAGAATGTTTCCAAGAACTGAAGAACATTAATTTCCAAACTGAAAAACCCTCCCCAAATAACCAGCATAATGGATGAAAAGAGATCCATACCAAGAAACATCCTTGTGAAATTTAAGAACTAGACCACAAAGATCCTATAAGCTTTTTAACTTTTCACTCACTGTACTCCTTAGAAACAAAAGTTAGTAAACTGCAGAGCATGCCTTCAGAGTCCTGAGGAAATAGTCTTTACAACTTAGTATTCTATGCCCAAACTATCAATATTCATGCAATGCAACTACACTAGGAAAGAGTACAGACTCCAAATGATATTTCTTTAATAAAACTATGAGAAAGTCTCCCAATTCCGAATGACTTGGATATTTTAACAACTAGTATCATCTTTATACTTAGACAAAAGTAAGTAAGGGGGGAAAACACTATTTTCACAGGTAATCAAAAGATGCTATAGGCAAAAACTAACTACAGTATACTCCTGAGTTTTGCTGGGGATTATGTTCAGAGAGGATGGGCATTTCTGCTATAACACAATGTATGTGTACACCAAAACTCTTGCATTCTACACACACACATAAAAATAACAGAGAATGGGAGTTCCTGTCATGACTCTGCAGTTCACAAACCCAACTAGTATCCATGAGGACACGGGTTTGATCCCTGACCTCGCTCAGTGGGTTAAGGATCCAGCGTTACCGTGAACTGTGGTGTAGCTTGCAGACGTGGCTCAGATCCAACATTGCTGTGGCTGTAGTGTAGGCTGGCATCTACAGCTCTAATTTGACCCTTTGCCTGGGAACCTCCGTATGCTGCGGGTGCAGCCCTTAAAAAAAAAAAAAAACAGAGAATGCAAAAAATAAAGTTGGAACAAACCACTCAAAACCTATGCAGACCTGTAACGAGAGCGCCCGCAGTAATATAAACATAACAAATACCCCAGGAGAGGACGTGGACAATGCAGTCAGTTTAGTGGGGCTAGAGCTGCCTGAAGAGATGCTCAGAGATGCACATCAGAGTGGCCATGCCGGTCTGCAGGAACTGAGACACCCAGAGGTAGACACAGACTCTGAACTCAACACCAGCTGTCAGAACAAAGGTGGTGCATCTCTCCAGGGAGAGAGAACCCTGGGGGCAGGCATTTCTTTTTTAACTAAATAAAGCTGAAATTGGAGCTGAGGGCTTTCTTTGCCTCTGAACTCTATTCTTGCTGTTCTGGCTCCCCTTTAACTAGAAAAAGTGGTATATAAATCAATACGCCCTCCAACTGCAATAATATCACATCTCTACCAGTCACATATGAGCAAGTTGCTGCTTCACAAGTATTTGCAGCAGAACACAATGAATTGATACTTCATGTACCAAAACTGATCTAAACTAATCTCAACTAAAATGTAATGCATGACATGGAAAGTTAAGAGAAAGAAAAACATGTGTTATGGAGGAAAAAAACTCGATTCCTCATCTTCCACAATACAAAGTCAATAATGTCACTTAGAAATCGAGATAAAAATCAAAGGAGCAGTGCAAAAAGTGAGGATAACTTCTCCATGAGGAGCCTTGGAGATCTGGGTCCTTAAATTATGTACATACATACACACTGCTGGATAATCAGAGGTTTTTGCTTTTGTTTCCAAGAGTCGTATTAGAAAAAGCTGATAGGGAAGATTTCCCTAAGAAATCAATAAAGTGGAGAACTGAGGGTTAAGGAGTTAAAGCCAACGTGAGAGAAGTCCAGACAAAGGAAACTACATAGGCAAAGGCCCTATTAAGAGGGAGGATGGTAAAGGAGACAATTAAAAACTTCATGGCCGGAGCGCAGAGAGCAAGACCAAGTATGGTGTGAGCTGAAGCCTAAGCGTCAGACAGAAGCCAGCTCATCACAGGGAAGAAATTTTATGTACAATGACCATTATGTCCAAGTTTGTCCAGAGCAATTTCCATTTATGCTAGTTTTCCCAGCGTAATTATTAATAGCTTCCTCCTTCACATATAGAAAGAAGTATTCCTGTTTGGATACTTAAATTATATGGTCACACTACTTACTATTAGGTAATAATGACGATTTTACTCTTAATCCTAGAAGCTACTTAAAGTGTTCTAAGCACAGGCAGTGAAGCGTCCCTTTTTCTTTTCTTTCTTTTTTTTTTTTTTGTCTTTTTAGGGCCGTACCCAAGGCGTATGGAAGTTCCCAGGGTAGAGATTGAATCAGAGCTATAACCACCAGCCTACACCACAGCAATGCAGGATCCAAGCCACATCTGTGACCTACAAAACAGCTCACAGCAACACCAGATCCTTAACCCACTGAGCAGGGCCAGGGATTGAACCCACAGCCTCACGGAAACCAGTCAGGTTCATTACCACTAAGCCACAACAGGAACTCCATGGTCACATTTTTTTGATACCCTATCCACTGTTTCGTTATATAAACATCAAGTAAGAATCTCTTTAAATCGACCTTTAAGAATGTCTTCTTCCTTTCACATCGAACATTCAATGTGACCCAAACTTAGGACCTTTATTCCTGTTTCGTCCTTAATTATGCTCAGTGGCTTTGACCTCACCACACCTCACTAGCATTAGACACTCAGAGTCAACAATAAGCTCCTAAGAATCAAAGTCAATGGATACTTCTAAGTCCTTATCAAGCCAAGACTGTGCTAGCATTCCTTTGTAAATCTCCGTTTCATGACTCAATTCTTGTCCTACCTCTGGCTATTACAGATCATCTTCATTGTGCGTTTTCCATCTTCTGCCTAGTCCTTATGTGGAGGTGTTTACCATGTCTTTGGCTTTGCCCCTCTTTTCTTAACCCCCAAGATCAACCCACGCTCTAAAAACTGCATCTTCAATCAGGTTTCTCATCAGAGCTCCAGTGAAGTACCCCAAAATTTCTGGCTGACATATCCAGCCAGAAATCCACAAACACCATTAACTCACGACTAACTCTGGGCAAGGTCCTCCGAATCTGCTCCTTCCCCATCAACCTCTCTGAAGAGCAACACGCCCTCCCCAGGCACCCAAGCATGGGAGCTGTCACCCTAGCCTCCATTCTCCCTAATGGCTCACACTCAGCATCTCTTAAATCCATCTTCTGTCCTTTCCCACTTCCCACCTCAGTTCAGGAGCTATATCTTTACTCCGCAAGTGTCCTCACTCGTGCTTTTAACCTCTATTCTTAAGGAATTAACATATTTTTCCTCCACATAAAAGCCAAACTGATCACGTCACTATCTGCCTGAAACCCATAGGGTCTCATTACCTAAAACCCAATCTCCCCGCACCACATATTTACATACACAGATATATGGCACTAGTTGGCTGAACTATCTGCACTTCAGGACAACGCCTTTCCTAAGGTTTTCCACTTAGAAGTCAACTCTTACTTAGCCCCAACACTCAGGTCAGATTTCACTGCCTCTCCAATTCTCCTGGGATGTCTTCCAAAAATTTTACAAGGCTCCTGCTATGGGTGGTAGGTAGCCCCTTTCTCCATAGCACCACGTAGACACTGCCATCAGAGCACTTACCACACTGTATGAGTGCACTGATAGCAGTTACAGTACCACAGTACTGTGTGTTTTGTCTTCCTCACTAGACTGTAAGCAACTTGATAAGTGGGACTAAGCCTCTCATCTCACTATCCCCAGGATCTGGTTCAAAGCCTGGCTTGCAGTAGTGTAACAGGGAAGAAATCTTATTCCACACTGGATGTGTTTCTTTTACTTTTAACTTTTGTATTCTATTGCTTTTGCTACAAATTAATCACTAAAGTAATGTTGCTTGCCTATAGCTTAAATTATCCCTAAGGGCCCAACTCCAGGAACCTTGCCTCCCATGCCTGAGCCTTAAGCTGAAAACCTTTGCATACAAAGCTCACAGGAAACATTCACAGGCCCACCTGTGAATGGTTGTAGGAAAGAAAAAATGAATCTATTATTCGCAACAACTTAGCGACTTTTTCACTCCACTCCTCTTTGTTCTATAAAAGAAACCATTGAATACCTGCACAGTTGTGGCACAGGAACTTCCATATGCTCTGGATGCAGTCAAAAAAAAAAAGAAAGAAAAGAAACTAGCATCCCAACCCTGGCAAGATGGAAGATGTTTTGTTGGGATACTAGTCCAACACCTCAGAGTGCTGGCTTTCTGAATAAAGTCACTATTCCTTGCCCCAACAACTCATTTCATGATTTACTGACCTGTTGTGAGGCAAGCAGGACAAGCTTGGACTCGGTAACAATACCTGTTCCAAAAATGTGTGCTGGATAAAAAATGAAAAGAGTGTTTCTACTTATTTTTTTCTTTTCTTTTTGCCTTTTCTAGGGCTGCACTTGCGGCATATGGAGGTTCCCAGGCTAGGGGTCTGATCGGAGCTGTTGTCGTCGGCCTACCTCACAGCCACAGCAACGCGGGATCCGAGCCACATCTGCGACCTACACCACAGCTCATGGCAACGCCGTATCCTTAACCCACTGAGCAAGGCCAGGGATTGAACCTGCGACCTCATGGTTCCTAGTCAGATTCATTAACCACTGAGCCATGATGGGAACTCCCAATGAAAAGAATATTTCTATCATGAGTATTAAAGACATTTAGAGACTTTAACTTCTTTTAAAGTTATTATTAAGTTGTTGATTCAGTAGGAAAGCTTTTCAACAAGGAAGAAAAGACAAAGGAAGTCTCTGAGTAATTCATTTTCACACACACCCTTTTTTTTTTTTTGGTCTTTTTGCCTTATCTAGGGCCACACCCACGGCATATGGAGGTTCCCAGGCTAGGGGTCTAACAGGAGCTGTAGTTGTCGGCCTTTGCCACAGCCACAGCCACAGCCACGCGGGATCCGAGCCACGTCTGTGACCTACACCACAGCTCGTGGCGACGCTGGATCCTTAACCCACTTGGGAGCAAGGTCAGGGATCGAACCTGCAACCTCATGGTTCCTAGTCGGATTCGTTAACCACCGAGCCACGACGGGAACTCCTCACCCTTTCTTATTAGCAAATGAAGCCCTCATTATTTCAAAGAGCTGCCTCAGTTACTGTACGCTCATGAAAAATTAAAAATTATCTCAACTATCACTGTGAAAAGTTCACATCTAGTACCACTTCCCAAAAGAAGCATCCAAATGAACCTGAACGTCAACTATCTTGGCTAAGACCTCAAGATCAAGGACTGATGACAGTGCTCCATTAGCCTGTTTCAGGCCAGTATTAAATGAGGTGATCCATGTAAAAGCCCTATAACAATGCTAGAAGACAGAACTAGGATATATTCTAGCTGACATTTATCTGCTAAGTTATCTCAGGCAAAACACCTAAGCCCTCTGAGCCTGAAGTTTCCTCACCCGTCAAACAACAAACAGGGTTATCATAAAGCTTTAAAACAGTGCCTGTAAAGCATCTAGCATAGTACCTGGCAAACACAGTAAGAATGAAATAAATGTCAGTTTTTTGTCCTGAATCCTGCACAAGTATTCTAAGCTTCTCCAGGTCTCATTTTCTGAATACACAAAATGAGCTAGATTGCAGTAAAAGTGCTATAATTCTATTCATGATCAATAAGTGCAAATGCAATAAGAGCAAAAAAAATTAAATTTTAAAAAGGAGCAAGTAAACATACTAGCCAAGGAAGTCTCACTTACCATCCAGACCCACAGCAAAGATATCAGCAGAAACCTAAAATTATGACCTAAATGTGGATCTTTTTACTCCTTTATGCTTGCAATATGAGTATAACAATAAAAATGATCAAGAACTAAAAGGAATCCCAGAAATTAAAAAATTCCCCCAAATGGGAAATGGACACCCTTCTGCTGTTAGTGGCGTCAAAACTTGGCAAACTTGCGATTACTTTACCCGATGGTTAACATTTAGCCAATGAAAACTGGTTAACATTTAACCATTAAGTTATCCAGGAAAAAAAAAAACCTGATGTCAGCAAGAGAGAAGATAATCAGGGCCCTCTATGACCTCTCAGAAATCAGGGATATGGAGTTCCCATCGTGGCTCAGTGCTCAGTGGTTAATGAATCCGACTAGGAGCCATGAGGTTGCAGGTTCAATCCCTGGCCTTGCTTGGTGGATCAAGGATCTGGCATTGCCATGGTGTAGGTCGCAGACGTGGCTTGCTTCCCGTGTTGCTGTGGCTGTGGCTATGGCGTCAGCCGGTGGCTACAGCTCCAATTAGACCCCTAGCCTGGGATCCTCCATATGCCACGAGTGCAGGCCTAGATAAAGGCAAAAAGACAGAAGGAAGGAAGGACGGAAGGAAGGAAGCAAGGAAGGAAAGAAGGAAGGAAGGAAGGAAGGAAGGAATCAGGGAGATACATTCACTGCAAAGCCTATACTTTTGGTCACAGCAAACTGAGTGACCCATTAAGGTTGCTGACCTATCCTCAAAGTGATAAAGCACATTTACTGACACATAAAGAAGTTCACAAAGCAGTGCAGCATGAAAGGTTACTTATCAATATTTACCATGAACCCATTTTTTTTTTTGGTTAATAATACGAATATGAACAGGAAAACTTCAGCGTTCTTACTTATGGGACTACAGGTGACATTTTCTTCTTGGTATTTATCTGTATTTTCTAATTTTCCACAATGAACATATAATTTCCGCATAACAAGAAAATACTAGTTTTATTTTTTTTTAATTCTGCAAATATAACAGTCAAAATGCAATCCTCTTGTTAGAGAGATAAGGGGGTGGGGGTGGGGAGAGGGGTAGAAGTTAAAAACTCTGATTAGGAAACTTCCTTGGATCCCAGAAATTGGGAACTTCAATTAAAACAGGGTTCCAACACCCAGTTGAACTTAAGGCTCATTCTCACTGTTTGGGCATGAAATAGACCTACAGTGACGATATAAAATTCTAAAGATCTCTAACTCAGACCTGAGGTGACGTCACCTGGACAAATGAAAAGAACAAGCGTTAGCAGTGTATAGAGGGGGAAGAAAGATTTAGCAGCATATTTTTATGGTGCTTTATCTTTCATTCTGTGTGTTTACTTCCTTGAAAATCGGTACCCCAAAAGATTACCTAATCTAATCTCCCAGTTTAAATAAACAACTCCAAAGAAATATCGCTCTAGCAAACTTCCTTTGAAAGCAAGAGAAGGACCCATCACAACGGTTTAATTACTTAGGACCAGCCTCCTAGACTTTAACACAAAGTCTAGGGAGTCTCATACTTAAAAAGTTCTTCCTTTGAAAATTAAAGTAATATTTACCATGAAGTTTACGGCTTCACATTAAGGCCAGAGTGTTACTGGCAACTTGTTGTATCAGGGCAGAATCAGGACATAAACAAAAGACCAAGTAATACATGGGATCATTTTTGTTTTTCAAATAATTATCCTATATAATAAAAAAAAGTCTCTAAAGCAGATTAGCATTTATTATTTTAGGTTTGAAAACTGAAAAAATATGCTGTTAAAACAACCCTGCAGATATTGTTTAGCCTATGCAACTAAATTCCAGTTGGTGTGACCAACATATGTAGTCAACAGAGTGAATATACAGTAAGTCCAAATATACAGTAGATCCCAACCATCCCCTTCTGCCCTAATAAAGAGAAAAAGAATTAGTTTATCTTAGTTACATTTCATTTCAGTATGCTTCCTAACTTCTTCAAATTGCCAATCCCGATAAAAATGCATCCATTATTATGAGACAAGTAAACTGACAGGTTAGAAAAAAGTCTAGGTTTTTTCATTCTTCCCGTGATTCAGAAAACTACTACTTACAACACCTGTCCCAATTATACTGATGAGGAAACAAAAGCTCAAAAAATTAAAGTATAAGAAGTTCCCGTCATGGCTCAGTTGGTAACGAATCTGACTAGGAACCATGAGGTTGCGGGTTCGATCCCTGGCCTTGCTCAGTGGGTTAAGGATCCGGCGTTGCCGTGAGCTGTGGTGTAGGTTCCAGATGCGGCTCAGATCCCGCGATGCTGTGGCTGTGGCGAAGGCCGGCGGCTACAGCTCCTGTTAGACCCCTAGCCTGGGAACCTCCATATGCCACGAATGCAGCCCTAGAAAAGGCAAAAAGACAAAAAAAAATTAAAGTACCTACCCCAAGTCACAAAGAGTAGGAAGCTGCAACTTCACACAATGCTCTTGCTTAATACTACCCTATCTCAGGCACCGTGACTGACGAATGTCCCAAGTATACTTGATAGTAGCAATCAGCATCTGGACACACATTTTTAATGAAAACACAAATCCAAAATTCCCAAGAGAAGTTTCCTTACCAATGTACTAACAAAGGAAAATCAGAGGAATGTCATTTTCCCAAAGGAATATACTGCGTAGACTCCATCTCCCTCAACCTCAAATCCAGCCTACTCAAAACCATGATGTTTGAGGATGAAGGTAGGAAGTCTACAAATCTCCAAATGCGTATATACCCTGAAAAATTACAACCAACAGTACTCTTTATTCTGTTTGGAGGAAAAAAATTGGTATTTTCATAAAGTTATATTTAAAATATACCATTTGCTTTGAAAAGATACGAAGTGCCTCTTTAAATAACAAAATTTTTGTTCAGCATCTCACAGATGAATTTACAACACTGGCTTTGAGGCCTAACACATCTAAAGCACTAAACTACGTTCTTTAAGACACCCTTTCAAAAACTTTTTTTTAATGAAGGGATAGTAAATTGACTGTCAGCATCTCAAACAATCCCACAGCATCCACTGTGTTAGCTATATACCAGTGAGCCCCCATCTCTACTTTCCTAATTAACTCATAATTCTCAATAAAGATACAATCACTTTAAGAGTTAATTTTACATCCTTTCAAGCTTGATCATCTACCACAAATCAATCAACCAATACAGTTTGCGTTCTAGGTTCAACTCCTAGAACCTGAGTCAAGTGAACTTACTAAGAAGTAGTCAGTTAAAAAACATAAATCAGAGTTCCCGTTGTGGCTCAGCTTAAGAACCTTACGTTGTCTCTGTGAGGATGCAGTTCGATCCCTGGCCTCGCTCAGTTATGGATCATTGCCCCATGCTGCAGCACAGGTCTCAGATGGGGCTCAGGATCCACTGCTGCCATGACTACGGCGTAGGCCTGCAGCTGCAGCTCCAATATGACCCCTAGCCCAGGAACTTCCATACACCATAGGTGTGGCCATAAAATAGATAAATAGATAGATAGATAGATAGACAGACAGACAGACAGATAAATCATTCCTCTTATATCTATAATCCAGGGCTCTAAAACCAAAACTTTCACTAATTCATTTGGTGACAAAACCTGACCTGAATGGACGTGAGGCTATTTTTAGTTGTCTTTCTCCACTTACTGTGACTATTAATATCTTTCCCTGCAGAAATATCTGTTTCACATACGGTGCTAACCTAGACCCCATTGGGGGTGTCACATACAGTGTACACATCACATTAGCTTCTTAAAGTTGGAATTGCTTTTAATTCCAAACACATGTGGCCATAAGGGTTTTACAAAAAAGACTGTGAACCCATACCACTGAAGGAACAAAAAAAGTATGCATCCACAAAACTAGCTACTGAACAACTAATCAACATACTTTTCTCATATTTGGCTTGCCTGCAGAATTAGTTAATATTGAAATTTTCAAATAAGTCAGTTTACTATTTTGTTTAAAGTACTGACTGATGGCATTCATCATCATTCTTAGAAAGTGGACCCCTAATAAACTTCCAAAGAAATATAATTAGGCTTGAACTAAATTACAGGAGCTGTATGTTTTTTGGTTTTTTTTTTTTTTTTTTTTTTTTAGAGCTGCACCCACAGCATGTGGAGGTTCCCAGCTAGGGGTTGAATCAGAGCTGCAGCTGCCAGCCAGAGCCAGAGCCAGAGCCGCCCTGGATCTGAGCCACATCTGCAACACGCAATGCAGCTCGTGGCAACACTGGATCCTTACCCACTGAGCGGGGGCCAGTGATTGAACCCGCATCCCCAGGGACACTAGTGGGGTTTGTTTCCACTGGGCCACAAGTGGAATTACAGAGTAGCTGTATCTTAGATTTAAGATCAGTTTCCCTATGAGAGATCACCTGCACAGAAGATGTCAAATTCTTTCTAGCAAGGACAAATGTTTCCTAGAATTCTTCCGTCTCTGAGGTATGTTGTATGCTTAAAAACCAAAAAGGGAATAAGTAATTTTGGAATCTAAATTCTCTCAGGATCTGGCATTGCCGTGAGCTGTGGGGCAGGTAACAGACGTGGATAGGATCCCGCGTTGCCGTGGCTGTGGCATCAGCCAGCAGGTACAGCTCCGATTAGACCCCTAGCCTGGGAACCTCCATATGCCACAGGTGTGGCCCTAAAAAGACAGACAAAAAAATAAAAATAATAAATAAATAAATAATCTCGAGATTCGTTTTCTTAAAAATCTATCTAAATGATTTAATAATTACAAAAACTCTGACCCCAAATAAAAAGTCAGAGAGGGAGTTCCCTTGTGGCACATCAGCTTAAGGATCTGGTGTTGTCACTGCAGTGGCCTGGGTCACTGCTGAGGCAAGGATTCAATCCCTGGTCCAGGAACTTCCATTTGACTCAGGCAGTCAAAAAAAAAAAAAAAAAACAAGAGAAAATTATTCTTAAAAGAGCTCAATGGAGCCAAACAGATAATAAAACATTTCTTCGTTTTACAAATTATAGTTCAATTATTGCTCAAAATTAAATGATTTCCAAGATTCCCAAGGATTACTAGGCAATAGGTATTGACCACCCCACTAGACCCTAAAGAGAGGCAGTAAAGGAATTCCCACTATGGCCCAGTGGCTTAAGAATCTGATTGCAGAGGCTCAGGCTACTCTGATAGGGCCATCCCCCCAACCAGGACAGCACATTAAAGGATCTGGCATTGCTGCACCTAGCTGCAGTTCAGATTCAATCCCTGGCCCAGGAACCTCCATGTGTCACTGGTTCAGCCATTTAAAAAAAAAAAAAAAAGGCAGTGAACAAAAAAGGGATCATTAGCAAACATTTCAACAAACTTCTAACTTTTAGTAGATGAAATGTAGATAAAACACCTATCACAAAACATGCAAACAGGGGCTACAGGAGAACTAAAAAGGAGGGGTTAATTCAGCAACAGCTTTGTACCTCACCCTCCTGAACTGCAGCCTTTCCAACTAGCTGGCCAAGAGTATGCCCCATTCATATTTAAAATCCTACTTTGTTCTCCCATTCAGAAAAGTGGGAAGGAGCTACCTAAACAATCCAGCAGTAATATTCAATCATTACCTAGTCCTTCCTTTGAAAATGCAGACAACCAAGTGTCAGCAATTGGAATAGTCAGTAGGAAGAAAAAAAAAACACGCCAAATAAAAAGAACAAATGATCAGGGAAGATAATCCAATTAAAAGAGGATTTTTAAAAGAAAACCCTAAACGTTATCATCAGATTAAAGAAAATAATGCATCGTTAAAATAGATTCAAGCCAAATAAAAAGCTGTACAAAAAGATTTCTTAAAATTAAAAGTATGATCTCTGTCTTTAAAAATGTCATTATCAAGCTAGGAGTTCCCACTGTGGCTCGGTGGTAACAAACTTGGCTAGTAACCATGAGGACTCGGGTTCAATCCCTGGGCTCAGTTGGTTAAGGATCTGGCATTGCTGTAAGCTAAGGTGTAGGTCCCAGATGTGTATCAGATCTGGCAACGATGTGGCTGTGCTGAAGGCCAGCAGCTACAGCTCTGATTCGACCCCTAGTCTGCCTGGGAACTTCCATAGATTCAACCTCTAGCCTGTGTACTTCCATATGCCGTGGGTGCAACCCTAGAGACAATAAACAAACAAACAAACAAACAAACGTCGCTACTGAGCTGAAGAAAAGCAATTTTCCAGCATGGAAAAAAAAA
>PVHT020004020.1:44072250-44089562 GCA_004024745.2 Catagonus wagneri | reverse complement strand
TTTTTTTTTTTTTTTGCTTTTTAGGGCCGCACCCATGGCATGTGGAGGTTCCCAGGCTAGGGGTTGAATCAGAGCTACAGCTGCTGGCCTACGCCATAGCAACGCCAGATCCAAGCCATGTCTGCTATCTACAGCACAGCTCATGGCAATGACGGATCTTTAACCCACTGAGCAAGGCCAGGGATCGAACCTGCAACCTCATGGTTCCTAGTCAGATTTGTTAACTGCTGTGCCACGACGGGAACTCCTCAAACGGGGCTTTCTTAACCACACCATCACTTCACCCTGCTTTATTTTTATTCCCCTAGTTATTACCTTACATTATATCACCTACACTGATTTAATTCTAGTACACATATTCTTCACTTTAAAACTTCCTGAAACCAACATGCATTTTACAATGTACTTAGAGCATTTTACAACTATAGTCAGCCAGGTGGCAGTCTTGTTACTGTGTGAAAAACCTTCAGGGGACAACTTCTGGGAAGATTATAAAAGCACCAGCATCAAAATACTTCAAATCAGATGAAATTCAGTATTATTTGCTTGTGGGATATCTCCCATATTGCACTTGACAGTGTAAGAGCAGTAACTTTTTTTTCCCCCAAATATCTGTATCTTTCGCATAAAACAGTAACTGACAAGTGACACTAACATCTGCCAGACTGAAACCAGAATGGGTCCAACAGGATGGATCCTACATAGTTGACCCTTAAGTTTCTTTCTTCTTGGTGGTACACATGATAACGGTGAATCATATAAACAACGCATCCAAGATGTGAAGAAATTCAGTAATGAAAAATTTGCAGTAAGATGGAAACAGTAGTGAGTGAACTGACCCACTTCAAAAGATGACTCCAAAGGTTAGTGAGTTTAGGAAACAAAAATATAAGCTAATTATTATTTTTGTTTTGTGGAACTAAATATCCACGAAATAAAAACAAAAGGGCTAAAAGTAATTGTCTCCTGGAAAGAGGCAGAAGATGTACAGTTTTTCACTATAAGCCAGTCTTTACTATTTTATTTTTACCAAGCGCACATATTCCTCACAAACGGTTTTCCACGTTTTTAACGAGGGGGAAAGTAGAAGTTTACATATACAAATCAGAGACGGAGACATGGATACAGAAACATGAGGAAAACACAAAGTCAAAGTCAGAATCTGGCGTATCCAGAAATTTCAACTGGCAATAGGGGGTAGAGACCACGAATTCTGGGAGCAAACTGAGCAATTTTCTAAAGCGTGACATCAATAGCAGCTGCCTACTGATGACATCTAAGCCATTTTGCACATCAAAAAACCAAGGTAGGTTCAGCAAAGGCTTGCAAATTTAGCCTTGTGCCCTGGACTGAAAATTCAGATCCTCTTACCTGCAATACAAGTTCTCCCCCGCCACAACTCTCCACATTTACACAGAATCCTTTCATCTGCCCTGACCTGTCAGCACAATGACAGATGCGGGGACTGAGCTTGGTCTCTCCTATACCGGAAAAACCAAGTGACTCTACGTTGGTGGTGCAAAAGCTAGGGAAGGGGGCCGCTGTCGGGGGTAGGCGGTCGGCCGATCAGAGAACGGTGGCAGCGACATGCAAAAACTCATCTTGCGGAGTCCAGTGCACAGAAGCACCCAAGGGCCCGCGCGTATCTCCGCAGAATGGACACCTTTCCCCAGGGAAAGCTAAGGAGCTTGAAAACCCAGCTTGCCCGGAGCCGGCAGTGGCGCGCAGTTCTGACTCCGCCCCTCCCTCCCAGCCCAAAGCAGGAGCAGAAAGATCGCAAAATGTCACAGGGCCAAGACTGAGCGCGCCAAAGAGGGACCCACCCCCGGGAGACCAAGACGCTAGAGGCAGGTCCCTCCCCTTCCTCTCTCCGCCCGCGCAGAGCTCATTCATTCTCTAGGCCGGCAGCCCGTCCTCCCCAGCCGGCCACTCCTGCCCC
This sequence comes from Catagonus wagneri, assembly GCA_004024745.2. Classification (NCBI taxonomy): domain Eukaryota; kingdom Metazoa; phylum Chordata; class Mammalia; order Artiodactyla; family Tayassuidae; genus Catagonus; species Catagonus wagneri. The sequence continues at coordinate 44,087,623 of PVHT020004020.1, read as the reverse complement.
GCAAACCCACCAGACGCTTTGTCTCGGTCCGGCCGGAAACCGTGGCGCGCATTCGAGCGCGTGCCCAGAAGCTACCTCCCCGCACCTGGCGCTGGCCTGGCCTCGGCGCCCAAAAGCCTTCTGGATCCCGGAGTCCGAGGCCCGAAGCCGGGTACTACTCCTCCGCGGCCCGAGGCGCGCACTTCGCCGAGTCCCATCGGGAACCCAGGATCGGGAAATGTACATCTCGGTTTTACCATCGCTACAACTTGAGGCCCCTGCGCGACCCCTGCGCATGCTGAAAAACACTAGAGTCTTCCCCCTTCTTGGGGATGGAGAGAGACCCTGCCATTTCCGAAGGGCGTAGGCACCCAGGCTATCGCCCTCTCGCCCGAGCTGCGCCCCCCACCCCTCATGTGAGTTACCGCGGCCGCCAGGCGAGCACTCACTTGAGAAGCAGCTGGTCGTGCTCGGCTTTGAACTTGCCCAGCTCGATCTGCAGCTTGGCGCGCTCTCGGGCCGTGTCGTCGAGCGCGCGTCGTGCGTCGGCCAGCTCGGTCTCGTAGAGCGCCTTGAGGCCGGTGAGCTCGCGGCCGCGCACCTCCTCACGTTCGGTCACCTGCAGCTGCAGCGCGCTGTTCTCTGTCTCCAGGCTGCGCACCTTGTCGATGTACACGGCCAGCCGGTCGTTGAGCTCGCGCAGCTCCTCCTTCTCCTGCAACCGCGACAGCCGCGTGGGGCTCAGCGGCGTGGCGGGGCCGCCCGCGCGGCTGCCCGTGCGCGACTGCACGGGGGTCGCTGTCGCCATGGCGATCGGCGGGGAGAGCGGAGCGCGGAGGCCGCGGGCAGCACGGGATCACGGAGGGGCGGCAGGGGCCGAAGCGGGACAGAAGGCACGAACCGGCGACCCACGCTCGTGGAGAGACCGGCGTGAGGAGGAAGGACGAAGCACCTGGGATGGCGGGAGAGGGGTTACAGCACAAAGAGCAAAGCCGGAGGACTACGAAATCAATCAGTCGTAAAATATCCTTTGTAAGAAAACATGCACACACTCACACACGCGCATACACACACGCTCGGGAAATACGGGGCAAGGGTGGCCGGGATGGCCGAGCTGAGTCCGCGCGCCGCCGCCGCCGCTGAGTCTCCCGCCCGCAGCACTTTGTTTCCTCTCAAACGGCGCTGAGCCGCGGGCGGGGGGAGGAAGGCGGAGGGGCGGGCGGGGGGCGGAGGTGGCGCGGGCCGCGGCGCCGCGCTTCCCAAGATGGCCGGCGCGCTCTGGTACCTCACGTGACCGTCACTGGCCAATGGGGAGCCAGCAGCGGGGGGGGCGGGCCTGTAAATTCAAAATCAGGCCCTCCGGCAACCGTCGGCTGTGAGCGCCTGGCTGGGCGTGGCGGGGGAAGAACCGAGGGCGGCTGGGAGGGGCGGCGAAGGCTGCTCGCACGGCAGCCCTGGGCCCTGAGCCGGCCAGGCCTTTCCACCACCCTGCGGGGACCCCTGGCGGGGCCGGGCCAGCGAATGGCGGGAAGGAGCCCAGAGGTTTCCGGGGCGGGTACGAGCCACCGCCCACACCCGGCGGTTCAGGGAAATTCAAATGTAAACGTCTCTAACAGCCACGCGCAAAACTCGTAGAGGCCGGGACGACCGCGGGCGTTGTAACCTTATACCCCGCTCCGCCGAGAGGGTTCGGAAAACGACTTGGAGGCCGGCCGCTCCGCCGAGAGGGCTCGGAAAACGGCGTGGAGGCCGGGCCGCTGTGAAGTTACGTAACGGGCGCTGGTGTGCGAGGTTCAAAACCAACTGCGTGCTGGGTCCAAGTGAGACCTTTTTTCTCTCGGGTGGAAAATGGTCTATCAGAACACCGCCTCCCATCAAAATGACGCACGCATGTCCTGAAGCCAAGCCGACAGATGAGGACCACAGATAAAACAACCTGCCGATGAGCAGCCCCTGATCCATCTATTTCTTAACAATTTAGGGCGTTATAAAATCAAAACCACCTCTCAAGTGATACGATTAACATGTTACTAAAGAAACAAGCTGTTTATTGTCATGCTGCAGTAAAATCTGATGCATCAAGGTCTAAACTTTGTGAAAACAAGTGGAAATGACTTTCGGTTTAAAAAGGGATCCCTAAATGTAATTGACAACAGTGCTACCAGAATGTCCATTTTAACTTTAAGGCTGACATTTACGGAAATTGTCTATGTGCCCTACCTGAGCTTTTCTTGAATTATCCGTCGACACACCTGCTTTTTGATGTGGGAACTGGATTCTTTACATTTGAAAATGTATCCTTGGGGAATGCTTTGGTTCAGTGGATCAGGGAATTGTCACTGCAGGTGCTTGGGTAGCAGCTGTGGCACCCGTTAGATCCCTGGTCTGGGAATTTCCACGTGGCCGGGGTGACCAAAAAAAGAAAACGTATCCATGTAATAGGTGAATTTCCTTAGAGCAGGGCAGCACCCAGGCGGCTTCATTTGACTCCAGAGCCTCGCCCTTAACTACAACCTGGAAGGCCACCTCATAGCCTATTAGGGACACATCTGTAGAGTAAATAATTACACATTAGTTACCCTAATAATGGCAAAAGTAAAGACTAGAATGTTTTTTAAATATTTAGTCAAGTCATATACATAGGAATTAGTGAAGGGCACCAGGCTGCATATCATCCTCCATGAATTTCCAAGCACTCTGTGATCAGGATACTCTCCTTATTAATGGTTCTGTTTCCTGCCCAGTTATCTAAACTACCTCCCTCCTTAACCTCCTTGACAATGAGTTGAAAAGGTTCTGTTTTGAAGTTGGTGTTGCAGTATATAAGTATTAAAATAATTTTAATAAATGAAAAGGATCTTGAAAAATCGAAATTACCTGTAAAGAAATGAGGCTTAAAGAAGGTGAGTCCAGGGTAATAGAATCCAGAATGGGATGTAAACCCCCTCTCCTTGAGGCCCTTTCCACTACACACTGATGTCTTAGTTTTCATTCCGTATTTTCCTTTTATCTCAGACTTTTAAAAATATTTGGAGATTTTTAAAAATTATCTTCCCATCATTTTGGAAGTTTTAAGACTGTGAAGTGATTTTCAGGCATGATCTCTCCTGCTCTCAACCCCATAAAGTTTTCTCTTGATAGAATACCTCAATCTCAGATTTTTTTAAGGAACTCACATTATATCCCGTTAGCTGAAGTAAGTATACTGGAGTCAAACAGTTGAGAATTGACTGTGATGACAGTGTAAATTTATCGAAGTTATTCCCTTACAGGAAAATAGGGATGATTCCTACCTTGCAGGCATTTGCAATAATTAAATAAAAAAACGTGTGATGTAAGTATAAAGTAATGTGTGTTATGTTTAGACATAATATGGAATGGCTTAGTGATCCTTGCTAACAATAATTCTGTGTTTCCAATCAAAAGTAATGAGAAAAAAATGGAAAATCTCTTAGCCTTCAAATTAGACAATTGTACAAACATTTGATAAGGTACCTTTTTTTTTTTTTGTCTTTTGTCATTTTAGGGCCTCACCCGTGACATGTGGAGGTTCCCAGGCTAGGGGTCTAATTGGAGCTACAGCTGCCGGCCTACATCAGAGCCACAGCAATGCCAGATCCGAGCCGCGTCTGTGATCTACACCACAGCTCACTGCAACGCTGGATCCTTAACCCACTGAGCAAGGCCAGGGATCGAACCCGCAACCTCATGGTTCTTAGTCGGATTCGTTTCCGCTGAGCCATGATGGGAACTCCTGGTCAGGTACTTCATTAAATGTACACTTTCCTTATTCTCTTGACTTTTCCCATGCCTAACTTTGTATCTGGAGTGAGGCCCATTTATCCCCTACTCTTTCATACTAAATGTGTCCAGTCGTCCTCGTTTAAATAATTCCTGCAGTCACATCACCACCAATGTCTTCTCCAATAAATGAGAAGAAAATAACAAATACTATATGAGGATGGTGACGATGCTTCTGCATTTACAAAGATAATCGTAACTTGAAATATTCTGCCTGATTTTTCCTATAAACCTTCACTTACTTGTCAGCGCACATGTTCTGCGGTTAGGCCATATACGTCACTATGAAGCCTTAACTTCCCATAGCATCCTTTACCTCTTTAAAACTCCTCCCACAACACTGAGCAACTCACTTCATTCAGAGAATTTATTTGACATTTGCCGTACTTTCTATATGTCATTTGGATCTGTGACAGAATAAAACAGGATACCTATCATGTCTGGGCAGAAAGGACCCAAACTAGGATGGGGGTGGGTAGGAAAGGAGAAGGGAAGGACAGACTGAAAGCTAGCAGTAGACCACTTTTGTCCCAGGAAAGCGGAGTGACAGCTGGCAGATAGCTGAGTCTACAGTGCAAACAAATGCGGTAGCTACCATACCAAGTGAAAAAAAATATTGCTAAGTGGTATCTTTTTTAAAAGTAATACCTCTTCAATATATTTGCTGAATAAATAAATGAAATAATTTAATACATGATCCTCCACTAGGCCAGATTGTTTCTATTTAATATACTTTGCAAAGTTAATACTTTTTCCAATTATCATAAAAGCATAACAATAAATCATGTTTTACAATGTGAGTGACTACACAGAATCCTTTCCAACTCTGATTTTAATGTTTGTGTTTTTAGAAGGAGCTTAAGAGTTTTTCTCTTAGCATAGCTCCATGAAGTTTATATACCGTTCAAAATTGTTTTCTGAATTGCTTGTTAGGTTCTGAATACATGGCACTAGTGGCACTGGCAAGATTATTTTAACTCAGTGGTTCCCTCTTACTGATAGTTCTTGATTTAGTCAAAAAGAAAAACCAATTTGCATGGTTACATTTTAATTTTGTTTTATACCAAAACATGGTAATACTACATTTTTCTTTATTTTTAAAAGGTATCTTTAAAGTATGTGTTAAACTAGTATCTGTACATCTGATTTTAACAGCTTTCTTGAAAGCTTAGGGACGTGTTCCCTTTCACCCTATATTCTTCATCTTTGCCTTTAAAACAGTAAAAATAACAACAAAGACTAGAGTCCAAGTGTAGGGATTACATGTAATTCACGTGTTTCTGCCCTGATTGGACCTGACCCCACTCGGGGAGTTTTTCATGATCAGTCTTTAGTCAGTTTATCTTTTTTTTGTGTGTGTGTCTTTTTGCCTTATCTATGGCCCCGGGTGGAGGTTTCCAGGCTAGGGGTCTAACAGGAGCTGTAGCTGCCGGCCTTCACCACAGCCACAGCAACGAGGGATCCGAGCCGCATCTGCAACCTACACCACAGCTCACGGCAACGCCGGATCCTTAACCCACTGAGCAAGGCCAGGGATCGAACCCGCAACCTCATGGTTCCTAGTCGGATTCGTTAACCACTGAGCCACAATGGGAACTCCTAGTCAGTTTATCTTGATGTATGGTTTATCCCTCCCAATAAGACTTCAATTTATTCATTTAGTTCTTAGACTGTTGAGGTGAGACTTTCTCGCATAAAATATCATCCCCACCAGTGTTCCTCTCTCATTATGCCTGAAATTTCCCCATAAAACTTAGTCTTTAGGTCGATCTAGAAAAATAAGGGCACTGTTTCCGGAATGTACACTGAGTTCAAGAAAGCAGAGGAAAAAGGAAGATACAATATTTGCATAGTTGGCATGGTAAAATAAAAGAATGAAATTTCAACCGGGTGTCAGAGTGTTCTTTTCTTCTTCATGACCACAATTTTGAGGCGCCATTCTTCCCAGAATGGCATCATAAACAAGGACTACAGACAGTCACACTATTCTCAGCTTTTAGGTAACAGCCTTGATATAGGTATAACAAAAGATTTGAAAAGAAAGCTAATCTGGCTGAACCACTCCCCTTATCTAATCTTCCCAGTCCCAACACCCCAGCAACAATAAATGCCTCCTGGCTGGGAAAGGAAAGAGAGTTTGAAGCCAGGTGCACTCTGGGCATCATGGTTCCTTGTCCCATCCCTGAGCTGAGTTAAGGATGGGGTGGAGGATCCAAGAGTAGAGCTAGTTTGTGTCTCAAAACAAAGTCTCCTGTTTTCTCCTATCTTGAAGCAACAGAAGAGAGACCAAGAGCAGCCTTCTCTAGACCTGTTGCCGAAACTCAGCCTCTGTCCACTGGTTCCCAATAGCAACTTGGAGACAGTTTTGGGTGAAGGAGAAAAAGATAGCTTTTATTGTTTTGCCAGGCGAAGGAGGCCACAGTAGACTAATGTCTTAAAGACTGTGCCCTCTCTTGGGAAGAATTCTGGGGAGTTTTATAGCAAAAAAGAGAAAAACAGGTTTTCAAATAGGAGTCAGGATTGGGACAAAACATGAATTCTCTTTTTTTGGGGGGGAATCCTAGTCATCCAAGCTGACCTCAGGAGAATCTCAGCATGATCCTAGCGGTGGTCTTCTGGGCTATTGCCTAGAATAGCAGTACTTGAGAAAAGGGCATATTGACCAGAGATTAGAACAAACTAGGAAAGTTCCTGAAAAACATCATGTGCTAATAATCTTTATCCTATCGGCAATTGTGCTCAGGGTGCCTAATCTTTAGTTTACAGGTGATTGTGTTTAGGGTGCAATAAAGTCAGAAGGACAAGGAAGGCTCTAAACTGTTCAGTTTTAAAGGATTCACTTCTAAAAGAAGCATAAGAAATATAACTTTCCTCTTAGCTGTGTAAGATGCCTACATCATTATGCGTATCCCCTGAGAAGAAACCAGGATCCTGCCCCAAGGCTGTGCTATTGTTGCTTGACTGGTCCTCCCTTGTCTTTTCATCCCTCTCCTTCCTTGATCAGCAACTGCCCCTTGGAACTCAGGGAAGGCGATGGAGGCTGAATGAGTCCCATTTCCTAAAAACAAAAAATGGGGGACACACGAAGGCTTTTGTGCCCAGAAGCCCAAAGGGCCCTACTCGGTTTCAGAACCACTGTAGACAGCAGCCTCCAAAGAATGACAACAAGGGGGATAAGGAGCAACAAGGCGAGTGCACAGCAGCCTAACCTTCGGTGATGGTTAATATTATTAGCTGGACCACAGTGCCCAAATACGTGGTCAAACATTATCTGAATATTTCTGCGAAGGTGTTTCAGATGAAATTGACATTTAAATCTGTGGACTTGGAGTAAAGCAAATTGGCCTCTGTGCTGTGCCTGGGCCTCATCCAATCAATTGAAGGCCTGAAAAAAACAAAAGACTGATCTCCCCAAGCAAGATGAACTTTTGTGTTTAACAGCAGACAACCTTCAGACATGAACTACAACGTCAATTCCTCCTTTGTCTCTAGCCTGCCGTCCTACCTAATAGATTCTGGATTTGCCACCATAATCACACAATCCATTTCCTTAAAATAAATCTGTCTCTCTCTATATACCTCCTATTGGATCTGTTTCTTTGGAGAACCCTGACTAATGCCTCTTTCCTATGCCCATAAGAAGGATGTGGAGGAGTTAAAGAAAGCCAACAGATTGAAATGGGTGAACTGGACAAGGAAGCTGCAGACTGAGCCACTTGAGGCATGGTGGAACTGCAGACAACCACGTAGAAGCATCAAGGACAGATGTGAAAGAGGTCAACATACTTGAGAACTACAAAAAGTCACACATAGAGAAGGCCAGCACAGAATGGAGAAAGAGCAAAACCAAGAGGCAGAGGGCTCTCCCTACAGTTGGTAAGAATCTCCTTGGACTTAGCATCAACCTCAGGACAGAAAGAATGAAGTGAAGAATCTGTGGGGTATTAAACTTGAACATGATAGATATATAAACTTCAACTGGTCCATGCCACTGGGAGATGGCAATCCCATCATCAGAATTGGTCTCCTTCTATGTCTCTTCACACTGCTTTTCCCTCCAAGTAGTAGGTTTTATTATGACATCAGCTTTCCCCACAAGCTTGAAAACCTGGCTTATAAGTACCCGAAGTCTAAGTTCTCCTAGTAACTCACAATATAACAAATCTCAGGAAAACTAATTTGCCTATTTGGGTCACATCCCCAGCCTTGAACAGATTACTGCATCCAGAGCTAGAATGTACCTTTTTTTTTTTTTTTTTTTTGTCTTATCTAAGGCCACACCCGTGGCATACGGAGGTTCCCAGGCTAGGGGTCTAACAGGAGCTGTAGCCGCCAGCCTTCGCCACAGCCACAGCAACGCGGGATCCGAGCCGCGTCTGCAACCTACACCACAGCTCACGGCAACGCTGGATCCTTAACCCACTGAGCAAGGCCAGGGATCGAACCCGCAACCTCATCGTTCCTAGTCAGATTCGTTAATCACTGAGCCACGAAGGGAACTCCTAGCATGTACTCTTGGCCAAATCCCCCAAATCACCTGTTTGATAGGAAGGGAGGGGGTGAGTCAGGAGTTAAAGCTGGATTCACCAAACCACAGGGGATGGGATTCCATCAAGAATGAAGCCAGGGTGGGAGTTCCCGTCATGGCTCAGTGGTTAATGAATCCGACTAGGAACCATGAGGTGGCAGGTTCGATCCCTGGCCTTGCTCAGTGGGTTAAGGACCTGGTGTTGCCGTGAGCTGTGGTGAAGGTTGCAGACGCGGCTCGGATCCCGTGTTGCTGTGGCTGTGGCGAAGGCCGGCGGCTACAGCTCCTGTTAGACCCCTAGCCTGGGAACCTCCATATGCCGCGGGTGCAGCCCTAGATAAGGCAAAAAGACAAAAAAAAAAAAAAAAGAATGAAGCCAGGGTGACTGAAGTGCATGATCCCTGCTTTGAGGGACTCACCAGTCCAGTTGTGAGCTGGCAAGATTTCATGTAAATAAATTCTGCTTCACAGTGCCCAGTATTAAAAAGGAAGCATGCACAAGGTAGTGTAAGCACACCAAGAACCAGACAGGCCTCTGTGCTGGGAGGAGGAAACCACTCGCAGAGAGATGATCTCTAAGCTGGGCTGGCAAGAATGTCAGCCTCCAGGGACTGGCAAATGGATCCAGTACTTTGTACAGATCTGTAAATGGCAACCCACACCTCAAGGGAGATTTAGAGGGAAACCCCAGATGGAAACCCTAACCTCCTTATGGTGTGCTTTTTATTTCAAGCACCACACTGCACAGGGGGTGCTTTAAACTAGGAGTTACTAAGGTGTTAAGGGAAGTCATTCTAGTCAACACCTTACCTTTAGGCTTGTCTTACCTGAGTCAAGAAAAATGGAAAATTGAGGAAATCACCATATAATTAAAACAAGTACATTACTTAAGCTGAGTTATAAAGTAACATAAGGCATAAACCTTGTCTCAAGCAAAAAAAAGAAAACCAATTAAGCAGGAAATTTTACTGAGTAACTCCTGTGTGCAAAGCGCAGCACCACATGCCATCAAAGATATTTTTTAAAGGATGAAATGTGGTTCATGTCTCTCCATAAAGATATTGTATTAAGTGTGTGGGAATGAAATGCAGACATAGGAGTAAATAGGTTAGGCATTTAAATCATGAATGACAAAGACCCAAAAGAGTGATGGGGATGACAAGTGTCAAATCTCTGGGGCTGCTAAAAATTAGAGAATGAAGAAATTAGAAAATGAGAGGGCCATGAAAAAAGAACATTTAACTAGACATTGAATAAGGAAAGTCTTACTCAGTAAGTGATTTGATTTATAAAAAATTATCCGGAGTTCCCATGATGGCTCAGTGGAAATGAATCTGACTAGCATCCATGAAATGCAGGTTCGATCCCTGGCCTTGCTTAAGGATCTGGCACTGCTATGGGCTGTGATGTAGGTTACAGACATGGCTCAGATCTGGCATTGCTGTGGTTGTGGCATAGACCAGCGGCTACAGCTCCGATTTGATCCCTAACCTGAGAACCTCCATATGCTGCAGGTTCTTCTCTAAAAAGACAAAACAAATTTTTTTTAATTAAAAAAAAATTTTTTAATTATCTTTAGGGAGTTCCCTTGTGACATAGGAGGTTAAGGATCTGGCACTGTCACCGTAGCAGCTTGGATCACTGTTGTGGCATGGGTTCAATCCCTGGCCCAGGGAACTTTCAGATACTATGGGTGAGGCCCAAAAAAAAAAAAAAAGAAAAATAATTAGCAACCTCTCTGATTTACATGTATATTAAGTAAAAGAGTAACTGAGACGTTCATATATTGCTGATGAACGTAAAATAGTACAACCACTTCAGAAAACTGTTAACTGTTGCTTATAAAGTTAAAAATTCTCCTACCCCACATTCTAGCAATTCAACTTCCAAGACCAATGAAAGCACACGTCTACTGAAAGACTCTGTTGAAGAAAAAGTGTATAGTAGCCCAAACTGAAAACAATCTAAATGCCATCAACAGAATAGACAAATAAATCATGGAATAGGTACTACTGAGCAATGGAAAAGAATGAGCTGGCAACACATGCAGCAGCAAGGATGAATCTCCCAAACATTATGTTGAGCAATAGAAAATGTATTTGATGTGATTGGTTTATATGAAATTCAAGAGCAAGTGTAAGCCATGTGAAAAGAAATCAGAACAGTGTTTGTCTACTGTGGTAAGGACTAACTGGAAGGGGACACTAAGGAATGTTCTGGAATGTCGGGATCATAGGTACTGGATACAGTTATCAAATCTCATTAAATTATATAATTAAGATCTATGTTTTACTATATGTAAATTCTCTTACAGATTAGATTTTAAAACTCTTTGTATACTTTGAAGCTTTTTTTTTTTTTTTTTTGACAAGTGGGTATTTCCACCTTACTTGTTGCTTGGATTCTAAATTTTCTATGGGCTCTTCATTTTCTACACCCATTCTACAAACCCGGGTGATTTTTTTCAGGGACTGGAAATTGTATAAAACCTTTTTTTTTTTTTAAAGCCTGTGACTAAATCAGTTTTAAAAGATACATTTAAGTAATGAAGCCTTGTGTTAAGGGTGAAACTGGTAACTTAAAGAGACTACTGCCATTTTCGTCCTGAAAAGGTCGGAATACGAATACCAAAAAAACTGAGAACTTAATAAAGAAAAAAATAAACCTAAAACAATACTCTACCAATGAAATTCTGTTTTTCACTATCATATTGATTTTATAAGGTTACACACTTGGACACTGATCACTCTATTGATCAGATACGAATACTGATCTCTAATAATCCAAGGATCTAAATTCTTTCATTACTATAACAACTTTCTAAACACCAAACACACACCACAAGTTTAATTCAATTAAGGACAGAGCAGTAATTTTCAAAGGGGATGGGGACAAGGAAGCAGAGAAGAAAAGGCAGTTATCAAGGGTAGCAAAAAAAAAGAACTACCTATTGTTTTAATAAACATATTTAAAAGTTTGACTAAATTTTCTTGGCCAGGCAGGATTTTTAAAAGCTGTGATGATCAACCAAGTGCGGCAGCGAAAGACAGAAAGCACCCTGTTTAAAAGGGGCTTTCTCAAGTTGGGGGGTGGGGAGAAGTTGAGATTTTTACGCTTGTCAAAAGAAATTGTGGGATGAGAAAGTTATGAGACACTGCAGTGGAGAACACAGAGGAAGCACCGCACAAAGCTCCTGCTCTTAGTCTCACGAGGGCTCTTGAATTACATCCTGAACCATATAATCCTATATACCATTACATACCAGGAGTAAATAGGTCAGACAACCCGCCATAACAACCATGACTGCAGAGAAGTTCCATGACTGTGATAACTTGCCTCAACTCCTTCACAAGGATTTCAGAAACCTGTTGTCATTTAAAAGAAATTGGTTTCATTTCTCTAATCTTCTTAGTTCTTTACATTTTCTATACATTTCCCTTAAGGGATTTAAGTTGGGTTGATCGCAACATGAGGGAGGCAAAAACAAGGTTTCAACGGTCCTAGGGAAAAGGGGAAGTTACATGGGTTAGCCCAACATTTTTGTTTTCGAAAGTCAAATGGATCCAAAATGTCTGCTTCACCCCAAAATAATTAAGGTTCGTTCTTCCTGTGAAGCCCCATGACATTATCATCTATAGGAGTCATTTAGAACCAAGCATACTGCTTTTTTTTGGTCTATCATTTTGACCAAATCTTAAGGCTCTTTAAGGAAGCAGAATTTCCCTGGAGAGCAATGCAAATGATGAAACATCACCTTCTTGCCCACAACACCCAATTCAGAGTAGAGCAATAGACAGTAATGGGTGATCTCAGTAACGTGGCCTTTCACCAAGCTCTCATTTCTCATAATGAGTCTCATATCTCATATAAGAGATACTCTGCCCACTTCCTTTGAGCAAAAAGCACCACTATGCCTGAGTCAGGAGCTACTCTTCAAATTTCTCACAACAATTATTTAAAGACTTTGTAAGAACTCCATTTGGAGAGCTTCTTATTTTCTATGACTATTGCCTGAAAATAAGAGTCTATTCTGTAATGCTTATTTCTGTGACTCTCTATTTCTGATAAAATAGTACCAAATGTAATAAAATAACCTCTAAGATTTCTTCCTCCTTAAAAATCAACAGCCTAATAATCCACAGATCTAAATTCTTCAGTTTTTAATAATCCAAGTATCTAAATTCTTCACCCTTCTGGAGTTCCCGTTGTGGCTCAGTGGTTAACAAATCTGACTAGGAACCATGAGGTTGTGGGTTCGATCCCTGGCCTTGCTCAGTGGGTTAAGGATCCGGTGTTGCCGTGAGCTGTGGTGTAGGTTGCAGACGCAGCTCGGATCCCGCGTTGCTGTGGCTGTGGCGAAGGCCAGCATCTACAGCTCCTGTTAGACCCCTAGCCTGGGAACCTCCATATGCCGCTAGTGCGGCTCTAGATAAAAAGGCAAAAAAGACAAATAAATAAATTTTTCACCCTTCAGTTCCAGGTTTACTATGTCATCTCAAATATTTTCAGAAATCTTCATCATGTAGAAATTGGAGGAAATTAGCCACCTGATTAAAGGCATACATTTTAAAAAATGAGTGTAGTGTGCTAAGCAATGAGAAAGAGAGCCATGGTTGTATTACTTCCTCCAAATAGCATCTAGCTAACAACCAACACATGGCTAGATCTAAAATATGTTCAGCCCATCGGATAAATATCAAATACAAGAATAAGATGCATGGGAGTTCCCAATGTGACACAGTGGGTTAAGAATCCAACTGCAGCCGAAAACTGGCACAACACTGTACATTAACTATACTTTAATGAAAACAGTTAATTTAAAAAAAGAAAGAATCCAACTGTAGCAGCTCAGGTCGCTACAGAGGCATGAGTTCAATCCGCAGCCTGGCACAGGGGGTTACAGGATCCAGTGTTGCCTCAGTAGCAGCATAAGTTACAACTATGGCTTGGATTCAATCCATGGCCTGGGAATTGAACTTCCGCATGCTGCAGGTGCAGCCATTAAAAAAAAAAAAGGAGGGGGGATAATGGAGTTCCTGTTGTGGCTCAGTGGTTAACGAATCTGACTAGGAACCATGAGGTTGTGGGTTCGATCCCTGGCCTTGCTCAGTGGGTTAAGGATCCGGCATTGCCGTGAGCTCTGGTGTAGGTTGCAGATGCGGCTCAGATCCTGTGTTGCCGTGGCTGTGGCGAAGGCCGGCAGCTACAGCTTCTGTTAGACCCCTAGCCTGGGAACCCTCCATATGCCGCAGGTGTAGCCCTAGAGAAGGCAAAAAGAGAAAAAAGAAAGAATAAGGCACATGAATTCCATATTAGCAAGTACACGGCTGGAAATATGGTAGCAGGGAAGTGCAGAATTGCAAGTTAGGATCAAATTAATGCTCGGTTCTGGATTACCAGCAATATATTACTTCACTTACCATTTGTCTTTTAAAGTTCCAAAAATGATTTAGTTTGAGTTAAAATAAATAAAGAAGTAAAATAAAAAAGGAGTTCCCACTGTGGCTCAGTGGTAATGAGCCCGACTAGTATCCATGAGGACGCAGGTTCAATTCCTGGCTTTGCTCAGTGGGTTAAGGATAGGGCATGCTGTGAGCTGTGGTGTAAGTCGAAGATGTGTCTGGGATCCCACAGCGTGGCTGTGTATGGGGCATAAGGTGGCAGCTGCAGCTCCAATTAGACCCCTAGCCTGGGAACCTCCATATGCCATGAGTTATAGCCCTGAAAAGCAAAAAAAAAAAAAAAAAAGAAATAAAGCAAAATAAAAATAAAAAGAGTTAAGCAGTTGAAGTCCTAGGGGCCAGATCTCTTTCTGCCACTGGGGTTGGGGGGCATAAAGAAGACTACTGTAGAGGCAGAGTGGGCTGATTCAACCAATCATTCTACAAATGAAACTGAGAATAATGGGGATACCAATGGAGATATTGGGGGTCGGGCAGAATAAAGGCAGGCCAGGGCAGGCTTTAGAGTCAGGGATACTCAAGTGTGACTCCCACTCAGTCACTCTCTCTGTGACCTCTAGCAACTAACATCTGTGAACCTCCATTTCCTCATCTGTAGAAAGCAGAGAAAGAACGACCAAAGAGGGATGTTGAAAGGATTGATTGTGTTGACGTATATAAAATGTGTCGGTTACACTCAATGCTTAGAAAATATTTTTCCCTTCCCCTCCTCTACAAGAACAGATATTAGGATCTTTACTTCTCACTTTTGAAAGCTACTTAATTCAGCATGTAAAGCACTACACCACCACTGAGAAAAATCAGCGCCTATTAGGGCACAGCATTTTCAAAATGGTAAGTATTTAACTTTGTCATACTCACAAATGTTTACCTTGTCATAAGGTGAATAATTATACAAGTATTGGATAGCGCATGTCGTAGTGGTTGACTTACTGTAACTTCATGCCATTAGATAATTTCAGGGAATATCTTTATGGCCAGCTTCAGAGAAATTCTGAAATGATCAAGACACACTCCCCACCCCACAGAAATGGCCAGAATTTTAGGAGAGAGATCAATGTTAGTACCTCTGACACGTGCACTGCATCTTCTCACTGTTATCTATTAGCCAAACTCTCTCCAAGCACAAGATGCTATGGTATTGAGTTTGAACTCCACAGACAGTTTTATCATGCTATAAATTAATTTATAAACCTCCAGACACAGTTTGATTAAATTGGATTGATTTTTGTAATAGAAAGAACAGATCACCCTCAGTTGTTGCTGCCAAAATACAAATATGCATCTATGTATTGCAAAAGATGGAAGGAGAGATTGGATTAAGATGGCGGAATAGAAGGACTGGAGCTCAACTTCTCTCCCAAATAACAGCAAAAATACAACCAAATGCTGAGCAGCCTTCAACCAAATGGACTGTAAACTTCCAAAAAAGATACTCTGCTCCAGAAGACACAGCGGAGACAACATCAAGAGGTAGGAGGGGCGATTACGCGATAGAAGCAACCCCATACCTCCCGGGTGGGAAGCCCCACAGACTGGAAAGTAACTGCATCACAGAGACTCAGCTACAGGACTGAGAGTTCTGAGCCCCACGTCAAACCCC
>PVHT020004020.1:44022935-44052364 GCA_004024745.2 Catagonus wagneri | reverse complement strand
TCATATGAAATCTCTTATAACTGGAGTCTAAAACACTGCACAAATGAACATCTCAACAGAAAAGAAAATCACGAACATGGGGAACAGACTTGTGGTTGCCAGGGGGGCGGGGGAGGGGTGGGAGGGAATGGGGATAACTAGTGCTTTAATGATGGAATAGCAAGGAGCTCCAACTGTAATACACGGGGAACTATATCTAATTACATGTGACAAATCCATATATGTACATGTAATCGGGTCACCACATGGTGCAGTTGGAAAATCTGACAGAAATCTGTAAACCAGCTATAATGCAAAAATAAAAAAATAAATAAAAAAAAAAAAGAATAAAAAAGAGTGCTGCAGTGAAAAAAAAAAAAAAAAGAAACAGCTAAGCAAAGGTGGACCATCCGAAAGAGCTGTGCAGTGCTGGCCCGCTGAAGTAGTGGCTACTCTTCCGGTCCTGCTAGAATTCAGGGTCAGTTTGAGGACAAGCACTATTCACCCCTAGCTACAGTGTATGAATCCAATCCATCCGAAAAAGCACTATCCAGGGAGGTGTGTCTAAAACAAATTGTCATAGTGAGCAGGTGGCCCGAGGCAGGTATTAGGAGAGGTGCAGAGAAGATAAGAACAAGGAATGTGTCCAGTAGAGGAGAGGAAGGAGAAACTTCTGGAGAAATTTCAGAAGATTTAGCAATTGCCTAAAGTGGAGCTTTACATTCTATTAAAGGAATGTTGCTTGGTCAGGCTGAGTGCTTTGGAATGTTCCAGAATAGAACACATAGGAAGAATAAGACAGTTTAAAAGAGGCTTGACGTTAATGTTACAAAACTTTAGATAGAGGGGAACAGAGGCAGGTGGCTTTGACAAACCCAAAAAGAATTAATTCAACTACTTGAGAGGGCTGATTGAGTCAGTAACATCTAATAAATTTTGAGCAATAGTTTATGTAGGTTTAAAACTCTAGAACTTGGCTTGACAGCTTATAGGATTAAAGGTGTGAGGGTTTGTATATAAAATATAATTTTTTTCCCTAAAAATCTTTTA
Organism: Catagonus wagneri; assembly: GCA_004024745.2. Classification (NCBI taxonomy): domain Eukaryota; kingdom Metazoa; phylum Chordata; class Mammalia; order Artiodactyla; family Tayassuidae; genus Catagonus; species Catagonus wagneri. Next base: position 44,051,335 of record PVHT020004020.1, on the reverse strand, counting down.
AGAAGTTGCCTTGTGGCTCAGCAGGTTAAGGATCCAGCATTATCAGTGCAGTAGCTTCGGTTGCTGCCGTGGTGCTGGTCCATCCCCTGGCCCCGGAACTTCTGACATGACTTTCCTAAAGTTTTAAAAAAGAACTGACTTCTATTTTGTAATAATACGTATCTATAAAAAATGCTCTGTAAGAAGAGGTGTTGTTTTTGTTTTCATAGTTTACACTCCGAAAGCTTTCTACGCCCGAAAGGGAGTGCCTCTTCATTGTTCAGAACACAAGCACGATCATTTGGTGCGAGTATAATGAAGAAGGCAAACAGCAACCTTAGGGAATGCCAGAACCTCCCGGGTATGTGTCGGGACCTTTATTTTGGCAAATTGGAACTTGCGTATTCCCATAATAAGTAATGTGATGCTGTTTATTTCTCAACTACTTAAAGAAAGGTGACATTGTCTCCTCCCCAAAATCAAACAAAATACAATCTGCAGAAACAGATCTACAGGATTATCTTCTGAGTATTTTAACAAAAGATAAATGTCACCAGAGAGCTGTATCGATTTGGTTGTGCTGGTGTACCATTTATAGAAAACCACTCAAACATGGCCACTTACATAATCTGCTTAAGAAACTGGACCAAATATGCAAAAATTGAGGGTCTACTCTATGGACAATTACAGTTATGATACCCAGTGAGAGCTCTAGATGAATACTGGATGGGTTTCATTTCTAAATATTTGGAATCTTTTAGTTACTTAATTCACTTAGAATCAAAACCTTAGAATACTTATGGAAGTTACCCAAAAGAAACAACAAAAACGGACTATTCAAACTGTTTAGTGGCAGCATCAAATCATCAAAAAAAAAAGTTTTTTTTTGTTTTTTTGTCTTTTTAGGGCTGCACTTGAGGTATATGGAGGTTCCCATAGGGGTCAAATCGGAGCTGTAGCTGTTGGCCTACACCACAGCCACAGCAACACCAGATCTGAGCCACATCTGCGACCTACACTGCAGCTCAAGGTAACGCTGGATCCTTAACCCACTGATCAAGGCTGGGGATCGAAGCTGCATCCTCATGAATACTAGTCAGAATCGTTTCCACTGAGCCACAATGGGAACTCCCCTCATCAAAAAATTTTAAAAACAGTTTATTGGTTCAAAACATGAGACATATACTTTTCTGTCCTGTGAATGTCCAAAATGCCCAGAAAGGATTAGCAAACTAGAGCTGGTATAAAAAACTGCAGTCATGGATTTTTTCAAAGTGTTCATTTTTTAAAGTATGGACTTTCTAGACTCAAGTAGCCAAAGGACACTCATATTTGGAAGATAAATAAATTAGCTTCTAGCAAACAGACCAATGAATCTGCAAGGAGATTCAATTTTTTTTTCTTAACAAGGGCAATTTTCAAAAAGGCGAGAAAACCACAACCTGTGAAGGGCATCTTTCCAGCACTCCAGTGGGATTGAATAGGTCTCCCTGAGTTTTCTTCTCACTAGAATTTATAGCCCATTAGGGATGATATCTCAGCGGAGTAAGTGCTTAGCACCACTCTGGCTGGAATCTCCCCAGCCATAAACATTTCGAAAATACACATCTAAGCCAGCCTCGGCAGGGAGCCAAGACGATACAGTAATCCACTTAGACAGCTCCAAGAGTGAAGCTGGGGCAGAGATAAGCAGCATTGGCTGAATTTTCACAGTTTCCCTCTCACCTGTTGAGCCCAGACACCTGGCTGTGCAGCACAGGTGACCCTGCTGTGCTTGCCTAAGGCTTCAAGACTTCATGATCCAGAGTTCTTGTTCTGGGTCAGCGGGTTACGAACCCAAATAGTATTCAGGAGGAGGCCAGTTTAATCCATGGCCTCCCTCAGTGGGTTAGGGATCCAGCGTTGCTGTGAGCTATGGTTTAGGTCACAGATGAGGCTTGGATCTGGCGTTGCTGCGGCTGTGGCGTAGGCCGGCAGCTACAGTTCCGATTCGACCCCTAGCCTAGGAATTTCCATATGCTGCAGGTGCAGCCCTTAAAAAAAGAAAAGAAAAAAGCAAACAAAAAGACTCCATGATCCAACTTCTGTTACTGTAACCACATGCACCCCAGACACTTCACATTTGCCAAAGTGAATACATTTCCCTAATTCATACATAGATACTGAATTTAGCGGCTGAAATAAGACTCGGTGTTTTTCATTTTTAATTGTAACTTTAAGTTTCTCCCTGGTTCTCTTTCATGTATTCAGTAAATATTTATTGAATGTTTCCTATGTGTCAGGGTTTTCTTTACGGTTAAGCCAAATAGAAGAAAGGGAGCTACCAAGATCTGCCCTGTTCAGTTTTCTTCCAACTGAACAAAATCCCAAAGGAGTCCACAGTGTAGACTTGATGATTTCTCTGGCAGCTGCCAGCTGAGGGAAAACAAAGTGTCATCGCTGACTGGTGACAGATGGAAGTAATGGCTTGGGTTAAAAAAAAAATTACACGTTAATGGAGCAACAACATACAAAAAGCAAATTATTTTAGTTATAGAATGCTTAAGGTATGAAGTAGTATAAAAGCGTGATTTAGATAAGCCCTTTGGTGTTGCCAAAATACACGAAGATATGAAAATTACAATACTGTGATTATGAAATAGGTTAACACCCTCTATACACGCCCTACCTCTAGTACAATAAGCAGCATGCTTTCCTTTGCAAGTGACAGAAACCCAATTCAAAACTGTCTGAGCATAAGAGAGTTCACTGGCTTGTATGGAACTGGTCAAATCAGGGGATGGCTGGTTTCAGGATGACAGATCCAGGGTCTCAGATGAGCTTGTCAGTTCTCTCAGTTTTGTCTTATCTCTGTTCTGGACCTATTCTCTTCTATGCAGGTGGGCTTTTTCCACATGGCAGGGAAATTATCAGACAATGTCCCGCAGATAACATCTGCGCCCCCACCCCCACCCCCCGGCCACCTGCACCATGAAAAAGCAAAGGGCTTTCTCCTCCAACCCTAAGTGTAAAACCCCAGGAGGGATCTTCACTGGCCTGATTTGGGTTGCATGCCCTCGCCTACTAAAGCCAGGTAAAGGGGCTATTAGGAGTCCCTCGAATGTTCTGTGCCCACCGCGGAATAGGGGCCTGGTTTAGCAGCCCCACTGAAGTCACACGACTGCACTGCTGTGGGAGAGAACCAGTTCCTCAAAGGAAAAGGCCTGCAAACAAAGCCCAAACACATTCCTGAAGTTTCCAACTTCAAATCTGCCCTTGCCTTTTGGTTGAGCCTTGTTCCGTTGAATGTTTGACTAACACGGTTACATTTCTGGCTCATGGGTTCTTAAACTTCAACGTGCATCAGAAATATCTGCAGGGTTGTTAAAGCACAGATCTCTGGGAACCACTACAGTGTTTCTGATTCACCAGGTCTCTTTCTAAGTGATGTTGGTGCTCCTGGTCTGAGGACCACACTTTGAGAAACATTGCTTTGGAATTGATTTCTTAAATTGTCAAAGAGCGCCTTATCCAAATAAATACCATCCCTGGATAATATCTTGCAGGTAAAATCTTTCTGGTCCTCAAAGAATACGTCATTCAGATGCTGGTTACCACTAGGGACTTGAGCAAGTCACTTCACCACTCTCCCAATTTTTTTCTTGCGGAAATAGAAATAGCTTACTTCATACGGCTGCTGCAGAGATTAAATGTGATATGTAAGTATTTGCAAGCATTTAAACTGCTCCAGAGAATAGAGGGAAATCATCCAAAGTGTTTTCTAATAGAATCAAAATATCAATATTAAGTCCTGAAAAGGATGATATATTGCAGTCTCACCTATGAATTAACTACAAAAATCCTAAATAAAATATTACCAAATAGAACTCAGCTGTATATTAAAAGAATACGATGTCACAACCGAGTGAATGTGATTTCAGAATTGGGAAGATTGATAGGCTAAATCTATTCATATAGCTTCTGTAGTCATGGGTCTGAAGCAAAAAAATCACTTGGTCATTTCAACTGCTGGTAAGGCAATCAATATTGACCCCGGAGAAATTTTTTGAAGCCATAACAGATGAGTAGTAGATATGTCATTTTTATTTTTAGCTATCCAGCGTCAGCTTCCTAGTCTGGGGTCCGGAGTTTGGGTGACTCTTGGCAGAAAATGGGGGCCCAAAAGAAAAGCCAGGCGCTTGCTTTACGTGACCCTGGGAGCCTCAGTACAAGTGCCACCCCAAATCTGGTCAGCCAGAGACCCTCCCCTGGGACTCTGAGTCACGAGTGGGCAGTACGCAGAAGTGGAGGTGAACAGAACTGCCTGATGGCAGCAGAGGGGGCAGTCTTCAGGATGTGCAGGGCAGCAAAGAGCACCTCAACCCGACTGCTCATAATTTTGTCTGAAGCCTGGCTTTCCAGCCTTTTCTTTTCTTTTGGATCAGACAAAATTTGATTTTATGTTTAAAAGATCAGTACTATTGTGCCATTGCCTTTTTATTATTTATTTATTTATCTATTTATTTATTTATTTATTTATTTGCTTTTTAGGGCTGTACCTAGGCTAGGGGTTGAATTGGAGGGGTGACACCGGCCTACGCCACAGCCACAGCAGTGCAGGATCTGAGCCAGATCTGCAACCTATGCCACAGCTCACAGCAACACTGGATCCTTAACCCACTGAGCGAGGCCAGAGATCAAACCCACATCCTCACAGACACAATGTCAAGTCCTTAAACCGCTGAGTCACAACAGGAACTCTGGTATAATGCACTTTTTTTTTTTAATCTTTTTGCCTTTTCTAGAGCCGTACTCAAGTCATATGGGAGTTCCCAGGCTAGGGGTCTCATCGGAGCTGTAGCTGCCGGCCTACGCCACAGCTCACGGCAACTCTGGATCCTTAACCCACTGAGCAAGGCCAGGGATCGAACCCGCAACCTCATGGTTCCTAGTCGGATTTGTTTCTGCTGAGCCACAACAAGAATATCTGAGCACAGGTAAACTGAAGATATGTCTAAAGAAAAAATACATTCCTAAAGATGTTCCTAAGAAAAAGGAGATAACTAGGTCACGTAGAAGATGACCCCCTAAATTACTAATGTAGGTTTTTAGCAGAGAGCTTTCTGTTCAAGAATTCCCAGGCTGGACCTGGGAATCTTAGGATTCTCAGCACAGAAAATCTTCTCCAGATGCATCTGTTTTATAGCTAGAATTTACTGAATTCTATTTTCCTTTTTACGACTGCACCTACAGCATATGGAAGTTTCCAGGCCAGGAGTCAAATCGGAGTTGCAGCTGACAGCCTACACCTACGCGGCAGCTTGTGGCAATGCTGGATCCTTAACCCACTGGGTGAGGCCAGGGATCAAAGACAGTGGGTCAGATTTTTAACCTGCTGGGCCACAACAGGAACTCCAAGTTCTATTTTCTGAGGCTTTTTTAAAAAAATACGGATCATGGAGTTCTTGTGGTGGCTCAGTGGTTAACGAACCCGACCAGTATTCATGAGGACTTGGGTTCGATCCCTGCCCTTGCTCAGTGGGTTAAGGATCCGGCGTTGCCGTGAGCTGTGTTGTAGGTCACAGACACATCTCGGATCCTGCGTTGCTGTGGCTGTGACATAGGCCAGCAGCTATAGCTCTGATTCGACCTCTAGGCTGGTAACCTCCATATGCCTCGGGTGTGGCCCTGCAAAGACAAAAAGAAAAAAAAAGCATCATTTCATTTAAATTTCACAACTGCCTAATAATTTCACAACTTACACCCTGTAATACAAGGATGAGGAAGCAGAGGCTTCAAGAAGTAATGTGACTTGAATGTGAACCCAGGCAGACCAGCCCCAGAACTCTCCAGTCTAACCAGTAAGCAGCAATTTCCTGCTAGATAATAAATCCAAGATAACTTATCATCTGGGTCAAAGAGGCTTCCATTCTCCTATCTTGCTTCAATAATGTGATATAGGAATCCTTGCTCTTTTTGCAAGCACTCTTCACAGGATGCATCTAGTCTTTCCACATGTCCTGATTAAGTCTCTCTCCTGGCAGCCCAATGTAGTGTAAGGTTACTATGCTTAGGGACATATACACTAGAACTTAGCTTGCACCGGGGGGACTGGCTGTGTGATCAGAATCTAAAAGTCTGTTGAGTTGGGAGTTCAGACCCTGTGACTGGCCAAAGTGTGCACTGCTCCTCCTTGCTCTTTGAAACATCTTGCCGAGCGCGTGAGAAGGATCTGTGTTTCTGAGCCACAGTCTCAGCCATGTTGCTTTGGCTATGACGAGCAACAGCACGTGACGGCAACAGATGTGAGCAGAGATCTTTCTGATCACCCAGGTTCAGCTCGGACCCCAGGCCACATCCCTCTGGCCCCAGCAATTAGTAGCATGGAGGTCCCTTCTATTCTAGAGCAACTATCTTCAGAGGTGGAAGTCTCCAAGGCACAAGTGACAGGGTGGAAGATGGGCATGTAAGTTGGGGCTCCCACAGTGAGAAACGAGCAGGGAGAACTGTCCCTTGAAATGAGCGAGCACGCAAGAGGCCATTTCACCTGCCTAATCAAGGTCGTTTGAAGACTCACAAGTCCTCCAAGCACCATGTAACCTCAAGAGGTTTTGCCTGAGTCGTTTTCCAGGAATTGGGAGTCAGCAGTGTCTAGCTCCAGTTGAGCCAACTGAGACTGGAGAGGACCACCGACCCTCCAACTGAGCATGCGCAGGTGTCTGCTTGGTGACCTTTTGACGTCAGCGGGCCGCAAACTCCGCCCTCACAGGCGCTAAGCGCCTCCATTTTTGAACGTGCAGAAGCCTGCAGCGTAGTCACGCCTGCGCAGAAGGGGATTACCGCACCTTTCCCAATTACCTTTTGGCCCGCTCCCTACACTCCCCTCACCTCACACCACCCTACTTCGGTATTTTTTATCCAGTAAACACCTCGAGTACCGCCTGAGGTGGGTCTGAGGTGTGTTTTCTCTTCTTGTTTGGCTGCCTTGTGAATAAACGGTCACAGTAAAAGTTTTTGGTGCCTCTCCTTGCTTCAAGCTTTGCTGTCTCAGCACGCGGCTTGCTGGGCATCGGGCAAAAAAACTTGGTTCAGTAACAGCACTCTGAGAGATTCCCAAACGTACTGGGGATGGCGCTGTGGGGGCCAAGAGAAATTGAACTTGCTGATAATTGGGGGATATATGCAAATGAGAAGCACTGCTTGCACCCCCGAATCATCATATGCAAACTCAGTTACATTTTGAAGAGAACTGGGCATTTCTATCGCTCCTTTGCGGTCCTGCAATCTACACTTTGGACATTGGCGACGACTTTAAAGAGTGTCTCATTAACGACACACTCAGTATTTAAATCTTGCCAGGAGTGATCCAGCCTATTTTAACAGCGCTCAAGAATAGGATTCACTCCTTTCTGAAGCATTTCATTCTACATTTGGAAATGTTAATAAGGCAGGATCTTGAAAATTAACCCTGAATTTATCTCCCTGTAATGTTCACTCTTTAGTTCTACACCTGAGGCCAGACGGGTTAAGTGTAAGCCATCCTCCACAAAATACCTTTCAAAAATTTAAAGGCAGCCAGCCACCTGGGACATCACTTCTCAAAGCTAACTATGCTCTGCTTAGTTTGTTCAACTGTTCCTTGTGTGACATGTGTCAGGGCCCTTCGTGCTCCTGATTCTCTGAGTACTTTGCAGTTGTCTCTTTTCCTTATGAGACATGACATCTAGAATTGAATGTCATGTTTCTGGAGTAGAGAGTGAGCAATTGCAATTGTCATCCCTGCTTTTAAGATAATAGTCGTGCCTTTTTTTTTTTTTTGGTGGAAACCTCAAAATGGGTGTATACTGATATAACTGCTGCCTGCATTCCTTAAATCACTTTCACATGAGCTCCTGCTAAACTCTGCTTTTGCTTTGCTCAAGGCAGCTGCTGTGCTCTTGTGAGACTCAAATGCCCTTGGGGTAAATTCTAGCAACAGAGGAAATAGTCCATCCAATATCATTAAATCTGTGTCTCCAGATTCAAAACAATCTAGTGTCTTCGGTCACGAGTTGTGTCTTTTCATAAAAGAATAATTAAGTACCTTTTAAAATGCCGGATGGATGGTGGTTTTTCTAATGTTTTAGCAGTTATGCCTTGCTATGCAAATGTAAAAACGGTCTAAGAGTTATAACCAATTTTTGGTTTTCACATCAAATTTTGGTTTAGTTTAGAAATATCTTTACTGGGGTTACCGCTGTGGCACAGCAGAAACAAACCTGAGGATGCAGGTTCGATCCCTGGCCTTGCTCAGTGGGTCAGGGATCCAGCATTGCTGTGGCTATGGCTGTAGCCAGCAGCTGTAGCTCTGATTCAACCCCTAGCCTTGGAACTTCCATGCTGCAAGTGAGCCTCCCCCCCCCAAAAAAAAAGAAAAACTTTACTGCTTTAGTTCTGAGAACAACAGATTCTTAGGAAAATAAGGTAGAATATTTGTATTACGCTTAAAGACACCGTGTCAGGGAAATAGCTACTTTAATGGTTATAAAGTCTAACTCAAAATATAATATTATAATTCAGTTTTCAGCAGTTAAGGGTTTGAAAAAGATTAAAATTCAAGTAAGGGTTAGAAATGTTTAGGAAGCCTTATAGAATTTTTCAAAGCAATCAATTGTTGCCCCTTTGTCTAAGTTTAGCTTAAATAAGTGTTTAAAACCTCAGACATCAGTGTTACACAAGCCAAGTGTCAGTGCTAATGCTGCAGAGCTTGCAAGAACCAATGTCTGCATATCTGTCTAACACAGGAAGTGGAATTTCTCAAGTCCTTCCAAGTAAGTGAGTTTCTAGGTTTTTTAAAAACTTATTTGGGTCATTTTTTTTTTAAATCTTACAAACAATTCAGCTGAAACTAGTTTGTTAGTTCAAAACAAATTACTTCATGCTTCATCATTCTTTGGTATTTTAAATCACATCTGAGCCTCAACCTAATCATCACTTTATCCAACATGTAATGCCATAAAGGGAAGATTACAGGATATTTTGGGCCAACTTTGGTGATTATATACTTGAAATATTTTATTTCGCTAAAAGTAGAGAAACGAGAAAGCTTCTTGAAAAAACACTGAATAACAGAAGAAAACCAGATGTTAAATTAGTCAGTCTACAGAAAGACACTGTGCAACCCACTGGTGTGCAGATGGACAGAGTCCATCCAGGACTGGCCCTTCCTCCCCTCCTTACCCAGAGAGCAGGGTTCTGGGTGGCATTTCTAGAAGAGGAGTTCGCAGAATTAGGTGGTGATGTTTGAAAAGTGACCAGAAGAGTAAATGCATTCTTCTCTGTCCTTAAGTTCTGCCTCCCCGGATGGCCCAACCCCAGATGGGAACAGGGCTTGGAGAGTGTTTCCCCACCACCCCACTCAGTGGGAGATGGCTCTTTACTTGTGTCTGGTCCAGTCTTGCTCAGATAAGGGCTGTCAGTGACAGCCACCCAAAGGACAGCTGAGCACATGGCGCCCATGAGATAGGAGGTGGGACAAAGGCTGGTCATTCCTGACAAGCAAGCAGTGTGTGGAAACCCAACTGCTCTGGGTGTGACCAGCCAGCACAGCAGAGAGAGAGAGGAGGCTCACTTGCATAGAGGCTGCGTGGCCTCTGGGAGCTAACCTGCCCTTGACACTGGGTCTCCTGGTTCAGGCCAAACATTCATGCTTTTCTCTGCCCACTTCTTCCTATGTCCATCTCTCCTCTCCTTTCCTCTAGTGCAATCTTTTTTTTCCCCTTCTTTTTAGGGCCGCACGAGCAGCATATGGAAGTTCCCAGGCCAGGGGCTGAATCGGAGCTACAACCACCAGCCCACGCCACAGCCACAGCAACGCGGGTTCCTTAACCCACTGAGCGAGGCCAGCAATCAAACACATGCAAATGGATACTAGTCAGGTTCTTAACCCACTGAGCCTCAATGGAAACTCCTCCAGTGCAATCTTAATTTGGTCACAAGGTCAGAAGGGGTGGGTGGGGAGAAGGGAGGAAGGAATTGTAAATGTGTATCTGAATTTTTCAGGCTTTACGTAGACCAGGGCTTTATAATTTCAACCTGCCAATAATGGAGCCCATCCCTTAAAGCAAGGATGACTCAAATCCAGCTGCTGGGGAATTGCTGTAGTGGCTCAGTGGTAACGAACCACACTAGAATCCACGAGGACATAGGTTCGATCCCCGGCCTCCATCAGGGGGTTAAGGATCTGCCATTGCCATAAGCTGTGGTGTAGGTAGCAGATGTGTCTTGGATCCTGCCTTATTCTGGCTGTGGTGTAGGCAGGCAGCTGTTGCTCTGATTGGATCCCTGACCTGGAAACTTCCATATGCTGCAGGTGCAGCCCTAAAAAGCAAAAAAAAAAAAAAAAAAAAAATCCAGCTGCTGGGAGAGCCCCTCCAGGTACAGGTGAAGAATATCAGCACCATTTGGGTGGGACGGAATGGAAATTACACATTATTTATAAAGTTTTCTGCAATTGAATGACTTTAGAGAAAATGGCAATGGATAAATTTAATTCACAATAAACTAAAAATACTTATAAGGCTAATTCCTCTAGGTTCTATACATAAGTAGGATAAGCACATAAAAAAGAAGGTAACAAAACATATGCAATTCTTGGGAAAATTAACGTTGGCAAGTGTTATTAATCACTCTTTTTATTATTATTATTTTTTAAAATGTTATGGCTGTACCTGCAGCATATGGAAGTTTCCAGGCCAGGGACCAAATCTGAGATGCAGTTACAGAAACCCGCCATGACCAGGCCCAGGACAGAACTGGCCACCCAGGCCACTGCAGTTGGATTCGTAATCCACTGTACCACAACTGGAACTCTATTTTTAATTGCTGCTAATGAATCTAGTTTTTTGGCGGCATACCACATGGTTGACCATAGACTCTCACTTTATTTTTGCAAAACATTATATGCACAAAGTGTAGACTCAAATATTTGTATAAGGTTTATTATTTTTAAAATCCCAGCTATTCCCCACCCCCAACATGTCATCCCATCAACATCCCACTTCTGTTTTCCATTTCCGAGAGCAATGCTTTTAAACCATTTTTGCTCATTCCTGTGATACTTTTTTCTTTATAATCTAATATCATTAATATTATATATCTGACAGTATTTTATGTATTATTTGAATTTTTTTCATGTTTGAAATGTATGGAACTTTAGATCCTTTTACTGGGGAGAAAAGCATTTTTTCCTTTTTTGTTTTTTAACAGTTTTATCAAGGTTTAAGTTATATACTATAAAGGTGTATAAAAAAAGTATACCCACTTATACAATTCAGTAGTTTTCACCGAGTTGTGTCACCATCACTGCAATGTAATTTTGGAACATATTTATCACTCAAAAAAGACCATACCCATTGGCAGCATCTATTTTCTTAGATAACAGTTATAAATTATAAAGGTCACTAAAACCACCAACTTCTCCAAATAAAAGAATTACCACAAAAGCAAAGAAAACAAATTACATCACTAAAGAATTTTAAAATTATAAAAGAAAATGACAGAAAAAAAGAGCAAATATGTTGGTCAAGTGAAAAAGTGCTTACTTACCTTGTAGAAATACACAGACTTTCAGATTAGAGCACAAGACAAGAACCCAACCCTATAGCATGTAAAAGAAACACATCTGGAACAAAGCGATTCACAAGGGTTGAAATTAAGAGGCAAAAGTAAGCTAGGCAAATGCAAATAAAAAGAAAGCAGGAGTTGCAATCTTAATATTCAGCAATAGAAATTCATACCAAAAACCATGAAATGAGACTAATGATACTTATAAAATCAAATTAAACAATTTAAATGATAATGTAACTGGTGTAGTGTATATGCACTTAAACCATTGTCAAACAGTCAAAAAGCAGAAATTATAGGAGATATAAGGGAGAGTAGATACACTTATATTAGAAGACTTTAATTTGCATCTCTGCATCCAAAGCAGATCAAAGAAATTTTTAAAAAGGATGTGAGAATATAGACAATATGAATAAAACAATAAGGTAGAGCTCGTCAACATACCCCATTTCATTGAATGTGAGATGCCATTAATTGTAAAAACCTGTCATTTTTTAATACAGCATGAGAAAAGAAATGTTATCAATTAAGCTGACACAATGCTTTGAACAGCCTGCAAAATGCATGAAGAAGTCTTACTCTCCTATGCTTGTTATGAATTTTATTTCACCTTTTTTTGAGGGATTTAGCACTTTCTCCTAAATTCAATTACTCCCTTTGGTGTGCAGTACGTATCCTCGTGCATGTATCTTAAGAACAAAATGCCACACAGATTCATCTCCACATAGTTGTTGTATCCTTTATGGTTTGAAGGTTTTGCATAATCTTTGGTTATTTTTTGCGAGAAAATGCGGAATTGTAGTAATTCCATCAACGATATTTGCTTTACTAAATCAAATTTACACCTTTCAAGCCTTTCTATGTACCCAATAACTTTTAGATTCAATGCCAAAATACACTGCAACCTTTTCAACCACATTTAAAATGGTAATTAAACCCAATATGTACAGAGCCAGTAACGTAAATATAACTGAGTTGAAAGATCAATGATATAAACATCTGTGACCAAGTTTATGCCTATGCTGGCAAGAACAACTGCATTATGATTGCCATCTGGCCAAGAATAATTGTAAGATGCCAAAATTAAAAGATGAATCTCCAGCAGGGATGTTAAAATGTGAAAGAAAAAAATTTGTGGCTGGAGGTAATGAAACATTGTATACCGTAATTCCTTGAAATAGATAACTTCATTTTCAAGTGCCCACTGAAAATTAACCATTTAACCATATTTTGGCCTATAAAAAACCCAAATTTTGAACAATAATACAGGCCAGGCCACATTTCCTAATCACAACACAATAAAACTAGACTTACTAACACTGTCACAAAATAAAAGCTTTTCTACCCAAATACGTAAAGAAAACAAATTCTCGTACGTAACTCTTGGATCAAGAAGGATATACTTGGAGTTCCCTTGGTGGCTCAGTGGTTAATGAATCCGACTAGGAACCATGAGGTTGCGGGTTCGATCCCTGGCCTTGCTCAGTGGGTTAAGGATCCGGCATTGCCGTGAGCTGTGGTGTAGGCTGCAGACGCGGCTCGGATCCCGCGTTGCTGTGGCTGTGGCGAAGGCTGGCAGCTACAGCTCCTGTTAGACCCCTAGCCTGGGAACCTCCATATGCCGCGGGTGCGGCTCTAGATAAGGCAAAAAGACAAAAAAAAAAAAAAGAGGGATATACTAAAATACTAGGCAACTGCAAGAGGTACAGATGCGAATGGTACTCTCAAATTTAAAGTACACTGAGGAAGTTCCTGTTGTGGCTCAATGGAAACAAGCCCAACTATTATCCATGAGGAAGCAGGTTCAATCCCCGGCCTCATTCAGTGGGCTAAAGATCTAGCGTTGCCGTGAGCTGTGGTGTAGGTTGGAGATGTGGCTCAGATCCTACGTTGCTCTGGCTGTGGTGCAGACCCCTAGCCTGGGAACTTCCATATGCTGCAGGTGTGGCCCTAAAAAAGCAAAAAGTAAGTACAGTACACTGAAATTCTTGAACTCTTAGGAGGAGAACAAAATCATCAGTTATTTGCTTTGCCAAATAATATTCTGATTATTATAAAGGAGCGAGTAATATGGACCAGTGTCAAGGAAATTACCCATATGCTTTTCTGTACGAATTTTGTGGTTTCCGATCTTACATTGGAAGATTTTTTTTTGTGTGTCTTTTTGCTTTTTCCTAGGGCCACGCTCATGGCATACGGAGGTTCCCAGGCTAGGGGTCTAATTGGAACTGTAGCTACTGGCCTATGCCAGAGCCACAGCAACACGGGATCCGAGCCGCGTCTGCAACCTACACCACAGCTCATGGCAACGCTGGATCCTTAACCCACTGAGCGGTGCCAGGGATCGAACCCACAACCTCACGGTTCCCAGTAGGATTCATTAACCACTGAGCCATGACAGGAACTCCATGTTGAAGATTTTAATCCATTTTGAGTTGATTTTTATGTATGGTGTAAGACAGGGGTCCAGTTTTCTCAACACCATTTATTGGGGAGACCATCCTTTCCCTATTGTACACTCCTGGCTCCTTTATCATAAATTAATTTACCATATATGTGTGGGTTTACTTTAGGCTTTCTTTTGGCTCCGTTGATCAATGTGTCTGTTTTTATGCCAATATCTTACTGTTTGATTCCACTCAGAATTGAATTAAGTCCCATGCTAAGGGCCTCATTTTAATCACCTCTGTAAAGGCTCTGCCTCCAAATATGGTCACTCTTTGAGGTCCTGGGGGTCATGGCTTCAGCATATGAATTTTAAAGGCACACAATTCAGCCCATAACACAATCAGTAATAAAATATTAAGTAACTTTTCACTATTTCAATAAGTGAGCCACAGGGCATGGCTACATTTATCACAGCGCTTCTCAACCTTGAATGCATATGAATGCCCTGGGGATCTTATAAAAATGCTGATCTGGATGATTCAGTAATTCTGGAGGAGGCTGAGATTCTGCAATTCCTTTCTTTTCTTTCTTTTTTTTTGGTCTTTTTAGGGCCGCACCTGTGGCATATGGAGGTTCCCAGGCTAGACGTCCAATCAGAGCTATGGCCCCCAGCCTATGCCAGAGGCACAGCAACACAGGATCCAAGCTGCGTCTGCGACCTACACTGCAGCATACGGCAACGCTGGATCCTTAACCCACTGGGCGAGACCAGGGATTGAACCTGAGTCCTCATGGATACTAGTCAGGTTCGTTAACCGCTGAGCCATCATGGGAACTCCAGATTCTGCAATTCCAATAAGCTTCCAGGTGAGGCTGATGCTGCTGGACCTTGGACCACAGTTTCACTAGCGGTGAAGCATTGAAAGATATGAAATAGTCAAATCCTTGCAAATACTTGTTGTCATTGATATGACTGGATTTAAGAGAAGAGGTTCTGAAGACATTCCATAGAAGAAAAACAGAAAAAAGAAATAGAAGGGAACAAATGTGATCCATATTTGAAGATGGTAAGAGAAAGAAACTGAAATGAAGCAAGGATCATGTGCCAAGAGAACACGCTATCTTAACAGAGGAAATGAGAAGTTACGGTATTCCTACAAATGAATAAGTGGATAGTGTTAATATTCACACCCTACTGGGGCTCTGAGATTCTCAGAGCTACAGATTTGCAAAACCGGATTTCATATCATTACATAATTTCAACACTACTACAAGTGACGCATTGTGATGGCTACCAAGTTTTTAAAATATCTTTAAAAAGGGAAATTATTCAATGAATACTAGTAGCTCTCTTTCCAGTTTATTTACTAGCAATCATTTTTTTAGATTTCCCTTTTTTTTTTTTTAAATGGCTGTACCCATGGCATACAGAAGTTCCTGGGCCAGGGACTGAAGCCCAGCCACAGCTGTGGTGATACTGAATTTCTTAACACCCTGTGCTAGGCTGGGATTGAACCGGCATCTCCACAGCAACCCAAGCCACGGCAGTCAGATTCTTAACCCACTGGGCCACGGCAGGAACTCCCAAATGTTTTAGAATTAGAATCATGCATCACACGGGAAGAAAGATCTGGGTTGGTAAATTATTCCAAGACTGTGTCTTGCATCCATTTGTGTTTGCTTCTCCATATCACCTTCCCCTAAATTACAGAGTATTTTTGGTAACCTTTTGTAAAAATAAGAACAATAATAGCAACGAGCTCTTCATCTTTAAACTCCACCAAATTACAAATGATCTATATTTGCAGTGGCAAGTCATGCAAAAGGGGGATAATTCTTTGCTGTGTGAGACATTTCGACACTGCTGGTGGTTTAGCATTCTGGGTCCCCACTCATTAAATGCTAGAATTACATCCTCCAATCATTGTGAGGATCCCCGTGAAAGAGCCCTGTGAATTTCCAAAACACACTTTAGGGTAGGGGTTTGTATCTGTTGACCATCACTGTACAGATCATCCACTAAACTGGACTCAACTTGAAGATTTAATGCAATTACCAAGTGTCTGGCTTAAAACTAGATGTATATTATCCTGGGGCAGTAAATTCTTCACAACTGTCTTATAATCCAAAAGTTTCATGCAGAAAGATCAAGCCCTAGAAAAACCTGATATATTACCACTAAAAACCACTAAAAACCTCAGAGAGTCGCAGGACCTGTGAGCTCTGAGGATTCTCCCCTTATGAACCGGAAACACAAGAACAACAACTTCTATTTTTCTTGTAACCCGTTTTTCACCCAAGTACAGGTCTCCTTCACTCCCCATTCTAAACACAACATACCTGAAGACGCTTTGTTTAAATCCACCCCGTCCACAGGATTTTGTAGCCTTTGCTACAGAAAACAGGACCATATTTCGTATCATAATTTTCATGCTTAATTACCCTATTCTGAATGAGGTAACTTCTAGAGACCATCTGTTCAGAGAATAACTGGATGAACACTTCAGAGAAAATATATAAAATGGGTAATTAACGTGGTAAGCTGAACAACAATGAGACATACAAGAACATATTTGGTTCATTTCGAAGGTCTCATCAGATGCTTCTTTTATCACAGCATCTGTAGAAAGTCATGTGGCATGTGGCTCAGGCCCTATAATTTGCAAAGGTACAGTCTTGCCAAGAGATTGGTAAATCCCGGCTTATACATCCATGACAAGGAATTTGACCTTGAGACCAAAATCTAGATGGGTTAGTAGCATCAATAAATTGACTCTTCCAACCTTACTAAGTTATGAAAAAAATTTCTGACACTAAGTTCGTAGGTTCACAAGATGCTCTTTTAACATAAATTAAAGCCATGTGTTTTTGCAATGTCTGTCACCATTATGCTTCAGTTTACTCTAAACATTAAAGCAATGGGTCCCATTTTAATTGTTTGCTACACCTACTTTGAAGACACCCATATGTGAACTGTGATGAGGAAGGTTTGTCATATATACAATAAAAGCTGGAGGTGGTCTAGGCCTTAAAATATTGTCAGTCGTTGTCTCTGGAAGCTGGGAATATACGTAATTTTAATTTTGTTCTTTATGTTTCTCCGAATTTTTTCTTTTTCTAAATGTTTTCAGTGAGTTATATTTTATTTTACAACCACGTATTAATAAGTTATTTTAAAAATATGATGCATTATTAGCAGAATTTTGACTAAAACTGCTTGTTTAAATGTGTCTTACTGAACAGATATAAATACCACCCCATAATAAAAAGTGCAGAAAAAATCATGCATTAAAAAGATTAAAACCACAAACTGTGTCAAGCATTACCTGGAAAAGTAAAAGTTTTAGATAGTGGGGAAATAAAATACCTGGCAATAAAAGTCATAATGGAGGCAATAAACAGACACTTAACTATTAAATATTTACTTTAAAGCTAATTTCCTCTTTTTATCAGAATAGTTTGTGTTATGAAAGAACTTTAAATCTCTGTTTAAAAACCTTTTTGAACTTCAGTTAGAATATTTTTGGGGTAAGGTCTATAGATAGAATATTTGTATCATGACTCCCCCGCCCCCCACAACCAAATTGATACTTTAAATGTGAATTAACCAGAAAACATAGGCCACTCTCTGACATAAATGACAGCAACATCTTCCCAGATCCACCTCTTAGAGTAATGACAATAAAAAGAAAAATAAACAAATGGGACTTAATTAAACTTCGAAGTTTCTGCACAGCAAAGGAAACCCTAAACAAAAGGAAAAGACAGCCCACAGAATGGGAGAAAATATCTGCAAATGAATTGACTGACAAGGGATTAATCTCCAAAATTTACAAACACCTCCTACAGCTCAATACCAAAAAAACAAACAACCCCATCAAAAAATGGGCAGAAGATCTAAACACAATTCTCCAAAGAAGACATACAGATGGCCAAAAAATACATGAAAAGATGTTCAACATCACTCATTATTACAGAAATGCAAATCAAAACCACGATGACGTACCACCTTACACCGGCCAGAACGGCCATCATCAAAAAGTCTACAAACAATAAGTGCTGGAGAAGGTGTGGAGAAAAAGGAATCGTATTACAGTGTTGGTGGGAATGTAATTGGGGCAACCACTGTGGAAACCAGTATGGAGATTCCTCAGAAAACCAAAAATAGAATTACCATTTAATCCAGTAATCCCATTCCTGGGCATCTATCCAGAGAAAACCATGACTCGAAAAGACACATGTACTCCAATGTTCATTGCAGCACTCTATACAATAGCCAGGACATGGAAACAACCTAAATGTCCATTGACAGAGGAGTGGATAAAGACGATGTGGTACATACACACAATGGAATATTACTCAGCCATTAAAAGGAACAAAATAACAGCATTTACAGCACCATGGATGGACCTAGAAATTATCATGCTAAATGAAGTCAGTCAATGAGACACCAACATCAAACGCTACCACTTACATGTGGAATCTAAAAAAAGGACACACTGAATTTCTTTGTAGAACAGATACTGACTCACATACTTTGAAAAACGTATGGTTTCCAAATGAGACAAGTTGGGGAGTGGGGGGATGCACTGAGGGTTTGGGATGGAAATGCTATAAAATTTGGTTGTGATGATTTTTGTACACCTATAAATGTAATAAAATTCATTAAGTTTAAAAAAGTGAATCTTCCCATCCTCTGTAACTGTAGGAAATAAGTTTTTCTTTTCTTTTCTTTTTTTTAAGGGCTGCACTTGCGGCATATGGAGGTTCCCAGGCTAGGCGTCCCATGCTGCCAGCCCACACCACAGCCACAGCAAAGCAGAATCCAAGCCTGCTCTGCGACCTACACCACAGCTCACGGCAATGCCGGATCCTTAACCCACTGAACAAGGCCAGGGATCAAACCCGCATCCTCATGGATGCTAGTCGTGTTCGCTAACCGCTGAGCCACGATGGGAATTTCATATTTCTAAGTTGGCCAATCAATGTTATTTTGTTCTAGCAGCCTGAACAGGCTACGACAACAAGGTTAGAGTTTAGCTCTTTAGCTCTGTTTCTGAGGAATTATTTCGGTGGTTGTTGTCAAGTTGTGGGTTGTGGTTGATAGCGAACCACTTCAAATTGCTGGGTGTCCATGGTTCTGAGTCAGGTGAGTCCAGTCTCTTTCTAACTTTCCTCTGTGGTTAAGTTTTCCCAAATACACCCTTTATCTGGTAGCAGTTCTCAAAGTGGTATCTTGGGATACCTGCGGGTCCCTAATACCTTTTGGGGAAGGGCTACGAGATCAAGTATATTTGCATAATCGTAAGACATTATTTGCTTTGTTCATTCTCAATCTTAGACTAGTGTACAATGGAATTTTCTGAAAGTTACGAGTTAGGTGACAGGGCAACAGAATGAATGCAGAAGCAGCTGAGACTCCAGCTGCCTTCAATTAAACAAGATGTGAAAGAAATTGCAAATTTGATCACTGGTCTCATTTTTAAGAAAAATAGTTATTTTCATAAAAACATTAACATGTGAGTTTATCACTAGTTTTTCATTTTGGTTCTCATGTCTAACATAGTACATATCAATAGACAAAACCCACAAAAACAAAAATTCTTTTGAGGTCCTTAATAATTTTTAAGAATATAAAGTGTTCCAAAAACCAACAGGCTGGAGAAGTACCATTTAGCACTATAATCGATTTGAAATCAGAAACCACAAGGACTTAACATATAAACATAATTATTGTTACAAATAATTTCGATGACGAAACACTGTAAATCAACTATACTTTAAAAAAAGATAATTTAGAAATGAGCTTCAATCCATGTTTTTTTTGTTGTTGTTGTTCATAGAAGAAACAGTCCAGCATAGAACAGGCACACATTCCTGAAGCCCCCGACTAGCCCAAAGTAATTAATAAATTAATTCAGTGGGATAAATTTATATGCCAGTACATGGGACTCTGCTCCAGAATAAAAAGTATACAATGTGGCTTCACCCTGACAAGCACTGGCAAACACTAAGCCGTCTTCTGTCTCGCTTTTCACAACTACACTCATTAGCCTAGGCTGTCATCCCTGTAATGCTTGCATGCAGGAAATTACAGTAGTAGAATGTCAGGTTATAGCCTAGTACTGCCGGCAGTGTGTGAGCAATTAAAGGCCTGAAGATCCCACCAATTATGTCAAGCCAAAGGAGAATTATCATTTGAATAGGTGTTGGTTTGCTTTTTCTTTTTTTGATAAATTTAGAGAGGTGACAGTTACCATGTGACTTTAGATACATGAATTTTTGTCATTTTTATTACGAAAATTTTCAAATATAACCAAAGTAAAAAGTGTAGAACATTAAACCCCAGGTGTCTATCGTCAGCTTCAACAATTACTAATATTTTACCAATATTTTTTCATCTAGCCCATCGCCTTTCTGCTCCCCTTTTTAGCTTCAGCATTTAAATATTATTTCATTAACAAATAATTCAACATAAATCAGTAATAAAGACTTTTAAAATGATATCTACTAGAATGGTCAAAAATTTTTTGGTATCATCTAATATCCAGTCCATGGACAACTTGCCTTGATTCGTTTGCAGTGGTCTTTTTTTGTTTTCCTCAGCATTCAAATAATTCCACTAATTTTATATTAAATGCCTTTTAATCTCATTTTCTATGAATTTAGGTATGAATATTTTAGTTTCATAATTAAGGAAAACGGCACAAGGAAAAGATAAAGATACCGAATATATATATATATATATATATATTTTTTTTTTTTTTTTTTTTTTTTTTTTGCTTTTTAGGGCTGCACCCATAGCATATGGAAGTTCCCACGCTGGGGTAAAATCAAAACGGCAGCTCTTAGCCTACGCCTCAGCAGCACAGGATCCGAGCCACAGCTGTGACGTGCATTATAGCTCACCGCAATGCTGGACCCTTAACCCACTGAGTGAGGCCAGGGATCAAACCCCATCCTCAGGGATACTAGCTGGGTTTGTTAGTGCTGAGCCACAGTGGGAACTCCTGCCAAACCTACTATAAAATGTAACAGCTTTGGAGTTCCCTGGTGTCCGAATGGGTTAGGGATCTGGTGTTGTCATTCCTGTGGCTCAAGTTTGGCCCCTGGTTCCAGAACTTCCACATGCCAAAAGAGGAATAATGCAAATCTGAAAAAATAAAATAAAATAAATTGTAATGGTTTCAAATTCGAGGTAGCGAACTAAGACTCTCTAGCAAAAATTAGGGAAATAAAATATGGTATTTTCATTTAAAATAGAGTTGTAAATTACTTGCTCAAGTCCTGGTTACTCTGCTTATTTCTCTTTCCTCCTCTGCCACCTGAAGGAGAATGGGTTCATTTAAGAAAACTAAAGACCCTCTTGGATGAGATGGGAACGCCAGGAGGTCAAACTGAAGTAACAATACTCTGTTTAAAAACAATGCTACCAACCTGCAAAGGCAGTTTCAATGGGGGGCTTTCAGTGCCAGCCACCTATAATTTCAGAGTAGAGTACTGGCTTCTTGCTTACCCCACACAAGTTATTCTATTTAATTATTCTGGAAAAAATTCAGACACTGTACCTCCGTCCTGTCTTCGGGGCTCAGGAACCCACAGTCCTGCTGCTAGGAACGTTGTTGGGAATTGGCACCAGCTGCCGGGACCTGCTCTCCCAAGATTACGTCGCCCCCAGAGGGCAGACCCAGACGGAAGACTGGCTGAAACAGGGGTGCAAAGTCCTAGTTTCTTGGCCTGGATTTGGGACAGTGCACAAGGACCATCCCGGCTCCTGAGTTCTCGCAAGATTTCAGGACGGGCGAGAGCTCTGCAGTAACTACGTCACAGGTCAACGTCCCCCCTCGCAGGTGTATCTCCTGAGAGCATTCCGCAATAAACTGTTTCTACCCACTGTTGTCTGTTTCCAGCAACCTTGATCTAATACAGCTGGTTAAGGAGTTCCCACTGTGGCATAGCAGCTTAAGAACCCAACACAGTGTCTGTGAGGATGCCAGCTGGATCCTCGGCCTCACTCTGTGGATTAAGGATCCAGCATTGCCGCAAACTGTGGCATAGGTCGGAGATGTGGCTGGGACCTAGAGTTGCTGTGGTTGTGGCGTAGGCTGGCAGCTGCAACTCTGATTCTACTCCTAGTGTGGGATTGTCCATATGCCACAGGTGCAACCCTAAGCAAAAAATAAATAAATAAATAAATAAATAAATAAATAATTAAAAATAAAACAACTGGTTAAAAAGTAACTTTCTTCCCAACTTTACTTTCCAGTCCCCTAGTTGCTTTCCAGAGGCAATCATGTTTTTCAGTTTGCCATGTATACACGCAGAGGTAGTCCATGCAGTTACAGATATACATGTGTACAATCTATCCCTCCCATATTTTATTTTTTTAATTTTTCTCTCATATTTTTAAAAACCTATAGAAGCTTACTACACAAAGCATTCTTCACTTTGCTTTTTCATTTTAATAATATATTTATCTCAATAATGTTTTGCAAAGTTCCCTTATTATTTTCAATGGATGTTTATAATGGATGTACCATAACTTATTTAACCATTACTCTATTATTAGTATATATGTTGTGTTGAATCTTTCAAAATTGCCTACCATGTTGTAATACATAAACTTGTGCATATGCCTTTTCAGAAATATGTGAATACATTTCTGATATGCACAGCTGGAAGTCAAATTGCCTACTCAAGAGTATATGCATTTAAAATATTGAGATGTTGCTAAATTGTCCTCCATAGAAGTTGACATATGAAAATGCTTATCTCCTTAGACCCTAAATCAATATCCTGAGTTATGAACATTTTCGATCTTTATCAGTCTGATTGGGAAGCAGTTATCTAATTATACCTTTATTTTTTTCTAATTATAGCTTTAAATGAGTGTCTTTTTTTTTTGTAGTTGATTTTTTTTTTCATGAACTGTCTGTTCACATTCATTGTCTATTTTTCCCTTGGGTTGTTATTGTTGCTTCTTATTTATCTGCAGGAATTCTTTATGTATTAGGAAACCTAGGATCATAATATGAGCTACAACTATTGTTTCACAGTTTATCACTTGTATTTAGACTTTACTTTGGGGAGTTTTTCCCATTCTAACTTTAAAATATAGTTTAATTAGTCATCTGTGATTTCCAGGATTTGTGTTATAAAAGTACTAGGAGAAAAAGGCTTTGAGATGAAGCTCAGAGTGTGCTAGAAAGGAACATTCTTATTAAAAGTAAAGACCAGAATTACTTTCGACTATCACTGATAACCTAATACAAATTTTGATCTTCCCTTCATCCAACTCTCTAAGATTTGTTCCTCTCATTTTATCCCATCTCAACAATGCCAACCTCACCCTTGTACCCACTCAAGGAATGATCCTTGATCTTGGAATGATCCTCGGTTCTCTCTCATATTCCATGTTCAAACCATCAGCAGTTCTTATCAACTCTATTTTTAAAATGTCTAGAATCTGACCTCCTTTCAAAACCCTCACCCAACCCTAGTCCAAGTCACCATGTTATATTATCATAAATGCCACTAAGTGCTTTCCCTGCTTCAACCCTGGCTTACCACTTAACTCTCCAGGAGTCAGAGAGATATTTTTAAAGTATAATACAGGAGCTCCCGTCGTGGCTCAGTGATTAACGAACCCGACTAGTATCGATGAGGACGTGGATTTGATCCCTGGCCCCGCTCAGTGGGTTAAAGATCCAGCGTTGCCATGGGCTGTGGTGTGGGTCGCAAACGCGGCTGGGATCCCACATTGCTGTGGTGTAAGCAGACAGCTACAGCTCCGATTCAAAAAGAACCTCCATACGCTGTGGGTACTGGGAACCTCCATACGCTGTGGGTACTGCCCTAAAAAGATGAAAGACAAAAAATAAAAATTCACAAGAAGAACTGATTTTAAAAAAGAATAATAAAATAAAATATAATACAGATCATTGAACTTTCCCTGCTCACTGCCCTGAAAAGTCTCTTCATTTGACTTAGGGTAAAAGCCAAAGTCCCCACAACAGCTCTTGGTCCATCCACTAGGACCCTCCAAGCTCATCTACCACATCCTACCTGGCTCACTCTGCTCTCCTTCGTATTTATTACCAGAACACCATAAGTTCCTGCTTGAGGGCCTCTGCATGTTTTGTGCCTTTCTTTATTTTATTTATTTATTTGCTTTTTAGGGCTGCACACGTGGCATATGGAGGTTCCCAGCTGCATCTGCGACCTACAGTACAGCTCACGGCAACGCCAGATGGTTAACCCACTGAGCAAGGCCAGGGATCGAACCCACAACCTCATGTTTCCTAGTCGGATTCGTTAACCGCTGCGCCACGACGGGAACTCCTGTGCCTTTCTTTAGAATGTGTTTTTCCTCAGGAGCCACAAGTTCCTCTCTTTTAAATATTTTGTTCATATGTCACTTTCTCAGAAAGACCCTCTGTGATCATCATTCTTTAAAATTTCTCCCCACATTGCAACCACTTCATGTTTCCTAGTCGGATTCGTTAACCGCTGCGCCACGACAGGAACTCCTGTGCCTTTCTTTAGAATGTGTTTTTCCTCAGGAGCCACAAGTTCCTCTCTTTTAAATATTTTGTTCATATGTCACTTTCTCAGAAAGACCCTCTGTGATCATCATTCTTTAAAATTTCTCCCCACGTTGCAACCACTTCTGGTATTCCCCACCCCTTCCCACTCTGCTCTTCTCCATAGCACACATCTCATATGACATTCTAAATTATGTTGCGTATTTATTGGTTTAACGTCTTCATCTTCTACCCCAGCTGCCCTCATTTGAGCATCATACGTTTACTCCTGCTGTTGTGTTCACTTTTTAATCCCTAATCCTAGAACGATGCCTGACACAAAAATGTGAGAGAATAAATCTTGAATTGTACCTGAGGGACTTCATTTTCTAACTCAGGTCCACAAAAGTGTGCTGAAAACTAGCTATGCAAATGGCTCTGCACTTGGGGTGGGAGAGGTTGTGAAAGAAAACAAAACCAGAACCTCTCATGGAAAAAGTTGCAAAGGAGAATTAGGGCATAATATGAAAAATGGCGCATAGTGTAAGAAAGTTTAAGCTCTTCCAGGTAGTCATATTAGAGTTGGATATATGAAGACAGTACTGGAAAATGCAAATGTGAACTCAGAGTTAAAGAAATGCCAGGCTTAGGATACGTATAATTATACATGCAATAGGAAACCACTGCGAAGGACAGGAGAAATTAACACGATAGAAGAAGGTGGGTTGTAAATGCTTAGTCTCCTAGCACATCTAAGATGCACTGGGGCTGGACAGGCAGTTTAGAATCTGATACTACAGTGTCTGCAGTGTCAGAGAGGGCCTGAAGCAAGTGAAAATAGCCCTAGGAAGGAAAGAAAATTCCTGTATTTTTAAAGTAAACATTAACTGGCAAGTGATTGGCCGTAAAAGGTAAAAGGCCATCAGGGGGTGAGGGCAGATGGCACTCAGACTTTAAGTCTGGGTGGTCCTTACATCACATCCTGGATGCCTTATGGATTCTTCAATGCATTCTCTCACGATTTGATGTATTTCTATATAAGGAGATATGCGATGTGTCCACATATCCTCAGCAGAGAAAGCCAGCAATACCTTAGCTCTCAGTGCTTAAGGAAAGAGCACTGAGAGCTAAGGTATTGCCGGCTGTTCTCTTTATACTAGTATTAGGAGTACAAGGAATAAACAGCCCAACACCAGGAGCCAAGTTTCTGGGCAGTTGAACAGAGCCAAATACTTGGTTAAGAGGCTCAGTAGATTATCTGCCTTTTCTGTCCCTTGAAGCACTTTATCAGGTGGCATTGCTTGAGTTGCATCTTAGCCCTGGAATCTGACAAAAATTTGCATGGCCATTCAGGAAGACATAATCCAAGAGCCTAGATTGAATCCAGCAGCTCCTCCAACCTCTGAGAATTGCTCATTAGTTTCACTTGTGAGAAAATCAGCCTAGTGAAAATATGAATATTCTACAATTCATAGAGTCAAAAGGCAGCCCGGAAGAAGGTCAGAGAAAGCCCCAGTTACTTCCCAATCCCTCCCTTATCTAGAACTGGCCTAGGTTTTTTTCTTTTTCTTTTCCGTTTTTTTTTTTTTTTGGTCTTTTGTCTTTTTAGGGCCGCACCCACGGCATATGGAGGTTCCCAGACTAGGGGTCTAATTGGAGCTGTAGCTGCCAGCCTAAATCACAGCCACAGCAATGCCAGATCTAAGCCAAATCTATGAACTATATACACCACAGCTCAGGACAATGCCAGATCCCTAACCCACTGAGTGAGGCCAGGGATCAAACCTGCGTCCTCATGGATACAAGTTAGAATCATTTCCACTGAGCCATGAAGGGGACTCCCATTTTGTGCCTTCTAAAATGACTTTCTTGGAGTTACCTGATAGCCTGGTAGTTAAGGATTTGGTGTTGGCACTGCTTGAGTTTTATCCCTGGTCCGGGAACTTCTACATGCTGTGGTCATGCCCCCCCCCCCCCCGCCAAAAAAAGGCTAAATGACTTTCTTTAGGTTTGGTAATTTTTCAAAAATAATTACTGGAATTCCTGCTGTGGTATAGTGGGTTAAGTATCCAGTGTTGCCACAGCTGTGGTGTAGGTCCAGCCGTGGCTCAGATTAGATCCCTGCCCTGGGAACTTCTGTATGCCGGGGGTGGAAAAAAATACTAAGACTAGTAAACAGAGTTTTGTTGGAACACAGCCTATTCATTTGTAAAGGAAACAAAACTTCAATCCGCCCACAGCGTACTGTTGGATTCATTGTCAGCATGGGCTGTGTCACTGACGTGGTCATGGCCTGGTGCCCTGGAGTGTTCCTTGGCAGTGCCAAAAAGCCATTTCCCACTAGACTCTCTTGGCTCCATTTCCCACTCTTCTGAAACAAATCATCCCCAATTACTGCCTCAATTGGACGGAGTATTTGAGCTGTTTGAGATAATGTGACTATATCTAGAGCCAAATGCAAAGAACCTAGTGTCTTTGACTCATGTTCAAATTTTGAAGTCCAAATGATAAAATACCCTGTAATTAAAGGTTTTATTATAGGTTACATTTAGTGCAACACTTAATGCACAAAGTTCTGTGCTCCCACTTCTCCCAGCCTATAAAGAGCTGTTGCTGTATATTCTTTGAAGAGACTGGATTTTAGTACAATACAGAGAAGCAATAACTACAAGAGCTAGAAAGGACCTTTGAGGTTATATTGTCTCGTTCACATTGAATTTTATTTGCATTTTAGAGTTGTTAAAACTGAGGCTCGGAGTTCCCATTGTGGTTCAGTGGTTAACGAATCTGACTAGGAACCATGAGGTTGCAGGTTCGATCCCTGGCCTTGCTCAGTGGGTTAAGGATCCGGCGTTGCCGTGAGCTGTGCTGTAGGTTGCAGACACGGCTCGGATCCCGCGTTTCTGTGGCTGTGGCGAAGGCCGGCGGCTACAGCTCCGATTGGACCCCTAGCCTGGGAACCTCCACATGCAGCCCAAGAAAAGTGCGGCTCCAGAAAAGGCAAAAAGACAAAGAAAACCCTGAGGCTCTGAGAGTTGAAAGTGTATTTTGCCAGACTCTAACAGAGTGGTAGAAGAGCCAGAGCTGGAATCCAGTTCTTCAGTCTTAGTGGTTCCTTCCCCCTTTTTTTTTCTTTCAGTGCTGCAACCTCGGCATATGGAGGTTCCTAGGCTAGGGGTCAAATCAGAGCTGCAGCTGCTGGCCTACACCACGGCCACAGCAATGCCAAATCCAAGCCGCATCTGCCACCTACACCGCAGCTCACTGCAACTCTGAATCCTTAACCCACTGAGCGAGGCTAGGGATCAAACCCGCATCCTCACAGACACTATGTCAGGTTCTTAACCCACTGAGCCAAAACGGGAACTTGAAAACGATACTTTTAAACAACATAACATAACGTTCAAGTACAATAATTCATAAACAATTTGGTCATTTTTCAGAAGAAACGTACCAGAGAATCTGTATCAGAAGGGACTTTCAGAAGAATCTAGTCCAGCTTCCCAGGGTATCAGGAATCCCACTGGGGTTCACAGGTAGAGGATATTAGAGTAATGCTGCTGCTACAACAAAACAACCCCCATCATTTAACAATACACCTGTTCCTGAAAGGTGGCAGTCTTCCGCATGGTGACTCAGGGACCCAGGCTCCTTTTATCTCATGGCCTCCCCCTCCTAAGGTTTCTACGCCTTCGGCATGCAAGAAGAGGATGGGGGAAGAACAAGTTGAGAAAGGTTTTAATCTTGGTTTTGAGAGAACACACTTCACTTCCTCTCACATTCCATGGGTGAGAGCTATTCACTTGTCCCCATCTAATTGCAAGGGGGGTTGGGAAATGTAGTCCAGGGCTGAACGGCTGCCTCTGTACACCGTGGAAGGAAGAGTCAACTCCCTTTTTTCTTTTTTTTTTTGGCTTTTTAGAACCA
>PVHT020004020.1:43968165-44021935 GCA_004024745.2 Catagonus wagneri | reverse complement strand
GAGAAAGGTTTTAATCTTGGTTTTGAGAGAACACACTTCACTTCCTCTCACATTCCATGGGTGAGAGCTATTCACTTGTCCCCATCTAATTGCAAGGGGGGTTGGGAAATGTAGTCCAGGGCTGAACGGCTGCCTCTGTACACCGTGGAAGGAAGAGTCAACTCCCTTTTTTCTTTTTTTTTTTGGCTTTTTAGAACCACACCCACGGCGTATGGAGGTTCCCAGGCTAGGGGTCGAATCAAAGCTGTAGCCAACGGCCTATGCCACAGCCACAGCAACGCGGGATCTGAGCCGTGTCTTGACCTGCACCACAGCTCATGGCAACGCTGGATTCTTAACCCACTGAGCGAGGTCAGGGACCGAACCTGCAACCTCATGGTTCCTAGTTGGGTTCGTTTCCGCTGCACCACAATGGGAACTCCAGAAGAGTCATCTCTGACTATAGGCAGCTCCCTTCGGCCAAATTCAAGGCCCTGGGGAAGAGCGCAGGTGTGAGCCATTAGCAGCCAAAGCTGGCACACCAGTCCAGAAGAGGGATTTAGGAAGACACCAACTGCATCTGCTGCAGTCTAGCCTCTGTACCACTAAGATCCAATTGTTGGTCGTATAAATATCACTCCATCTGGTTGTAGGTCCTACAGCATTCTGGCTGGCACACACGGTTTCTGAGTACTTACAAGAGGAGGGTTACTGGAATAATCTACAACCAAGACTATTGCAGGTGGTCCCAGGTTACAGTAAATATAACCATGAATTGTTGCTCTTTTCCAGCATGAAGCTTATCTGATACAGCTGACTGGTTTTCTCAAGGGATGTGCTGTCTGGAGGAATCAGCATTGCTCCTCTTTATTTGTGGTTGGGCACGCAGCCACGGTAGCTAGATGCACTTAGAGGGAAGGAGCCCATGCTGGGGAACTCATGCTTAACCCCTGCTGCTGGCACAACGCTAAGGCTACTCTGCTCATAATTCAACTGAGCAAGGGCTGGTGTGCCTGTGGGTAGAAGCTAGCTAGCTAGCATCTGCTGGGTGACTTTGCTTAGCCTTGATTGGCTAGTGCCTCTCCTGCTGCAGATGGTCTCTAGTAGACAGTAACCAGCACTTGTCCACTCCCGCTGTTTCACTCAGGAGATCCTCCAGATCTGCTTCATGATTTTCTTCCTTTAGAAAAGATTTTTATTAAAGTATAGTTTATTTACAATGTCCCTTTGATTTCTGCTGAACAGCAAAGTGACCCAGTCATATATGTATATATATATATACACATTCCTTTTTCTTTCCATACTATCTTCCATCATGCTCTAACCCAAGAGATTGGATATAGTTCCCTGTGCTGTAGAGTAAGACCCCATTACTTATCCACTACCAAATTCATCTACCGGAGTTCCCGTCGTGGCGCAGTGGTTAATGAATCCGACTAAGAACCATGAGGTTGCGGGTTCGATCCCTGGCCTTGCTCAGTGGGTTAAGGATCCGGCGTTGCCGTGAGCTGTGGTGTAGGTCGCAGACGCGGCTCAGATCCTGCGTTGCTGTGGCTGTGGTGTAGGCCAGTGGCTACAGCTCCGATTAGACCCCTAGCCTGGGAACCTCCACATGCCACAGGTGAGGCCCTAAAATGACCAAAAAAAAAAAAAAAAAGGCAAATGCATCTACCAACACCAAACTCCCCATCCATCCCACTCCCTCCTGGCAAACACAGGTCTGCTCTCCATGTCCATGATCTGTTTCTGTTTTGCAGATAGGATCATTTGTGCCACGTTTTAGATTCCACATATAAGTGATATCATATGCTTCATGATTTTCCAGGCTTGTTGTTTTTCCCAGCCACTGACTGACCAGCCGGGCCATTTGAGTTACCCATGAATATGTGAATCTTTGGGGGGATGGTGGCTATTTTTCTGTCTTCACAAAGTAGATGACCAGGAGCACCAACTGTAGCTCTACCCACTAAAATAATTTTCCTCCACCACCATCTTTTCAGCCCAGTGGGCTGTAATGTGGCAGTCTATTTCAACCTATATTCACCTGCCAAGATGAAGATTTTCCTTTCTCCATCTGCTGGTCTTGAGGAAACTTTAAGAAGCTATAACTAAGAGCAGAAGGAAAATTGTTTATGTAAGAGTAGTGAGCATAAGAGTCGCCCTAATCTATTCGTTTGCACGGATTCATTATGCTTTCAGGACCTGCTTGAACCCAGTTTCAGATATACTGTTTTCATCTTATGATGGATGTGGCTGGTGTACCCAGTCTCACGACTTACTAGGTCTGACCAAACCCGGCTTGTGGTGGGCAGCTTAAGTTTCATAGTCATTTGAAGTCTCCTAACCAGATGGTTTCTTCCAGGTCCCAGTAGTGCACTGGGAGCTATTTTTTTTTTTCTTTGCCTTATCTAGAGCCACACCCGTGGCATGTGGAGGTTCCCAGGCTAGGGGTCTAACAGGAGCTGTAGCTGCCAGCCTTCACCACAGCCACAGCAATGCGGGATCCAACCCGCGTCTGCAACCTACACCACAGCTCACGGCAACGCCGAATCCTTAACCCACTGAGCAAGGCCAGGGATCGAACCCGCAACCTCATGGTTCTTAGTCGGATTCGTTAACCACTGAGCCACGAAGGGAACTCCTGGGAGCTATTTTTTGAATGGTGTGTAGATGCTTCTCTGCTAGAGGCGACATGGCCTTGTCCAAGAATCCCAGAGCTCTGCCCTACAATTCTCATATTTGGGCTTCCCAAATATTTCACACAGCATCTTTACAGATGCATTGAGTTCCCTAGCATCTTTTGGGTCATATGGCCCAAGTGGCAGTGTTTCTTAAACCATAATCTAGATCTACTACAGAGCCCTTTTCTGCTCTGTGTCCCACTTACACTAACTTCCTCCCCACCCAATAAATAGCTCAGAGAAGTTGTCCCCACATGTGATAAATGCTGCCTCCAAAATGCCTACCATGTGTGCTCTTTTTCTTGGTGGTATGAAACACAAGGGGCAATAATTTGTCCTTTACCGGAGAGGAGATGTCCTACTATGCACAGAACACTGTGCCCTTAAAAACTTTGCCAGTGTAACAGGTTCCGTCCTATTTTTTGGATTTTTCTTCTGCCTTCCCAAGTGTACGCATCTTATCACATCCCAGAGCTCTTGCCATTTCCTTCCTGTCAGGTTCACTTAATGTTAAGCTGTCAATAGAGTTGCTGAAAGTGAAATTCTGCAGAATATCCACATGATCCAGGCCCCTTTGGACTACATCATGACAGAGAGTAGGTGAGTTAATGGAGCCCTAAGGCAAAGTTGTGAATCTGTACTATTATCCATCCCTGTGAATGCAGACTGATTCTGATTCACCTTTCCGATGGGCAGAGAAAAGAGTACAGGAGTTCCTATTGTAGTTCAGTGGTAACGAACACGACTAGGATCCATGAGGATGCAGGTTTGATCTCTGGCTCCTCTCCGTGGGTTAAGGATCTGGCATCCCCATGAGCTGTGGTATAGATTGCAGACACTCCTTGGATGTGGCATTGCTGTGGCTGTGGTATAGGCTGGCAGCTGCAACTCCGATTAGACCCCATATGGTGAACTTCCATACACCCCAGGCGCAGCTGTAAAAAAAAAGGAGAAAAAAAAATGCCGGTTCTGTCTGCACACAATATACCAAATCTATGTTAATCGTTTCTTTTTCTTTTTTTGTCTTTTTTGCCTTATCTAGGGCCACACCCACGGCATATGGAGGTTCCCAGGTTAGGAGTCTAACACGAGCTGTAGCTGCCGGCCTTCGCCACAGCCACAGCAACGCGGGATCCAAGCCGCGTCTGCAACCTACACCACAGCTCACGGTCATGCCGGATCCTTAACCCACTGAGCAAGGCCAGGGATCGAACCTGCAACCTCATGGTTCCTAGTCGGATTTGTTAACCACTGAGCCACGACGGGAACTGCTATGTTAGTCTTTTCTAATAAAGACACCACAGTTGATCAAACAGCTTAAATTGGGGCTGCTCTTTGGTTGAGCTCCATGTCATCTGCCAACGTTCATTTGGTGTTTGAAAAGGTCAAACTATTGAATCCAATAGGGTATGTGGGAACCACTGTTTCTGTATCCCCTAAGTCCTTAAGGATAGAACTAATGTCTACCATTCCACCTGGGACACAATATTGTTTTCACATTATTATTATTATTATTATTATTATTATTATTAATTATTTTGCTTTTTAGGGCCACACCCACTGCATATGGAGGTTCCCTGGCTAGGGAGCCAATCAGAGCTACAGCTGCCAGCCTCTGCCACAGCCACAGCAACATGGGATCTAAGCCGTATCGGCGACCTACACCACAGCTCACGGCAACGTCGGATCCTTAACCCACTGAACAAGGCCAGGGATCGAAACTGCATCCTCATGGATGCTAGTCAGGTTCGTTAACCACTGAGCCATGACGGGAATTCCTATTTTCATATTATTGCTACTTATTTGCTTGTTTTCATTTTTACCTTTTTATTTTGAAATAACTACAGAGTCAAGAAGCAGCAAAAATAGCATAAGCATTCCTTTGTACTGAGCTTTCCTGTTTTCCTCATACAAGTTAAATACCAAAGCCACGGCACAATTTAATGCAGCCTCTTCTACCTGTATTTTGTCCCAGTTCCTTCCGGTTGAAAATCTTAGCCTGCACCACTACAGCACGTCAAGCACTAGCAATAGCTCACTCCACCAATGACAGGGTTCTCATTGCCACCTAGTGGATGAATTGCCCAACGCCAAATCTAGATTTAGCCTCCTAGGACCACTTCTCTGCACTTCCTTGTGAGCAGAGCCAGAGGAATTCCTCCTTAAGTGATCTTAAGGAGAACTTTCTAGGGAGTGAAAAAAGTAGGAGAGAGCAGAGGATGAAGTTCGGCAAAGCTATGGCTTTAGGAGAAGTCTCGTCTCAGCCTGATCCCATGGGATGCCTTGAATCCTAAACTGCACCATAGAAATTGTCCCACCTAGAGGTGAGTAGGCTGCCACATGCTTGCATCACTTAGCTTTTGTCCACGGCCCTCCCTTGGAGGTAATGCCATTATCTCTAGGACCGTGGCCAGGTGAAGAGGCTCCTCTCAGCTAAGGGCAATTCCCTGTAGTAGAACTAAGCCTTGAGTCCTGAGCAGCCAACGCCCACCCCCCCAACATCTGGGGGATGAATGCACAGCCTGTGAAGGGACATACGGCAGGGTACCCAACAGCATCTGCTATGACTCCCAGAGAAGATCCAGTTTAAAAACTGAAAGATAAGAAGGAGGCAGCTGTAGGAAAATCTTCCTAGTAGTTCTGAGATGAGGACTAAACTAAAATGTTTCAAGTGCATAAAGAAGGCCAGCGCCGAGTGGATTGGGGTGACAGAGGCAAGGAAGGAAGAGTCTGAGTTTGAGAGCCTGACAGAGAAGCCTGTCACAGGCCACCACTGGTTTTTATTCTGACAACCACTTTCTTAAGGCACTTTACATCTTCAAAGCACGTTAATAATGCTATTTGTTTTGCACTGAGAAAAAATGTGAGTCAGTGGCGTGATTAGAAATGTTATTGCTTTCATTAAAAATACGCACCCACTTGTCAGTTCATATCTCATTCCCAATGTGTCAGATCTTATATATGAGTATGTCAGATTTTAGATATCACTGCTTTCATGAATTTTTATAAGGTAACAAAACAGGTCCAGTCTTGACTTTGGGTGCCTTATTGATTTTTTCCTGATCAGGCTACACTTAAATGAACCATCTTTAAAAGGGAAAACAGATTAGTCACACTAAATGGCTTTCTTAAAATACTTCACCATAAAAAAAAAAATAAAAACACTGCACCTTTTACTATTTCCTACACCACACGGTGATTTTTTTTTTTTTTTTTTACCCTCTGCATTCTAGTAGAAAGTGTTTTATTTATAACTTTTCTTAGAGGTTAAAATGGCTCTAATAGTGCCTTACTGGGCTCATTTATGAAAGTAACAAAGTACAACTAAACTCCTTACCAGGATTGTTTTTGCTGAGCCACGACGGGGACTCCTGAACTTTAATATTGATGTGAACTTAACTTGAAATAATTTTGTCTTTTAACATGGTTTAGAAAAGAGGTGTGAAGGAATTGTCTTTGTGGCTCAGCAGAAATGAACCAACTAGTGTTCATGAGGAATCTTGTTTGATCCCTGGCCTCTCTCAGTGGATTAAGGATCTGGCATTGCTGTGGCTGTGGTGTAGGCCAGCAGCTGCAGCTCTGAATAGACCCCTAGCCTAGGAACTTCCATATGCCACAGGCGAGACCCTAAAAAAACGGAGATAGGTGTTAAGAACAGACCAACAAGAGTTCCTGCTGTGGCACAGTGGGTTAAGAATACAACCAGATGGAGTTCCCTTCGTGGCTCAGTGGTTAACGAATCCGACTAAGAACCATGAGGTTGCGGGTTCGATCCCTGGCCTTGCTCAGTGGGTTAAGGATCCGGCGTTGCTGTGAGCTGTGGCGAAGGCCGGCAGCTACAGCTCCTGTTAGACCCCTAGCCTGGGAACCTCCATATGCCGCAGGTGCGGCCCTAGATAAGGCAAAAAGACAAAAAAAAAAAAAAAAAAAAGAATACAACCGGAGGAGTTCCTGCTGTGGTACAATGACATCTCTGGAGTGCCAGGACCAGAGATTCTGGCACAGTGAGTTAAAAGATTTGGCGTTGCCACAACTGCAGCACAGGTCACAGATGCAGCCTGTATTCAGTACCTGGACTGGGAACAACCATATGCCACAGGGGTGGCCATTAAAAAAAATAAAATACACATACACAAGCAGAAGAGAAACAAACCAACTAATACTGTACACAAGGTTTTAGTTTTACCTAATTACCATGTTATTTCTTATCTATTTTTTATTTTTTAAATTTCATTGGAGTATAGTTGACTTACAATGTTGTATTAGTTTCAACCGTACGACAAAATGACTCAGTTATACATATAAATCTATCCATTCTTTTTTCCCATATAGGTTATCACATGAAGTCCAAATTTTAAATCTTTTCTTTATATCTAGTGCTTTTGCACCTTGTTAAGCATTCTTTGCTGACTTCACGTGCTTTGTATCAATGCTGTGTCTGTTTGCCCCAGAACATACTCTCTCCGTGCCCAGCCTTTGGCGCAGCACTGCAGACTCAGCATTCTGTATTTGGTGGTGGTGAATGGTGCCTCTCTCACAGGTTCTAGTCCATTCTGTTTTCAAATGACAGGTCTGAAAACTTTTAGGGAGAGATAGTAATCACAATAAGTTTAGCACTAACACCTGTCACTCAGAAAGGACACGGAGTGTAAATGTTGAAGTGATGAAACAGCAGAAGCACCAACACTGCTTACAGGTAGTGTATACCATTTACCTGTGATCCACATCCTCTAAATCTGAATCCACTAGGTGGGTGTGGCTTTGATTACCTTTGGACAAACCACAATATTTAAGGCAGCTCTATATGTGCTTCTTGTACAGCAGCACTTCCCCTGTACGTGCAGTATACTTAGACTGAGTATACTTAGCCTCACCTAGAAGCTTGCGAAAAATGCAGATTTGGGAGTTTCCTGGTGGCCTGGTAGTTAAGGATCCAGCATTGCTGTGGCTCAGGTTGCTGCTGGACAGTTCGAGCCCTGGCCCAGGAACTTCTGCGTGCTGTAAGCATGAAGGAAAAAGCAGATTTGGAAGTCCCATCTCATACCTATGGAATCAGAATCTCTGAAGGTTGGGTCCATAAACCTGCGTTTGAATAAAATTTCCAGGCAATTCTGATGTACAAGAAATTTTGAGAACCACTGCGGAACAAAATTTCTAGTAGAAATAGACAGGAAGCTTACCATTCAGCCCCCAGATTAAGCATCTGGCACCAATATATGCTCTGTAAGTTTTTAATAAACAAGAACATGAGAGCAAGAGTGAATGTGGGAGCATGAATAAAAGACACACGCCAACTTAGTCTCACCGCTATTCATAGATATTCAGTTGCCACATATGTTTCATATTCTCCAGTCATGAAAGCTTAAAGCAAAGTTCTGTGGGAAAAAAGTGATTTTTTTTTTTTTTTGTCTTTTTAAGGCTGTACCCGCAGCAGGTGGAGGTTCCCAGTCTAGGGATCGAATCGGAGCTGTAGCTGCTGGCCTACACCACAGCCACAGCAGCGAGGGGTCCGAGATGCATCTGTGACCTACACCACAGCTCAAGTCAACGCCGGATCCTTTAACCCACTGATTGAGGCCAGGGATTGAACCTGCGTCCTCATGGATACTAGTCGGGTTCGTTTCCAATGAGCCACAACGAGAACTGCCACTTCACTTGTAACTGAAACTTTTTTTCTCCTTAAAGAAACACAGATTCAAACTATGATAATTGGTTGGAATATTTTAAGGTCTTTGTGAGAAGACTGCTGTGTCCTGAAATAGAGAATTTATATTTTTATTAGACAAGGGGCCCAGTCATCAGGTCAAAACTCTTTGTTCTGTGGTTTTGTTTTTTCATTATATGAGTTAAATTTTCTTCCAATGTAAAAGTGGTTTTCTTTTCCTGTCTGGCTAAGAAGGCCCGAGAATTTACTGTTAACCTAGACAAATCATTTACAGTGAAGCTACATCTTTATAATGAAGACGGTTACATAATAGTAACTTGTGGCGAAATGCTAGAGACAAAACTCTATCATGGGTGACCGCACATTCTTCCAAGGTTACTTTCCCGAAGGTAAAATGTTGCTCAGCAACAGTTCTTTCAGAAGATAATGTTGTATAAACATGTACAATTTTATCAAGATCAATTCATTATCTGTGAAATGATGTAATCACACCACCCAACAGCAAAAAACTGCCAGGGGGCCCAATAAATAAGTGGAATTAGAAATACATGGGAGTTCCTGTTGTGGCGCCACGTAAATGCATCTCACTGGTATCCATGAGGATGTGAGTTTGATCCCTGGCCTCGTTCAGTAGGTTAAGGATCCGGCGTTGCCATGGGCTGTGGTGTAGGTCGCAAACACTGCTCGGATCTGGTGTTGCTGTGGCTGTGGTGTAGGCCGGCATTTGAAGCTCCAATTTAACCCCTAGCCTGGGAACCTCCATATGCCATGGGTGTGGCCCTAAAGACAACAAAACAAACAACCAAAAAGAAATACACAATACTCCTTTCCTAGAGGTTGTTAAGAGAATCTAAGGAAGATGGACTGAGTCCATTATATTTTGGTCCTATGATGAACATAAAATTTCAAAATTTGGAATTTAGTGGATAATAAGTCAGGAAACCCAATTAATTGTTCCAAAGAACCCCAGCAAAGTAAAATGTGTTACACTAAAGCATATAAGGCCCTTTGAATACTTGTGTGGGCAGGTTGAGGGGTGGAGGTGGGCGTGTAAAGTCAGGGATTCCCATTGTGCCTTCCTGCTCCTCTTTATGTCT
This sequence comes from Catagonus wagneri, assembly GCA_004024745.2. NCBI lineage: Eukaryota > Metazoa > Chordata > Mammalia > Artiodactyla > Tayassuidae > Catagonus > Catagonus wagneri. The sequence goes on along the minus strand of PVHT020004020.1, from coordinate 44,012,513 downwards.
TCCACTTCAGTCGTTCAATAAACAGTCACGGCAGGTCTGCTCTGCACAACGCACAGAGGTAAAAACCGAAGAAAAACCAGGAAGATTATGGAATGGTCTCAGTCCATCAAAAGATTTGTACAGGCAGAGTAGCAATGTAAAGTGCCATCAAAGCTCAGAGAAAGAAGGGATTATTTGCAATTTGAAAGATGTAACAGTGAAGCCTTCATGGACAAAACACAGTTGAGCTCGGCTTTGAATGGATAGGTCACTGGATGGTTATGTCAGACAGGCCTGGGAAAAAAGAAGGTGGGTGGGAGAAAGCATCAGCTAGGCCTGGTGATGTCAGAAGGAAACAACCTCAGAGAAAGAAGCACGAGTGCAAGTGTGTGCGATGGGGGTTCCCATGTCATGGGTAGTAAGACAACCAGTGTCCATCCTTGCACTGCCCAGTATGCGGATACTGTACTGATGAAGATTGAATGGGCTTAGATGGCAACAGTCCTCATATAACATTATGCTCTGGGGGTTTGGATCATTAATGGGTTTTTGTAGGTGTGAGAAAATATACATAACATAGAATTGACCATTTTAACCCTTTTAAACTGTTAGTTCCAGGGCATTAAGTACATTCAAACTGTTGTGCAGCCATCACTGCCATCCAACTTCAGAACTTTTCATGAATCATTTTTGAGCAGGAAGAGGAAGGGATTAGAGGGGACTTTAGCCAGGTGGCTCTAGTAACAATATGAAGGATTAACTGAGCTGTCCCCACATATTCATGGGAAAGGTGAGAGAGGAGGCAATGAATTAGAACATTATCATAAGAAACATGGTTCAGGAAGAGGACTCCTTATGAGAATGAAAGAGGCAAGAGCCGTTAAAGACACCACAACACACCTACAAGGAACAAATATGATTGTGTGACATTGGGGGAGGGGAGGGTGATTTCTGAGATCCAGAGAACCGAGAACATGTGGACATTATTAATTGATGGTATTTACCAATGTAAATACTCCGATATTTAGAAGTAAAGTCAGGAGAAGAGTAGGTCTGAAAAGAAGAAAAGGGTTGAGTAGATGAAGAGCTCATCTGATGAATGTAGACTCCTGGTGAGACAAGTATTTGAATGATGAAGTTTGGAATAGAAATTCTAGCCTAGTCCCTAAAAGAAATTAGAAATGTGATTTTTTTTTTTTTGCTTTTTTCTTAGCAATGATACCTAAAACCAAGGTGGTAGGTGAAGAACATTCCTCCTCCCATTTGAGGGGATTTTCTACTTTCTGCTAGTTCTATATTCTTCCTCTTGGAGAAAGCTACTTTGCAAATAAGTTAGCCATGATATGGCCAAAAATTAACTCCAAACCCAATCCATGTCTATCCACAGGCCTCATAAAAACTGAAACATTGTTCTTTAGTATCATGCTAAGCCCTTCATATGATACCTAACAGACTATTTACAACTCTATGAATGAACTGTTTGTAGCCCCATTTTCCAGATGAGAACTGAGGGACGGGGATATGGCACATGGGGCTTCCTTGAAGCCACACAGTAGTGGAGTCAGAATTCAAACCCAGGTCAGCCTGACTCCAAAGTCCATGCCCTCCAAGGTGCTTTCATGGTGGCTTTTAATTTCTCCCTGGCAAAGATACTTTTTTCCTGTTTTAATGTGTTCTCTCTTGTTTTTTTCTATTTCAATTTTCCAAATTTCACATATCAGATGCAATTCCTCTATGGCTCAGTAAAGTACAAGGTACTGATGGGGTACACAAAGGGTTTCCTCTTTGTTGATGAAATACTCTATGTGAAAATTTAATTATAGAGGCATTGAAAAATTTTTACTTCTAATTTCTATAATATCACAATATATCTTAACAGGTAAAGATGGAGATTTCCCTTATTAAAAGTCTATTTCCTTTCTAAGCTATTATAATGTAAAAAGGATGCTGTTGACTTATAGCCTTTGAACAAACTGAACAAACTGTAGGCAAAATACAAATGTATGAGGACTTAATGTAAACATTTATGGGAAAGAGAGGGAGGGACTGAAATACTCTTATCATTTTATTCTTTCATCAGACCAGACGCCTCCTGAAGCCGTGGGAAATCACAGTGCTTTGGTATCTGGAAAGGGGTGAATGCAAAGGCATATCTACAATTTTTATTTCTGGTGGGCCTTTCTTCAAGATGACTTTACGGTCTTCCCCATGGCAAAGCCTTTCACTGTGATTGAAAAACAGAGCGTCTTCTAAAGGGCCAGCATGGATCCTACATGCTTCTGCATGCTGAGAGAAAAAAAAAAATCTGCTGTATATCACACCAAACATCACTTAATTCGATTAAGCTGGAAGTTGTCCAATAGATTTTCTAACTGTTTCTGTTGAGAAGGAAGGTCTAGTGGGCAAAGCAGTACCTTTTTTTGAAAGCAATGATCTCTGGTGTCTTCCGACCACCAGTAAGAGTGAGCACTATGAACTGAGGCCCAAAAAGATAGATTACTGAACTTTGGCGTCCTACTTGTGTAGGACAAGTCATTTACCCATCATGAGACTCAGTTTTCTCAATATAAAATGGGATATTATGGAGGTCTTTTCGTGTTGAATAAAATATTATATGGGAATGAAAAAGCTTTTGCCAATTGCTATGTTAAATAGCTATAAAGTATGGAGCCGTTATTGAAACTGCCCTGGGAGTTCCTGTCGTGGCTCGGTGGTTAACGAATCCGACTAGGAACCATGAGGTTGCAGGTTCGATCCCTGACCTTGCTCAGTGGGTTAAGGATCCGGCGTTGCCATGAGCTGTGGTGTAGGTTGCAGACGCGGCTCAGATCCCGTGTTGCTGTGGCTGTGGCGAAGGCCGGCAGCTACAGCTCCTGTTAGACCTCTAGCCTGAGAACCTCCATATGCTGCGGGTGCGGCCCTAGATAAGGCAAAAAAGACAAAAAAAAAGGGAAACTGCTCTGGATAAATAACAGCTACTGGAGGTTATCTTAACTGCATATCTATTCTTATTCTGGCCTGGTCTTCGGGGGTAGCCCGTCTCTCCTATGCTGTGCTCTCATTGTCAAAAAAATTTTAAATTATAGTTGACTTACAGTGTTCTGTCAATTTCTGCTGTATAGCAAAGTGACACCATTATACATATATATACATTTTCTCGTATTATCTTCTATCATGTTCTATCACAAGTGATTGGATATAGTTCCCTAAGCTATACAGCAGGACCTCATTGCTTGTCCATTCTAAATGTAGTAGTTCACATCTACCAACTCCTAATATCATTAGTTATATCATCTCTAGATGCTAGAGATGATACTAGAAGGAAAACATACCTAGAATGTAGTGTACATTCACTTCATTTTAATTCTCACTTCCACTTTTACTCTGTAAGGTAGACTATTTCACATGCCAGTCCCTAATTATATTTTAAAAATTGTTAAGACATTGTCAATTAAGTTGTAGAAGTGAAAAAATTAGGAAAAAATTATACTGAATTTATAGCTCTAAAGAGTAAGGTCAAGAATAATAGACTATTTTAATGCACTCAAAACAGTTCTTCATTATTGACTTCAACTACACCTTGTAGCTCTAATAAATGAAGACGATAAAGTCAGTACTGATATTGTCACCACACCAAAGCTACTTAGGACATTGGAAATGCCTTGATAATCCGCTAAGTTATATGAAATACAGCCCAGTATTAAGATTTCTGAAAGTCTTAGTAACCATGTAAATTTGATGCTCAAGTCTGTTATGTCTTCATTTCTTTGGTTTTATATTTGTTTTCACGATCAGATAAAAATACATATAAAAAGTCATCTCAAGGCAAATAGCAACTTCATTTACTACATTGTGTGCGTGCATTTTATAAGAAAATAATTAAGCCATATATTATATATTTATGTATAATATTCATATTTTATAATATCACCACTGTCTTGGCAAAGTATATTCTTATTCAACATTAATTGTTCACCCAGCAATTGCAAATTTGGAGTTCCCATCGTGGCTCAGTGGAAAATGAACCTGACTAGTACCCCTGAGAATGCAGGCTCAATCCCCGGCCTCCCCCAGCGGGTTAAGGATCCAGTGCTGCCGTGAGCTGTGGTGTAGGCTGGAAGCTGCAGCTCTGACTTGACCCCTAGCCTGGGAACTTCCATATGCCTCAGGTGCGGCCCTAAAAATAAATAAAAGACAAAAAGAAATGTGCAAATTAGTTATATAAACACATTTCTAGGAATCCTGACCTAAAATATCCTCTTAAAATCTAATTATTACAAACTATTCTCCTTTAAAGAACCAAGTGAATGGTCAATTTGAATTTGGAAAATGTTTTGAAACTATTAACTATTGAATAGGAGTGTTTAATAGGTAAGAAGTCTATCTGTGAATCTAGCCAAACGGTTGCCATAAGCTCTCAACTTGAGCATGCAGTACAACTCTAAAAATATATTCTCTGCAGTGTAGCTTTAATATTAGCGGTGCCTAACTTTTCTTTTTTTTTCGCTTTTTAGGGCCACACCCTCAGCACATAGATGTTCCCAGGCTAGGTGTCAAATCAGAGCGGCAGCTTTTGGCCTATGCCACAGCCACAGCAACTTGGGATCCAAGGCTCTTCTGCAAACTACACCACAGCTCAAGGCAACGCCAGATCCTTAACCCACCGAGCGGGGCCAGGGATCGAACTGGTGTCCTCATGGATTCTAGTCAGGTTTGTTTCCACTGAGACACAACGGGAACTCTAAATGTAATTCATTTTTTTTGCTTTCTTTCTTTTCTTTAAACGGCCCCACTTGTGACGTACGGAAGTTCCCAGGCCAGGGACTGAACCTGTGCCACAGCTGCAATAACAGAAGCACCTCTAACCACTGTGCTGGGCTGGGGATTGAACCTGTGCCTCTGCAGCGACCTGATAAGCTGCATTTGGATTCTTAACCCTCTGTGCCACAGTGGAGACTCAGTGGTGCCAACTTCTGATGAGCTTCCTAACAACTGTGAATTAGCATTATGTAGAGAAAAAGGTAGACACATAGTTCTAAAATTTTTCGGTTTATCTACTTTCAGTTTGTGATTGGGTTCTTTGAATAGACACTGCTATTTAACTTTTTCTTACAAGCTGATGAGAAGGCATATCAAATAGTTGTTGTCAGAATAGTACGGTGGTTGCCAGGGCCTGGGGTAAGGAAAAATAAGACAAACTTCTGGTTTTAAGAATAAGTTCTATGAGTTCCCTTGTGGCGAGGTGGATTAAGGATCCAGCACCGCCACTGCAGTGACTTGGATTGATCCCTGTTGGATCGTGGCCTGTGAACTTCCATATGCCTCAAATGCGGTCAAAAACAAAAAAAAAATTCAAGGGTCTAATGTTCAGCACGGTGACTATAGTTAATAATACAGTATTACAGGAGTTCCTGTGATGCAGTGGAAACGAATCCGACTAGGAACCATGAGGTTGCGGGTTCAATCCCTGGCCTTGCTCAGTGGGTTAAGAATCTGACATTGCTATGGTTGTAGAGTAGGCCAGCAGCTCTAGCTCTGATTACACCCCTAGCCTGGGAACCTCCATATGCTGTGGGTATGGCCCTAAAAAGCAAAAAAAAAAAAAAAAACCCACAAAAAATCCCCAATATTATACTTGACAGATGTTCAGAGTAGATCTAAAGCAGTCTCACTACAAGCAAAAAGACTTAACTATGTCAGGTGATGAATGTGTTAATTATCTTGATCTTGATAATCATTCCACAATGTATATCAAATCATCACGTTGTAACTTTAAATATACAGTCATATTTGTCTATTATTCCTCAATAAAGCTGGAAAAAATGAAAAATTTCAAAATAGCTTTTATAGTTATATGTCTATTCACAGATATTAAATACTATAGATTTTTATTTCTGTAGATTTTTAAATTATAAATACTTAAATAGGAAAATACCTTCAGATTCACATTCCTGAATTTCATATTTTCTTTCCAAGGCATTACATAACGTCTTGGGATGAGCGCTTGCTTTAATGAAAACCGTGGCAAATGAATTGCCTCAAACCTGAAAATCAGGAAAGCAAGAAAAAGATATCTTATGAGCTAAATACAATCATTTTAGCATCCTTTTAGGGAATGGAGGCAGTTTTGTTGTGCTCGTTGTGTTGACTCTAGTACAGAGCTCTGTCAGTTTGAGGGTCACTTAGTAGATAACCAACCCACTAAATCCCCGAGTTATCACCAAGATCAAGTGTCTGTGCTGGATATCTGTACCTCTAACTGTGTTGACCTTTACAATTTGCTCATGATGTGCATTTTGGCCTGATTTTAAGTGGCAAGGCAGCCCACCATGATGTGCCTCAGGCCTATTTATAGCCTAAAGGAATCTCTGGCCAGTCACCAAAAATAGTAATGAATTTAACTTCTGAATTTAGTACATGCCCTCCACTCAGATCAGACTTGCTTTACCTGCACCCATATTGTTTTGCTCTGGAACATAAAAACTTTTTATACAGATGTCAAGGGGAAGCACAGAATGAGTGTCCTTGTCTGTGTAGCTCTGACTGATAAAAAACAAAACTACAAAAAAAACTCCACCCAAACCCCAGAACAATTAAGTCCTCACTTATTAGCACGTTTATATAAAGTCTCCTCAGAACAGGTGCTGTTAAGTTTAGGTAAGACAGGCCAAGTGTCTTTGTCTGAAGCCATCACTGCCAGTAGGACAGGAATTCTCATCTAGAACTTCACTAACCTACTGGTCCCATTATGATGACATTGCTGCCTCAGATGTAACAATGTTTCGCTAACTTCGTGGCAACCCATAGCAGTTCCTCTAGCAGTTAAGTGTGGCACTTAACAGCTATTTTCAGTCCTTTAAATAACCTTTGAGTACACCACCATTCTTAGCATGAACAACTAGAAAAATGAGAATGCTTGCAGACATACTACAAATTTGACAAAGATCCTAGAAAATATGTTGGACTAAGAGTTACTCACAAATAATCACTTCATATTAACAGTGTTTATTTACCCTTAGCTGATTTCCCTCTAAATACGGCACATGGTTGTTATGTGTCCCATTTGTTTCATTCAATACTTGGATATACTTGAAGAGTATAAATCAAACTTGCTTAAACACAAACAAACCCAATCCATTTTATCCTCTAAGATTTGAGTTATATTGCTGAGTATTTTAGATTACAACTCATTTTTCTTTTCTTTTTAGGGCCGCACCCGAGGCATAAGGAGGTTCCCAGGCTAGGGATCTAATTGGAGCTACAGCTGCTGGCCTACACCACAGCCACACCAACTCCAGACCCAAGCTGCATGTGCGACCTACACCACAGTTCATGGCAATGCCATATCCTTAACCCACTCAGCGAGGCCAGGGATTGAACCCACAACCTCGTGGTTCCCAGTTGGATTCGACTCCGCTGCGCCACAATGGGAACTCCCAAAACTCATTTTAATAACGGTAATGAGTGAGATTGAGCACTTGAATTTCTAGACCAGAGACATGGAGGGTCATAGCAGTTAGTCCTACTAGCCTAACTAGGAAACATTTTCCTAAATAGGAAAATGTTAGGCTGAGCAGGAAGGATGATTACAATATACTGTGGTTTGGTGAGAGGACTAACTGAATACATACCTGGCAAAAGTCTGTAAGAGACATTCCTAGATCTGGATAGTCAGAAAGTCTTGGAGAGAGTAATGTCAAAACTTTAAAGAACCTTAAAAATTGAAGACTTGGTTTCTATATATGTTAGAAATCTGTGTGGTCCAGCAAATGTTAAGGAAATAACAATTGATGAAAATAAGCCAGGAAGGGGGAGGCGGGGGTAGGAGCCATCCATTGAAGATGAAGCAGTCTCAGGCATTAACACCCTTTAAAAAGTATAATTTTGGAGTTCTTGTTGTGGCTCAGTGGGTTAAAAATCTGAATGCAGGAGTTCCCACTGTAGCGCAGTGGAAACAAATCCAGCTGGGAACCATGAGGTTGCAGGTTTGATGCCGGGACTCACTCAGTGGGTTAAGGATCTGGCGTTGAGGTGAGCTGTGGTGTACGTCGCAGACGCAGCTCGGATCCTGCATTGATGTGGCTTGTCGCAGAGGCCAGCAGCTTAGTGCCCTAGCCTGGGAACCTCCACATGCTGTGGGTGCAGCCCTAAAAAGCAAAAAAAAAAATCTGAATGTGGGTTCATTCCTTGGCCTCACTCAGGGTTAAGAATCCAGCGTTGTCTTTCGTTCTGCGTTGCTGTGGCTGTGGTGTAGGCCAGCAGCTTTCAGTAGAAAAATTTGCAGTATTACATGGACACGTGGCATTTAGATTTCTGAATGTTAATTATCTTTCCTAATATGCTATACCTTTAAAATCACCTCACACAGTCTCAAGGACCATTGGTGATCATTTTACAAAGTATAAAAACACTGAACCACTACATTGTACACCTGAAACTAATGTAATATTGTGAGTTAATGTACTTGAACTTTTAAAAATTCTTCAAATAAATAAATAAAAGGTTAAATATCAGGGACAATATTTAAACAGTTACCTATTTAAAATGTTTCTCTATAAGATGCTGATGAAAGAAATCAGATGACACAAACAGATGGAAAGACATACTATGCTCTTGGATTGGAAGAGTCAGTATTATCAAAATGACTAGACTGCCCAAGGCAATCTACAGATCAATGCAATCCCTATCAAATTACCAAGGGCATTTTTCACAGAACTAGAACAAGATACTTTAAAGTTTGTTTGTAAGCACAAAAGACCCAGGATAGCCAAAGACATCCTGCAAAAGAAAAATGGAGCTGGAGGGATCAGGTTCCCTGACTTCAGACTATATGACAAATCTAGCCATCAAAACCGTGTGGTACTGGCACAAAGACAGAAATATAGATCAGTGGAACAGGATAGAAAGCCCAGAATTAAACCCACGAACCTACAGTCAACTAATCTATGACCAAGGAGGCAAGAATATACAATGGAGAAAAGACAGCCTGGTTCAATAAGTGGTGCTGGGAAAACTGGACAGCCACATGTAAAAGAATGAAATTAGATCACTTCCTAACACCATACACAACAATAAACTCAAAATGGATTAAAGACCTAGATATAAGACCAGATACTATAAAACTCTCAGAGGAAAACATAGGCTGAACAGTCTCTGACATAAATAACAGCAACATCTTCTCAGATCCACCTCTTAGAGTAATGACAATAAAAACAAAAATAAACAAATGGAACTAATTAAACTTAAATTTCTGCACAGGAAAGGAAACCCTAAACAAAATGAAAAGACAACCCACAGAACGGGAGAAAATATTTACAAATGAATCGACCGACAAGGGATTAATCTCCAAAATTTATAAACACCTTCTGCAGCTCAATACCAAAAAAACAAACAACCCCATCAAAAAATGGGCAGGAGGAGTTCCTGTCGTGGCCCAGCAGAAACGAATCAGACTAGGGTATGAGGCTGTGGGTTTGATCCCTGGCCTCACTCAGTGGGTTAAGGATCCGGCATTGCTGTGAGTTGCAGTGTAGGCTGCAGACGCGGCTCGGATCCCGCGTTGCTGTCGCTGTGGTGTAGGCTGGTGGCTACAGTTCTGATTAGACCCCTGGCCTGGGAACCTCCATATGCTGCGGGTGCGGCCCTAAAAAAAAAAACAGGCAGGAGATCTAAACAGACAATTTTCCAAAGACATACAGATGGCCAAAAAACACATGAAAAGATATTCAACATCACTCATAATTAGAGAAATGCAAATCAAAACCACTATGAGGTAATACCTTACACTGGCCAGAATAACCATGATCAAAAAGTCTACAAACAGTAAGTGCTGGAGAGGGTGTGGAGAAAAAGGAACCACATTACATTGTTGGTGGCAAAGCAAATTGGTGCAACTACTGTGGAAAACAGTATGGAGATTCCTCAGAAAACTAAAAATAGAATTACCATTTGATCCAACAATCCCAATCCTGGGCATCTACCCAGAGAAAACCATGACTCGAAGACACACGTACTCCAATATTCATTGCAGCACTGTATACAATAGCCAAGACATGGAAACAACCTAAATGTCCATTGACAGATGAGTGGATAAAGAAGATGTGGTACATATACACAATGGAATATTACTCAGCCATTAAAAGGAAAGAAATAATGGCATCTGCAGCAACATGGATGGACCTAGAATGGACACTAGTCAAATTCGTTTACCGCTGTACTACGGGGAACTCCTGAAAGAGCATTTGAGGTTTTTTGGGGGGGGTCTTTTTAGAGCCACACCCCTGGCACATGGAAGTTCCCACATTAGGTGTCAAATGAGAGCTGTAGCTGCTGGCCTATGCCACAGCCACACAGCCGCGGCAATGCCAGATCCAAGCTGCATCTGTGACTTACACCACAGCTCCTGGCAACACCAGATCCTTAACACATTGAGCAAGGCTGAGGATCAAATCCACATACTCATAGATTCTATGGGTTCGTTACTGTTGAGCCACAGCAGGAACTCTGAACATGGGATTTTTTTTTTTTTTTTGCTTTTTTAGGGCCGCACCTCTGGGATATGGAGGTTCCCAGGCTAGGGGTCTAAGAGATACAGCTGCCAGCTATGCCACAGCCACAGCAATGCCAGATCCAAGTTATATCTGCGACCTGCACCACAGCTCACGGCAATGCAGATCGTTAACCCACTGAGTGAGGCCATGGATCAAAACTGAAACCTCATGGTTCTTCGTTGGATTTGTTTCCCCTGCATCATGACGGGAACTCCTGAACATGTGATTTAAAGTCACTTGAAACCCATTAAAGACTGCCAAAACTCCAATTTTATTTTTGCATTCTTATGAACAAAAAGCAACCAAAAACCACTTTCCTCTTTTCCTTAGATACTTAGATCCAACTTCAATGATCATGTATTTCAGAAACCACTGAAAGACTTCAAGTACACTGCTGCAAAGAAAAGTTAATAATTGCTTCCTACATATTGTTGCTTAATCTATTTTATAAACTATAGTCAATTCTTAGAGTATCTTAAGTAAACTAACTTTATTTCCTTAAATTAAAATGAATAATTTTAAAAGATCATGCAGATAAAACATTTTTAATACCTAACTTCCTTAACATAAGGTAAAACAGTCTTAGACAGGCCACCACTGGGAATTTTTTAAATGTCACGGTAATTATATAGGTATGGATCACTTTCAGAATTTAGCATATGACCCAGATAACTAATAAGAAGTCAAAAATAAAGTTAAAGTTAAGAACCAATACTTATTTGAAATGCTTCTGATGTTTATTTACTTCTGGACAAACAAGTAAGTGGGAAGATACACTAGTATAAACCTATTTTAATTTTAGTCTCTATTACTAAAACTGCCTAAGAGTTCTCAGAACACAGAAAAACTAAATGTGAATATATTTATAATAGCTTAACCATTTATATCATATTAGGATCTTTTAACGGAATGTTTTGAAATCAATAATTCACTGCAAAGATAAATCGGAAAAACTTCTGGATGGCACAATTTAACCACTTGGACAAAACAAACTGATTAACTAGTAATAATTAGTACATGCAACAGATTGAGAGATTAAATCCTCTGCTATACACTTTTCAGCATTTTGTCAGACATCAGAAAGTTTTAAATTTCTTATCAATAACATCCAACTCCCCATATATTCATTTATTTTTAAAAAAAGAAAAGTTTTCTCTCCAGATTTTCATGTTCATCAGTGCAAAGTAAAATAAAGCAATCTCAGTAGAAATGGTTTAATACAATGTTATTTGAGAAGTACTCAAAATGTACTAAAAGATGTCTAAATCGTGAGAATGATCAACCTCAATGGCTTCCTCTGCATCCAGCTTTGTTTCTCCATGTCCTTCCTGCGATTCATCTAGAGAGGCCAGGGCCTCATTTGTGTCACTGGCAAAAGTCTCTCGAGATGTATCATCGTCTTCTTGAAAATTTAGACTTTTAATAGCTTGTTTCATCTTTTTTCCCAACACTTGTGTTCTCCTCTTCCTAGCAGCTTTTTTATTTTCATATTCCTTTTGATTTTCAATGTAGAAAATGTCCTACAATAAAGGAACAACTTACGTAAAAAAGAACTACCTTTTATTAAAAGTTTAATACAAGGCAGACTCTTCACATTCATTACCTCCATTTCTCACAAAAAGAAAACAAGTATTAGATGCATAATTAGACCAAGATATTAAGTAAATCCTCATTGCAAGTTGAGGATGAAGCTATGATTCAAACTCAGCCTGGTGTTAGGTCTAGAGCCCATGTTTATTCCACCATAACACATCATCTATAGTGAAAGGTTTTCTAAATGAAAATACACAGTAGGAAAATTATATTTAGGACTTAAATAAAATATAATTTATCACATCAAAACAGAAGTCATTGGTATTAATAATTTACTAACTCTGAGATGCCATCATAACTTTATGTGACTGCACATGTTAAGAAACCAGCCAGGCCTGAATTGTTTGACTAAGTATGATCATGTAACCTATACAATGCAAGAAAAATTCCACCCTTTAAACACTGCTGTAGTTAACATGTGAGAATGTAAATCTCTGTCAAAAATTTTTACTGCGAGGCACAAAAACAATATAGTCAGCACTGGGACACATTTCAGGGTTTCAGAAAAGGTTCTTTTTTTCTTTTCCTTCTTTCCCTTTTCAGCTGCACTTACAGCATATGGATGTTCCCAGGCTCCCAGGCCAGGGATCAAAATCCAGCTTCCTCTGTGACTTATGCAACAGCTGTGGCAACACCGGATCCTTAACCAGCTGCACTGGGCTAGGGATTGAACTGACAACACCAGAGATAAGCAGGATCATTAACTCACTGCACCACAGCAGGAACTCCCAGAAAAGGGATTTTATAGCATGAAAATGAGAATCTTTAATATAGGGTTTCACAAGTATGGCACTACTGAAATTACAAACCAAGTAATTCTTCGTGTGGCCATCTGCTGGGTGCACTGCAGGATGTGTTAGCAGCATACTGACCTCTCCCCACTAACGTATACCCACCCCACCCCCAAAGCGTGACAACAAAAGAAGCAGAAGAGAGGGACATTTTGCTAACAAACAAAAACCCAAGAAGAACATTCCTTCTAAATACACACTTTCTTTGGTCAGGGATTATATTGGGGGAAGAGGGAAAACATTAAAGTATAAGCTTTGTTCTACCACTCAGAAGTCGTGTTCCCCAGAAAATTCACATCATTACAAATATATGTTGTCAAAATAATTGTTCCATTAAGGAAAAAAAGCAGTTATGGAGGAGAGATTTCAATTACAACAGTAGTATGTCCTATAGGAATTTCAATAACAGAGTTTAAAAAAATGACTGAGAGTGAACAGCCAGGAAAAAACACATGAAAACCTTGAGCAGATGCAAAATACGTTCACATGGAGCATCAGCTCAAGAGAAATGACTTTTATTTTTTTATCATCAGCATTACATTAGTACAGCTAAAACACATTCCAATTTTCTCTATCACCCGCTGTTAAAATACAAACAATACAAAATTTCTCAAATATCGTAGCTGTGTTGCGTATGTACCACCTCCTTCCTAAGAAGCCAGTTCTCAATTATGATCTAAGTGCACGATTATGTACTAAGTGCAAGTCATGTTCCTTAATTAACAAATTAAAAGATACCAAATTTTAAGCTATGAAAAACCCACTGTCAGATTTCCCATATGACATTCTAGTAATACAAAGTGATTAAGAATACTACAGTGCCCCACTTCCAGTTTATAAGAAATATCAGAGATAGAGGAGAGAATGAACAACAAATGCATGCAGAGATAATCACTAGAATGCAGTACATTCTATAAGATGGCCATCTTGGACTTTTCAAAGGGTCTAATCATGGAGGAAAATGCAGGGTTTAAAAAGATCAAAAGAGATACAACAAATAAGGATGTGGAAATCTAAATAGGATCCTAATTTGGGGAGTGAAAAAGCTGGAAAATACATTCTTAGGACAATTCAGGAAACTGGGATAAGGTCTAGATAGATAATGGAAGATGCTGAGAAACTTTTTATTTCTCTACGGTGTGGGGATATAGGATATTATCCTTATTATTGGGAGATGCCTGGTGAAACGTTTAGGGTTGAGGGTCATGACATTTGTTACTTATTTCCAAATGTTACAGAAAAAAAAACTGTACAGGTAAAGTAAGAATGTCAATTTTTTTTTTTTTTTTTGCTTTTTTAGGGCCGCATCTTTGGCATATGGGGGTTTCCAGGCTAGGGGTCGGTCGAATCAGAGCTACAGCTGCTGGCCTACACTACAGCCACAACAACGCCAAATCTGAGCCGTGTCTGCGACCTAACCCACAGCTCATGGCAATGCCAGATCCTTAACCCACTGAGCGGGGCCAGGGATCGAACCTGCAACCTCATGGTTACTCAGATTGTTTCCTTCTTGCCACAACAGGAACTCCAAGAATGTCAAAATATTAACCATGCCTGAATCTAGGTGATGGGTATATGGGTATCCAACCTATTATTTTTTCAACTATTCAGCACATTTAAATTTTTTCATTAATAAAAAGTTGTAGGAGAAGAAAAAAGCTGTAGGAGGGTAGGAAAAAAGTATTATGTGCTGAAAGATGAGGAAAAATTGAAATAATTGAAATCTTGACCTTGGCTCTAAAAGGAAAGAAAAAGAGGACAGAGAGCTTTACAAAAAGCACGTCTTACTTGAAAAGGGACAATGAAAAAATTGGTCAGTATAAGGTAGAACAGGTAATGGAGATTAGTAGAAAAAGAAGCTAGAGGCTGAGTGGAAGACAAATTATGATTAATGACATTATCATTTTTACCTTAATTTGTTCCTCACTGATACTAGGAGTATTTTTCAGGAGATTCAGGAAAACTCCACCTGGCGTTCTTCTTCGACTACCATTCTACAAAAAGGAAGAGAAAAATTATACTCTATAGACTATTCCCATAAATGGCCAAGACAACTTTTAACAATTAGTTTTTATCTTAGGCCACACCCACAGTATGTGGTGGTTCCCCAGGCCAGGGATTGAACCTGAGTTACATTTGTAACCAGAGCCACAGCAGTGATGCCAGATCCTTAACCTGCTGAGCCACAAGGGAACTCTCAAAGCAACTTTTAGAGACTTCCCCAAGGAGCTATTAAGATTTACTGTGACCACCTCAGTTTAAATGCAGTGACCTCTTCTCCTCTCTATACTTCCATTTGTTCTATTTCTTCCTCCCCAGCATCTATATCACTTTCTAGTGCTCCTGAAGATAAAACGTTTATTCTTTATGGACTGTTCCCCTCCCACACCCAACTACAATATAAGCTTCCTGTGTCTAAAACAGTACGTAGTACAAAGCAATAAATAACTGTATAAGGAAAAACTGCACTAAAAGAAAGTAAAATTGGACTTGTGCCTTCCCAACATTCAGTAGATTTCCATTAGTTCACTGGTCTTATTACAGTACTAAAATATCAATATAATTTATAACACTGGGGAGTTCCCGTTGTGGCACAGTGGTTAACGAATCCGACTAGGAACCCATGAGGTTGCGGGTTTGATCCCTGGCCTCGCTCAGTGGGTTAATGATCTGGCATTGCCGTGAGCTGTGGTGTAGGTCGCAGATGTGGCTCGGATCTGGCGTTGCTGTGGCTATGGCACAGGCTGGCAGATACAGCTCCAGTTCGACCCCTGGGAACCTCCATATGTCAAGGGTGCGGCCCTAAAAGGACAAAAAACAAAAAACAAACAAAAAATAATTTATCACACACTGTGCTCAGCTAAATGAAAATCTAAGTACCTTAAACAGTTAACACAAGTAGGGATGTTGGTATATTCATGGTTATTTTATTTATTTTTTATTTTAATGATTTTTATTGTTTCCATGATAGCTGGTTTACATTATGATTATTATATTTGTTTTGTTGTTAACTTCTGTAATCTCTGCTCAAAGGCGGTGCCCTCACCCCGTCCTATTCTAACCGGTTTCTTTTCTCTCCATTTTCACAGCATAATATTTAGTCTTGTATGATGTTATTCAAATTCATTAGGAGTAAATAAGAAGGAAGACGTCCGAACTTCGTCCTCACCCTGTGATGAAAGCTCAATTCAATGAAATCTGCAAAACCATTTATTCTATTGGATAAACTGCTATCGCTTGTGCTCTGGCTCTAGCCAGCGAAGTGTTCTTTTTGCCATTTTGGAACAATTAAGTGTTTTTTACCTGTTTTTTCATTTTTTGCTTTCCCAACCTCAGGAGCCTCTTAGACATTTCGTTTTCTCTTTACCCCTACCACCCATGAAATTTCAGTGCTCACAGATATACTTTATATCTATCTGCGTGTGGAGTTCCCTTCGTGGCTCAGTGGTTAACGAACCCGACTAGGAGCCAGGAGGATGTGGGTTCGATCCCTGGCCTTGCTCAGTGGGTTAAGGATCTGGCACTGTCGTGAGATGTGGTGTAGGTCGCAGACATGGCTTGGATCCTGTGTTGCTCTGGCTGTGGCGTAGGCTGGCAGCTGTAGCTCCGATTAGACCCCTAGACTGGGAACTTCCATATGCTGCGAGTGTGGCCCTAAATATCAAAAAAAAGAAAAAATCTATCTGAGCTTTTTATATAGCAAGAATTTTTTTCTGCTCCCCAAGAACCAGTTTTCAAGAATGCATGAATTAAATGAACCAAAAATAACATTTCTGTTCATCACTGCTAATTAAGTTCTGGGCACTGTGATAGGTACTTTATACAGATTATCTCATTAAACCCTTACAAAAGAAGACCAATCCCATTCTGTAGCTGAGACTGAGGTCTGAGAAGTCAACTAATTTAGCCAAATGTCACATCTAGTAAGATGCACATCCAAAATTCAAAACAAGACACCCCAAACTCCAAATTCTCAAAATCTGAGCTTCCAGATCCCACCCCCACCCCAACTTTTTTCTTAAAATTTCAGCCCCTACCCTCCCTTAATGAATCCTGTAAGAGATTTGTCATTGACTGCACACTAACAGGCTACAATTATATGTATATTTTTTGTTAGAAAAGTATTAATTGCAAAAACTGACTACTGAATTTTTAAATTCAGTTTTGCATTATTAACGAAGTTTTTAAAAAACCTGAAACATACTGTAATCATTTATAAATAAGGGAACCAATAGAGAAGTGCATTTTATGAAAAAATGATATGAAATAATATAAAACCAGAAACAACGAAGCAATTAGTCTTACCATTATAAAAAGGCCACCATTTTGTTCAACTTCAGCAGTCTCCATCAGAAGTTCAATCGCCTTTTTGTTCCCGATTATCCTTACTACTCGGGCTATCAAATCTTTCTTCGGTTCCTGCAACCTGTCAAGGAGCAAATGAAGTAATATTACCTACTTGTTGTATAAAGTTGAGGAAATCTACTTAACTAAAATCTCAAATTAAGTTCCCAGCTGGAAATAACATTCCGTTCTCCTAATGTCTGCTTTCCAAAATCTTCAACATTTAACCTTGGGATCGCTGACATGGAAACATTCCTTCCTATCTTGGGTCACCCAAGAAGAGAGTAGCCTCAAGGTTCCAACTCAAGTCTGATAACTGGCCTTTTTACTTCGCCTTATTGGATTACGGCAGATTTTAAAAGAAATATGCACACACAGCAAGGGGAATGCAAGATTAAAAGCAAGATATAATCAGTCCACTCTCATCAAAACAAATAACAAATGATTTTGATCATTTCATGCTTTTTTTTGATTACTATGCCTAGAAATTACCTCTCCTAACTGCAGATATGACCAGGATCTTTAAAATGGATTGGATTTTTCCCTCACAGCCTCCTTGCCTTAGAACAAACAATGTAGTTAGCATTTACCAAAGGCTTATTATGGGATAAGCACAATCCTAAGAACTATATATATGCATTACATCTCAGCTAATTCTCTCAACAACCTCACAAAGCAAATATTATTTTCATTCTACCAATGAGAGGTAAAAACACAGGGAGCCTACGTAAGCAGCATTTACAACATTAGAGCCATATTCCATAGAGACGAAGGATGATTAACATGAAATTTCCAAAAATGAAAATGGACAGATAGCAACAGAAAGCAGATTAGCAGTTTTGAGGGGATGGGACCAGGAACTAATTTTACTTTATTGCTTTATTTATTTAACTTTTTTTGCTTTTTAGGGCTGCACCTGCGGCATATGGAGGTTCCCAGGCTAGAGGTTGAATTGAATCTACAGCTGCCGGCCTATACCACAGCCACAGCAACATCAGATCCAAGTGGCGTCTGCGGCCTACATCACAGCTCACAGCAACCCTGGATCCTTAACCCCCTGAGTGAGACCAGGGATCGAACCTGCAACCTCATGGTTCCTAGTCGGATTCGTTTCTGCTGTGCCACGATGGGAACTCCAGGAACTAATTCTAAATGGGCTCATGGGTACAAGGGATTTTAGCAAGTGATGGAAATGTTTTAAAGTGCTTTACGGTAATGGTTATACAACTGATAAATTCACTGAAAAATCAACACTTGAAATGGGTGAATTTTATCATTAGTATAATACGCCTCAGTGAAGATGTTAAAAAAAAATGGTCATGAATGCTTGAAAACACTTCAAAATCCTCACTGACTTAAAAAGATGCATTTTGGGGCATTCCCCTGGTGGTGCAGCACATTAAGGACCCAGCATTGTCACTGTAGTGGCTCAGGTCGCTGCTGTGGTACAGGTTCAATCCGTGGCCTGGAAACTTCCATATGACAGGGGCATGACAAAAAGAAAAAAAAAAGATGTGTCTTATCCAAAGCGTTCTATAGCACTAAATGGAAAAAGTTGGAATTCCCTGGCTCAGTGGTTAACGAATCCAACTAGAAACCATGAGGTTGCGGGTTCGATCCCTGGCCTTACTCAGTGGGTTAAGGATCTGGCGTTGCCGTGAGCTGAAGTGTAGGTCGCAGACGTGGCTCGGATCTGGCGTTGCTGTGGCTCAGGCACAGGCCGGAGGCTACAGCTCCGATTAGACCCGTAGCCTGGGAACCTCCATATGCTGCGAGTGTGGCCCTAGAAAAAGGCAAAAAAAAAAAAAAACCCATAAATAAATAAATAAATAAATGGAAAGAGTTGCCGAAAAGTTTATAAAAACCTGCAAAATTATTCTATCAAGTCTGTCCAAATTAAAAAACACCCAAATACAGTCATATAACCAAATAAACTCAGTGTTCATGCCTTGAATTCTAAAATCTCAAAAAGGAACACCAGGAATTCCCGTAGTGGTGCAGCGGAAACAAATCCGACTAGGAACCATGAGGTTACGGATTCGATCCCTGGCCTCACTCAGTGGGTTAAGGATCCAGCGTTGCCATGAGCTGTGCTGTAGGGTGCAGACGTGGCTCGGATCCCCAGTTGCTGTGGCTGTGGCATAGGCGGACAGCTATAGCTCAGATTAGACCCCCTAGCCTGGGAACCTCCATATGCCGCGGGGTAGGGCCATAAAAAAACAAAAAGACCAAAAAAAAAAAAAAAAAAAAAAGGAACATCATCATCAACACATCTGGAATCCACAGAATTTCCTACAAATGGAAGCCCGTTGGTCAAGTGCTCACTTGCAGGCAAACTTAAATGCTCACCTGAAAGAAATTTCATCAGCCACTTTCTCTTGAGAATCATCCTCTGTGATCTCATATCGGCCTTTATAGTTCATTTCTAGTCTGTCTCCTAGTCTGTCTTTGACAGGTCGTTTCCTTTTGAGATGACTTTGCCCGTTTTCCTCCTCCTTTGATCCTGTTTTTTGGCCACCGTGCATATATTCATCCAGCTCTTTGTCTAATTCTTTTGTATGTTCTTGAGATTCCCTCTTAAGTTTCTTAGCAAGCAAATAATTGTAGGTCTCGGACTGTCGGCTTCTGTCAATAGTGCCCTCCATTCCCAAGATACCAAGTTCAGTGGCCACTGCATCCTGATTTTGTTCCTGCAGCACCGCACCCCATATGTTGTTAACCCTCTTCCCTCCAGCAACAGGTGGTTTCTGGCTGCTCTGGCCAAACTGAAAAGGCTCTGGTTTGGGAGGAATGTTGAAACATTTCTGCCGCTTGCGTTTCCAGAGAGAGCTATCATCATCTGAATCGGAAAAACTCTCTTCACTTGAATCCACACTTTTCACAGTCCGATAATGTGATACCGGCGCACACACCGTGGCAGCACCCGGGAAGGGCCTCACTGCACAGTCCCCACCTAGTGCTTTCTGCAAATCAAAGAAAATACAATCAACTCCACAAAACACATTAACTCCACTCACAATGTGCTATTAAAAAAAAATTATTCAGAGAGTTGGCTGGACCATTTTGAAGCAGAAATGATCTTCAAAGAGCTCTGAACCAATCTAGTCCTTGCATTTCTAAAGGTCTACATGTAATTTTCATTTTTAAAGCCACAAATTCTTATTTTGCTATAGCTAATGCAGCACTTAGTTCTAAAGCCTCTTTCTAAAAAATTACCAAAGCTCAGTTCTCACCTTTAGAAGATTTTTAATCTTCCCAGTTATTGTCAATATGCCATTTGAAAGTGTTTTACACAGTAATTATTATTATTATTATTTTTGTCTTTTTGCCTTATCTAGGGCCGCACCCGCGGCATATGAAGGTTCCCAGGCTAGGGGGTCTAACAGGAGCTGTAGCTGCCGGCCTTCGCCACAGCCGCAGTAAAGCGGGATCCGCGCCACGTCTGCAACCTACACCACAGCTCACGACAACGCCGGATCCTTAACCCACTGAGCAAGGCCAGGGATCGAACCTGCAACCTCATGGTTCCTAGTCGGATTCGTTAACTACTGAACCAGGACGGGAACTCCTACACAGTAATTATTAATAGCAGTTAAAACAGAATTTGTTTTCTTTCTTTCTAAAGATGCCTGCCATGAACCTAGACATATCAGTACCTTTACATGGTTTTGTAATTGTGCTTCTTTCAGATTAGACAGTAAACTATGCGTAGAATTTTCTGACAAAATACCTTTAAAATCGCAGAGTCCATGGCATTAAGTTTACCAAGTCATGGGTCAATCTATATAAAATAAACTAAAAGAGACCGAAAAATAGAAATATCTTGGTATCGATTTCCTAAGACATTTCTACGCAAAAGGAATCACCTCTGCTTTTCCAACTAAACGTTAAACAATTTTTTGAGTTCCTATTATGTGCTAGACGTGGGAGTGGGGTGATTTAGGTGAAGAAAATAAGCCTTTCAATTTTGAAATAATAACAGCACTAACCCTGGTCAGCCATTACTCAGGTTTCCTCTGAAACCTTAGAGCCTATCAGTGGCAGACTATTATCATTCCTATTCTAAAGATGGGGGCCGTCGGCTAAAATACCCGGTCACCCGGTGGCGGCGCTAGAATTTGAAAGCAGGCAGCCTGGCATCTAGAACCACAAGAGCCTGCTACTTAGTAGGTCGGCAAAGACAAACACCAATTTAGAAAACTAGGAAGTTAACACAAAACCTAGTGCCACATTATGGCAAGACGAAGCTTCCACAGTCTTCCATGGGAATATAAAAGACCAGGCCCCGGAGCAAGTGATGAACTTCATCCCAGATCCTCACTCCCTATCTGCTCAGGGCGAAAAGGAGCGCCAAAGCTGTTTGCAGACCCATACCCTCCCGTTCTATTATCTTCGGCAAAATCTGCCCTTCTGGGAAAACCTTGTGGCGCCAATATAGGGAAGCCCGTAGGTTTAGGAAACCGCGAGCGGATCACGAGAGGCGGGGAAGAGATGGTCGCACGCCCGCCTCTCGGAGGCCGCACACCTCGTGGGCCCCGCCTTGCAACAAGATGCCGGCGGGGCTCAGATGGCCTCCGCCGCCGCCGCCGCCGCCTCCCGGGCTCTGCCCGCCGCCGACTCCTCAGCTCCGCGCGCCGGGCCGCAGGACGCCCGCCGGGCCCTCAACCTCCCCGCCAAGCCGGCTCGCGCCGAGGGACGCCTCCGGCTCCTGGCAGCCAGCGCTCCGCCCTCCCGGCCCAGAGTCACCCGGCCGCCCTCCGCACTCACCGGCACCTGCAGCGGCCTCTCGCTGGGTGCCACCGTCATGTCGGAATCCGAGTCAGAAAGCTGCCCGTCTTCCATGTCGCCGGCCTCCTGCGCCATCTTCCCGCGGCGCCGCACGTCGGTCCGGAGAGCACTTCCGGCGGGGCGGCGGGCGGGTCCGGCGGGCGGCGGCTGCTCGGGCGCCCCCGCGAGGGGACCGCTGCAGCCCCGGCGGACGGCGGGGGCTTGGCCCCGACGCCTGGGTCGAGGCTCGCAGGTGTCGCCTAGTCATTGCAAAGCACTCAGTTAACGCTACTGTGGGAAAACGGGGTGCCCTGCAGCCCCAACATTCTGGCGCCTTTTCTTCCGACCTGTTTCCTTCTCTTAAACATATAGGCGGATGGCGGCCTTGGGCGATTCCTTCCTCGGCCTCATGACCGTCGCCTGGATGCTCCGGGCAGGCCTTCCTGCTTCTGCTTTCGCTCCTCGGAGATCCACTCTGCATGGAGCTTCCTGAAGAGCCTTCCAAAGGGGAGGTGAGGTCGCCTCCCTGCTCAGATTTTCTGGGGCTTTCCTCCACACGCTAAGGCCTGAGTTCTCAGCGCGGCCAGCAGGGCTGCAGGTGTGTCCCGGTCTGGTGTCCCGCTCCAGCGGTTCTTCAGTTACACTGTCGCTGCTCACGCTGTTGTTCCTCTCCCTGGCCTTTGTCCTTTCCCTGCCCACGGCCTTTCCCTCTGCCCGGCGGGCTCTCAATCACCCCGACACCATATTCTTCCACAGCTTATGCTCTCAGATGATTCAAGATTCTGATTAAATGCCACTTTTTTTCTTCTCTTTTTAAATGAGAGTTGCAACGTTTATTTCGGGTTCTCTCTTGTTTTCTGGGTTTTTTTTTTTTTGCCACACATGCAGTATGAGGGAATTTCTTGGCCAGGGATGGAACCTACACCACACAGCAGCAACCAGAGCCACAGTGGTGAGAACGCAATAGCCTCAATCCGCTAGCGCGTCAGAGAACTCCCTGCCACCTTTTTTCTTTTTAATTTTATTGAAGTATAGTTGACTTACAATGTTGTATTAATTTAAGGTGCACAGTAAATAAAGGTCTTCTTTGACCACGGTTGCTAAAATAGAGTCCTCTACTGTCATTCTCAGACTCCTTTTTTTCTTCATGGCTTCAATTGTGATGTGTATTTTTCTTTCTTGTCTGAGTTCCACTAAAATGTCTGTTTTATTCTCTATTTTTTCCAGCTGTGTCCAGTCAGGTGACTTCCTATATATAAAGATGGTCAAGAAGTATTTATTGAATTTTTTTTTTTTGCTTGAAGAGGATCTTATTTGTACCCTTTACTATTTTTTAATTTAAAAATTTTAAATTTTTTTAAAAAAATTTATTTTTATGGTCAGGCCTGCAGCACATGGAAGCCCCTCCCCAACCCTGCAGCCAAAAAAAAAAAACAAACAATACAGCAGCTTATTCTGGACTTATTCTATACCAAAATATAAAGATCTAACTCCCCCCTCCCTTTTTATTTTGCCTGCACGCGAGGCATATGAGAATTCCCCGCTCAGAGACTGAATCTGAGCCTGCTGGGCAACCTACACCACAGCTGTGGCAACAGTGGATCCTTAACCTGCTGCACCACAACAGGAACTCATCTAATTCCCTAAATGACTCCCTAGTTTTACATTGCATGGCGATAGCATCATTTATTTAGTCTCTGATGGGGTGTGTAGATTTAGGGTGTAGGCAATTTTGCAATTAACAAAACTTATTTTATTATTTCCTTAGGCCATGTCTCTAGATTGTATGGAAAAGATTGAATTTGATTTTTGAAATGTGAATTTAAACGCTATGAAGGAATTTTGAAATCACCCGGTCCAATTTATTCTGACAGAGATTACACAAAGTAATTATTTGTTGAAAAGCATTATTTGTTGAAAAGACCATTCTTTCTCCCTTCCGTTTCTCTAACACCATTGAAAATTGACTGTCTTTCTTTCTCTCTCGCTGTATATGATGGTCTATTTCTGAGTTTCCTATTCTGTTCCATTGGTCCTCATGTCCATCTTTATACCAATGTTGTACTTTGTTGATTACTGTAGATTTTTTTGTAGCTTTAAAATAATTGTAAAATTTTTATAGTGATTGTTAAAATTAGGTAATATAAATTTGTTTTTATTTCCTGAAATTATTTTGCCTGTTTTAGAACCTTTGCATTTCCATTTAAACTTTAGAATCTGCTTGCCAATTCTAGTATTTTGGTTGGGATTGTATTGAATGTATAGATTAATTTGGGCATTGGGGAGACTATCTTAGTCTGATGCCATTGAACGCTGGAATCATATATTGTTAATCATTAACTCTTCTTTTGATTTTGGGCTCATTAAACCACTGGATAGGTAGTATGTCCTCTGGGAGAAAATGTAGTGATTGGAGGATGTGAATGGTTGCTCCTTTCTGAAAATAATTTTCCCCATGAAGTAATAAGCTAGGATTTTAGTTGTGGCATCATTTTGTGATGAACTTGATTAATATGCGTCTGCCCAGAGCAGTAGTTAGTGTCACTCACTCGTGCTCTGACAAATCAGATTCTGAGTTTGCAATAATGAATTTGTATCCTGGGTGGTGGTGAGTTCTCCAGTTTACTGCTGCCTTGGGGGCAAGCATGCATGTTTATGTTAACTCCCTCTGCCTCCTGGCCAGCTATCTTTGAAAAATGAAGACAGCTAGCATTCACAGAGGACTTCCCAAGCACAGGCCATTTGTACTTAGGCTCACACCAGAGTCTTTAATCATCTGCCTATTGTGCCTTCCATAAGTCATTTGAAAAGCAGAATCGGCCATTTGCTAACTCTTCCACTTTTAATATACAACTGGTTGAAGGTGTCCCAAGTTCAGCCAGTTCATTTGAATTTCTATAGGGCTTTGCTTTATATTTGCTTTCATATTGGATCCATTTAATTCTCTTTCATGTGTGAAATGCGCTTTCGTATGATTCATTTAATTCTATCTCTTGGTGCTCTGCACCATCAAAATTCATTGTTGGTGATTTTTCCTGACCTCCTATCGGCAGGGTAAGTGAGTTTGGAAAAAAGAAAGTGGAAGGGTGATACAATCCCTGTTTTCCATATAGGCAGTTCCTGGGGCCTGTCGTCCCAGAACTGGTTTAGAGAGAGCCTGAGCCTCTGTCCTTGACCAAGTGAAGAGAAGGAAATGAACATCCTTGAGAGCATTATGTGTTGCTCCTAAAATTTAGTGCATCTGTAAATGTCTTTTCATTTTTTGAATCTAATGGAGGGGAAGAGAATGGAAGGATGTGTTTGGGGGATACACGTATGAAGAATCTTACTGGCAGCTGGAATGGGAGGGGAGTTAAATTCTCTGTCAAAATGTCTGAGAATTAGGAGAAAACTCTCATTTGTAATTTAACAAAGCAGTGAAAACCAATCCTCTCTCCTCCACGGAAAAAAAAAAAAGCTCTCCTTTGGCCACTCCCGGGAACAGCAGTGTCACCATCACTTGGGAACTGGTTAGAAATAGGGACTCTCAGATTCCAGTCCATACCACCAAATCAAAATGTGCATTTAACATGATGGCTAGGTGATGATTTGCACATTACAGTCTATTGTAATCTATTGTATTTTGAAGTCACTATTTTCCAAAAAAAAAAAATCTCTAGCTGGTGCCGCTGTTCCCGGCGTCTTTCACCAGATGGCAGTAGCCCTCTCACTTCCTCTGGGTTTCGCCATTGTTCCAGGCCGGGGTTAAGCCCCCGGCTCCCACGTAAGATCCAGATCGGCAGGGCGACGGGGGGGGTGTGCCCGTGGGGGCGGGTCCGGGCCTGCCCAATGGGTGCCCCCGAGTCGGGGGCGGGGCTCGATTTCTGCATCTGCTCCGGGCGGCAGGCGCGGTGCTCAGCTCTGGCTCAGTATGTGGCGCGTTCCTGGTCAGCTCTTTGTGCACGTTGCAAGGAAGCGCTTTCTTTCGGGACCTTGGGACAGGCCTGCCGCCTTCATGTCTACTCTGCTCATCAATCAGCCCCAGTATGCTTGGCTCAAGGAGCTGGGGCTCCGCGAAGAAAACGAGGGAGTGTATAACGGAAGCTGGGGAGGCCGGGGAGAGGTATGCGGGCGTCCCGGGAAATCTCTGCGGCCTCGCTTGGCTCCCGGAGGCCGACCCGGCGCCGCCCAGCCCGAGTCCCTGTGGACGCTGCCGGCGCTTGGCCGGGGTGGGAAGTTTTGAAGCTCCACAGTAAAACTTTTCTGACGTACAATGTCTTAAAAACACCCTTAGACGTTAGGTCTCGTGTACTCCGGAGAATCGAGTTCATTTTGGAGCTGGTTGGGGTTGGACTCCCGCAGACTTAAAACAACATGGCAGAGTTCTGCACTCGGTTGTGAAAAGTGCAACATGCTTAGCGGTGGAAATTAGCTGAATTTTATGATTGACTGTGGCTCCTCACTGTTTTACGTGAGCCATAGGTAAAGTGCTACAATGTAGTTTTACGTTGTCTTTCCTGAAATCCTTTGGGGTGCAGGCTCGGATTTGCTGAAATCCCGGCATGTTTTCGTTGTGCTCTGAGTTTCCTTGGCCAGGTTTTCAGCATTTCTTTATTTTCAGATCCACCCCATGCGTGACACCCAGTTAATGTTCAATAAAAAGTTTTAGAGAACATGATGTAAAGGTAAGGTTGTTATCACCCAAACTGGGGGGAGCTGAGTACAGAAAAAAGTTTTAAAAAATGTTGTATGACATCCAGCAGTTAAATGAACCTCCTTTGTTTGAGGAAACATGTTTTGGTTATCTGTGACTGTAGGAGATACAGGTGCTTTTAATTGTTCCCCAGATCTTCCCAGCCCCCTTGTTGGTTTCATCCTGTTTTTTTTCGTGGCATCCAATTATTAGGTTGTCGACTTTAAAAATACGCACAACATGGAGTTCCCCTCGTGGCAGTGGTTAACGAATCTGACTAGGAACCATGAGGTTGCCGGTTCGATCCCTGGCCTTGCTCAGTGGGTTAACGATCTCGCGTTGCCATGAACTGTGGTGTAGGTCACAGATGCGGCTCGGATCCTGTGTTGCTGTGGCTCTGGCGTAGGCCAACAGCTGTAGCTCCGATTCGACCCCTAGCCTGGGAACCTTCATATGCCATGAGTGCGGCCCTGAAAAGCAAAAAAAAAAAAAAAAAAGGAAAAAAAAAGAAACGAAAAACGCACAACTTAAAAGTTGAGAGTTAAGTTTTACTTAGGACAAATGAGGACTATAGCCCGAGAGGTAGCATTTCAGGTCATTCTGAAGTACTGCTCCAAAGAGGTGGGGGGGGAGTGGATGATTTTTGGTGAAGGAGGAAGTCCTTGCAACCAAGCACACATTTTTCAGAGGTTAGCTGTAGTCTCATTAAGGCTACCGCTTGTCACGAAGAGCAGATGGCACCATGAAGGATTTTAGTGCTTTTCTAGATAGAAGATGCTAGAATTGGCCTTACAAAATGTTCTCCTGAAAATATCTGTCTGAAGACCTGTTCTGCCAGTTTTCCCAGAGCCCAGCGTGCCTTTTCTCCACTCTGTACCCCGAGCTCCATTCAGGGGGTGTTGAGGGTCAGCAGCTGCAGTGGCTCATGATTCAATCCTTTTAGAGGCAGATGGCAAGTGCCAATCTCCAGTTCACAAGGTTAATGGATAAAATACCCTTTCCTGAAGGCCTTTTTAAAGCTACATGTGAGGTTTTTTTTTTCTTTCTAATTGACCTCTCTAGTTGATGTGGTCACAGGTCTTTCCCATGGTTGTCTAGCCTTGGCCATTTCACTTCTGGCCAGAGAGAGGGTGGACAGAGAAAGGGAGAGAGGGAATCAGTTTAACTTTTAACTTTCCGGCCTGTTGTGCATGGAAAAAGAGGCAAAATAACGGGTCACATTTTAGGCTTTTATATGTATATCTACTATTTAGGTGGCAAAGGTGGGTTTTGCAGAAAAGGTGGTTTTGAATGCTCAGGTCAAAATGAAAGAGCTCTGTAGAGTCCCTTATTTGTAACGTTAATGAAAGGGTTCTGTGTTCAGATATAGTCATGGATAGTTTGGTTAGGGTTTGTTTGTTTTTCTTCCTCTTCTCTCCTTCCCTTCCCCAGTTTGGTCTGCCACCTCAGTTTGGGATTAAGTCTCCTATTTATGGAGGTCATTTTTTTGTTTCCAGGTTATCACCACCTATTGTCCTGCCAACAATGAGCCGATAGCAAGAGTCAGACAGGTAAGTGGTTTTTTTTGTTGTTGATGTTTGTTAATGCAGACTGCCCATAGGGAGTTTGTGTCTTTAATCTTGAGCAATGCAAATTTACAAAGTTAGAGAATAATGTTTTTTTTTTTTTTCAGCAAGCAAAGTTTTTATTAAAGGAAAGCAAAAAGCTCCCTGGGCTGCTGGGAGGGAGGAGAAGAGGCCCCGCTCTCAATTGTTCTATAGGGATTTTTATCTTTTAAAAGTAATATTTCTTTTTAATTTAACATTTAAGAGTGTATCGGAGAGTTGACTCATCCATTTGAGGGGGGGATGCCCCAGAAAAGGTGAACCCTATGGAGAACTAGGGAGGAGGTCCATGGAAGGCTGTGTTTCCTGATCACCTGGGGACTTACCTTGGAATCAATGTTCAGACCTCTTAAATCTGGGTTGGAGGCCGAGGTTTTGAATTTCCAATACGCCTCAGGTGTTGCTCACAGATGAGGCCCCAGGACTTTGCTTTGAGAAGGCCTCAAAAAGCATAGATTCTGACTTAGTCAATTCCAGCAAGTTGTTGCAAGTATAGTCTGTGAAAATCACTCTAAACTGCAAATCTTAGAGGCATCTGGAGATATTCGCATTGATTTCCACAAACAATCTCTGTCTTCTTAGAAGATCACCACTGTCCTTTGCTTTTCCCTTTATCTCCTTCTAAATCTTTATTTAGGCCAGCGTGACTGACTATGAAGAAACTGTAAAGAAAGCAAGAGAAGCATGGAGGATCTGGGCAGATGTAAGTATGGAGGCCATGCCATGATTTTCTCCTGTAATTACAGTGAGATAAAGAGACATCTGATGAGCAGGCCTCTTGCTGAAACGGGAGCTTCCTGGAGGTATGACAGTCTCCTCTGCTGTAATCCTAAGGAATTGCCTTTTCCATATTTGGCGTCCAGTAATTGGGTAATTTGAAATGGAATAGAATTCTGTACTGATGAGGCATAAACTTGATCAATGAGCATTCTCCAGCTTTAGTTTCTTGAATTTATAATTGAGCAAAGAGAATGGAATATCTCTGCTAAAAATACCTGTTTGCCCCTTCTCCCTCCCTTCCCTTGCCAGCATCATTGGGGGGGGTATCTTAGCAGGAGTTCCCACAGGGCGAGGCTCCAGCTCCTCAACAGTCTGATGAAGCTTTGAAGCAGGTTCTCTGTCTCTGTCCACCAGGAGTTCTCTGAGCAAGTGGAAGAACTGTGGATGGAGCCTGGATGGGCCACTTCAAGCTGTCACTAGATGAGGGCCAGGCTCTGGGGGAGGGTAGAGTAAAGAACTGGCTTAATCTGGACCCCCCAACCCCCCGACCCGCGCACTTCCTCCATCCCCTAAATATCCCTTTTGGTCTTTCCTGTTCTGAAGCTGAAGGAGTATCTCAGATGCCCCTGGGTAAATTACTTCACCTTCGTGTGCTTTGTCTTGTAAAAGGGGAGATCAATGTGTTTAACTCTTGGGTTATTGTGAGGGTTAAAGGAGTTAATCATTTAAAGTGCTTACAGGGCAGGCAAACCTCCGTACCTGTGCTGCCCGATTTGGGAGTGCTGAGCCTGTGGTTTTTCTTTCTTTTTTTCCCCCTGAATCAATGATTGCAATGGGAGTGTGTGGAAGGGCAGACTCTCCAGGAGCGCCCAGGGCTGGGTGCAGGGTTGTTGTCAGCCAAGAGCCTGCCTCTGCAAAGCAAGAAGAACATTTTTCCTTTAATTTTGGCTATAAATTAGGCTCAGGGCTCCATTACACACAGTCAAAAATATCCACGAACAAAGAAAGTACCACTTTCAGAAGTAAGTGGTGTGCTAAGTCAAGTTCACCTTAGTAGAGAATAGTGACCAAAGCAGTGTCATTTTATTTTATATTGGCCTGTTCCACATCTGTAGATAAGGAGTGCTGATTGCTCTGCTAAGTCATTCTATGTAAGGGACTTAAGCTTCATAGATTTTGGAATCTGTAGGTGTCCTGAAACCAGTCCCCCTCGGATACTGAGGGACAACTGAGTGCATTTTTTTTTTTTAATTAATAGACTATATTTTAGAACAGTTTTAGGGTTAAACCATAGGGAGAGATTTTTTTTTTTTTTTTTTTTTTTGCTTTTTAGGGCCGCACCTGTGGCATATGGAAGTTGCCAGGCTAGGGGTTCTCAGGGATTGAACCCATGCTACAACAGTGAACTGAGCCACTGCAGTCATGATGCAGATCCTTAACCCACCAAGTCACAGCAACGCCAGATCTGAGCCATACCTGCAACTTACACTGCAGCTCACAGCAACGCTGGATCCTTAACCCACTGAGTGAGGCTAGGAATCGAACTCTCGTCCTTATGGATACTGATTAAGTTTGTTACTGCAGAGCCATAATGGGAGCTCTGGGAGGAAAAATTTTTTATTCTTACGGGTTTTATGACTTGTCTTATCATTACATTGACATATAACCAATTAATAGAAAAATTGTGTTTCAATTGTTTACATTTATTTTTTGATCTTTCTTGTGGTATGCAGAAGTTCCCAGGGATTGAACCCATGCTACAGTAGTGAACCAAGCCACTGCAGTGACAATGCAGATCCTTAACTCACCGAGCCATGTGGGAACGCCTGTCACATCTTTGGTATCGTGCTGTACTTTGTTGTTGTTGCTGTTTTCGAACTCAAGTTACTTGACATCTGCTCTTACTCAGCAATGCCAGCCTCTGCATCTAACATTCTTTCTCCTTCTGCTCTCACTTTTCAGACCTCCGAGTAGAGTGGGGGGTGCCAAGTGGGAACAGGTGGCTCTCCTGGGTAAAGTTGGAGTCAGTTGGTGATCCCACTTGTTAGAATTGGAGTTAAGCGATTGAGTTCAAAAGTTTAGGGAAGAAGCAGAGCCTTTCCTAACTGTGCCCCCCGGGGTCCCTGGCCAGTGGGCCTGCAGGTCCTCAAACAAGAACAGACCGAGGCTTGATCCCTTGTACACATTTTTCCTCTTGGAGTCTCCCTCATGTGGGGGCTGCTTCTGCTTGGCCCTGATCCTTCTGGCTGGCCTTGCCTGTTGAGTGAGGACAAAGGGTTGTTTTGTTTAGCTCTTTTGCATTAAGCCTGGAGTTTTTCAGAGGGAAATTTTTTTTTTTAAGGAAAAAAGTATGAAAATGTAATTTTTATTTTTTATTTTTTTTTAGGGCTACATCCACAGCATATGGAAATTCCCAGGCTAGGGCTCAAATGAGAGCTGCAGCTGCCGGCTTATGCCACAGTTAGACCAAGTAGGGATCTGAGCCACGTCTGCGACGTGTGTTCCCGGCAACGCCTGATCCTCAACCCAATTAGCAGGGCCAGAGATCGAACCCACATCTTTGTGGATACTGGCCAGGTTCTTAACCTATTGAGCCACAACGGGAACGCCATGCAAAGATAGTTTTTATTTTTTATTTTTTTTGTCTTTTTAAGGCCACACCTGTGCATATGAAGGTTCCCAGGCTAGGGGTCAAATTGGAGCTGTAGTTGCCGGCCTTCACCACAGCCACAGCAATGCCGGATCTGAGCCGTGTCTGCAACCTACACCACAGCTCATGGTGGTGTCAGATCCTTAACCCACTGAGCGAGGTCAGGGATCGAACCTGAGTCCTCATGCTGGTCATATTCGCCTCTGCTGAGCCACAATGAGAACTCCCAAAAGTCAGTTTTTAAACCCCTTAAGATAGTTTGTCTCCTTAAATGAAACTAACCACAGAGAACCTGGTTGGGACTACTGGCTCTGCTGCTTTCTTTCATGAACTGGTTTCAGTCCAAATGCCACCTATTCCTGCCTCTCTTCATCCCCTGTGTGTGTCTTTTTCCTCTCCATTTCTGGTGAGGAAGAGCTAGACTCTGTTCCTCTTTTGATGACAGGGGACTGTTAACGGGCTTTCTCTAGCTGAGTAAAAGGATACCAGATACTTGGTAGCTCTTTGACGTGGCTCTCTTTGTAGTACGTCCCCAAGGTCTCAGCTGATCATTCCTGCCTCATGGCTGTCTTTGATGCTTGTTCTAAACCTCCCTTCAGGGTGAAGTGTGCAGGGAGGAGGGCATTCCATCTCAGGAGGGTCTGAGGCTACCGATGCCCTGTCAGGCCGGGACTGATCAAGCACATGTGGGCGGTGTGGCTGTCTTTCTGCTTTTCTGCCCCCTCCCGCTCCCCATAGTAGCCCTCGCCTCATTCCTAATCCTGGCTTTCTTCTCATCTCTTGATGCTCCTACTAATCATCTTGGAAACTGGAGGGGAAAAAAAAAAAAGCCAGGTTTCAGAAGTCTGGGATGGAATGTAGTTTAAACTTTGGGTTGTGATTCTAATGAATACACAGCCAGGGTTGAGAGTCAGTCAGTTACCATGTCCTAAACAGTTGGAATTATATTTATCTCTGTTGCTATTTTTGTGGGCCAGACAGCCAACACCTCTTTTCTGGCCTAATCGTTTTCCTGTCTGAGTCTTTTCTCCCTCCGACCCGTTTTTCTCCAGTACATCTAGAGTGCATTTTACATTGCTCTGTGATTTTCTGCCTACCCTATGAAACCCTCTAGTAATTTCCCCACTACTCTTTGGATCCTTTCCATGGTCTTTTGCAGTTTAGCCCCTCCTTTCCTGTCCTGCCTCTTTTAAGTCCTTGTAGCTTTCCAAAACCACCCT
Source organism: Catagonus wagneri (assembly GCA_004024745.2). Classification (NCBI taxonomy): domain Eukaryota; kingdom Metazoa; phylum Chordata; class Mammalia; order Artiodactyla; family Tayassuidae; genus Catagonus; species Catagonus wagneri. The sequence goes on along the minus strand of PVHT020004020.1, from coordinate 43,979,623 downwards.
ATTCATTTACCTTTTACCCTTTGTATTTGCTAAGCTCACTGTCCTCCATACTTTTCCTTTACTTTCTCTACTTCTTCAGTTGGCAAACACCAATCATGCTTTAGGCCTTAGATCTTAACTCTAAACTTCTTAAAAAAGCCTCCTCCCTGCTCTCCTCCTTGCCCCCAAGTAACTCTAGGCTAATGCTTGTAGGTGGTACAGTTGTGCAGTCTAGCTCCATCATGGTGCCTACCACACAGCATGGTTATCTCTTTTTTCATGTCTCTACTGTCCCTGCTGGGCTCTCGGCTTCAGAGGGTGTGGATGGTAGCTTCTTGGTTCCTTTTTCTGGATCCTGGGGATTTAGCACAGTATTGGGCAGGCACGTAGAAAGTGTGCGGTAAGTATTGTTTGAAAGACTGATAGAATGAATATGCTCAGAAGGTGAGGTTAAAGACCATGTGTACTGTATTGGCCATTGTGAATTGAATTTAATCGATTTGCTAAGCTTATAAGTGTGTGGGCTAAATTCAACTGGAACATTACTAAATCCATTCCATGCATCCGAAAATATATAGGATGTGCACTGCTTCGTTTGTCACGGTTTTTTGTTTACCGTTTCCCAAAAGCATGTATGTGTCAAAAATGGCAAATATTGCAGACCTACAAAATGTGGGGAATGAAAGTTGTTAGAATTTCATTGCCTAGAAATTATAGCTGCTTACATATTGTTGTATATTCCTTCAAATTTAAGCAAAAGTTTTAAGTTTATTTACCATACGCATTTATTTGCTGTTGTGTGTTGTAGTTAGCGCTCTTAAAAGCTTTTCCTTATAAGTCTAATTTATTCTTTTTAGAGAGTGTCAAGTATTCCATTTTTATGGTTATTCCATAATCAGTCATATACTAGTGGGCATATACAGGGTTCCTGTTTTTCTCTACTGGAACCACCATTGCAGTAAATACTGTTGTACCTATACTTCTGTACAATTATGCTCAATTTCCGGAAGGAGAAATGCCTGTTCAGAGGGGAACATTTTATTTTTTTAATTTTTATTTGTCTTTTTAGGGCCGCAGCAGTGGCATATGGAGGTTCCCAGGTTGGGAGTTGAATCGGAGCTGTAGCTGCCGGCCTACGCCATAGTCACGTAGGATCTGAGCCAGCCCTATACCGCAACTCCTGGCAACGCTGGATCCTTTACCCACTGCGTGGCTGGGAATTGAACCTGAGTCTTGGATCCTAGTTGGGTTTGTTACCGCTGAGCCATGATGAAGGGGGGAACATTTTATTTTATTTTATTTTATTTGTCTTTTTGCCTTATCTAGGGCTGCACCTGCAGCATATGGAGGTTCCCAGGCTAGGGGTCTAACAGGAGCTGTAGCCGCCAGTCTTCGCCACAGCCACAGCAATGCGGGATCCGAGTCGCATCTGCAACCTACACCACAGCTCACGGCAACGCCGGATCCTTAACCCACTGAGCAAGGCCAGGGATCGAACCTGCAACCTCATGGTTCTTAGTCGGATTCATTAACCACTGAGCCATGACGGGACCTTCCAAGGGGGAACATTTTAAATGTTAATAGAATGCCAAGCTATCCTCTAGAAAAGCTGTTCTAAGACGTGGGGTACAGTTGAGAAGGAGAGCCAAGCAGTTGAGAAGGAGAGCCTGGTCAAGCTTGGTCAAGCTCTGGAAGGCCCTTGCTTGTGAGGAAGGAGTAGGGGGACTGGCTTCAGTGGAGGGGTGGGGGTGGGGGTAGGAGTGGTCCTGTTTCCTTTTTAAGGAGAGGTGGAATGAATCAGGAAGAGCTGGAAGGGAGAGAAGGGGTGATGTCATAGCTGGCGAAAGTATGTCTCCTCCATTCACGCATCTCATACTTACTCTGGCCCAAGAGAGAAAAATCCTGACTGTTCTTCTAAGTCACCTTCATCCCAGGAATTTTACTTACATCTACCAGGCTATTCAAGCCAGAGACCTGGAGTCATCCTTACTTCTTTCATTCCCTGATTTCCCACCTGTTCCATCAGTGTGTTCTGTTCATTCTACTTCCAAGATCTTTTTTTTTTTTTTTTTTTGCATTATAGCTGGCTTACAGATTTCTGTCAGATTTTCCAACTGCCCCATGTGGTGACCCGATTACATGTACATATATGGATTTGTCACATGTAATTAGATATAGTTCCCCGTGCATTACAGTTGGAGCTCCTTGCTATTCCATCTACTTCCAAGATAGATCTTGAGTCTACTTTCTTGTCTCCTTTCCTTCAGTCTTAAGGCTAAGTTGCTTTTTTTTTTTTTTTTGCCTTGGTGACTAGAATATATTCTTAATTGGTCTCCCTGCTTCTATTCTTTTCCCCTCTAATTTTTTTCTCCACGCATTAGGCGTGATTTTTTTTTTTAAGGACCACACCCTCGGCATATGGAGATTCCCAGGCTAGGGGTTGGATAGGAGCTGTAGCTGCCAGCCTGCACCACAGCCACAGCAATGAGGAATCTGAGCCAGTCTGAAACCTATACGACAGCCACAGCACACTGGATCCTTAACCCACTGAGCAGGGCCAGGAATCAAACCCGAGTCCTCATGGTTACCGGTTGGGTTTGTTACTGCTAAAGCACAACAGGAACTCTGAGATTCAGACTTCTTAAAGCTCTGTCTAGCTGTATGCATGGTGTCCTTCCCCATCAGTCCTCAAGTACAAGATTTTCTTTTTCATTTTTGGCCAGCCCACGGCATATGGAGCTCCCGGGCAAGGGATCAGATCTGAGCTGCATTCTTTTTTTTCCTTTTTTTGTCATTTTTGGGCCGCACCCACAGCATGTGGAGGTTCCCAGGCTAGGGGTCTAATCGGAGCTGTAGCCACCGGGCAACGCCAGATCGTTAACCCACTGAGCAAGGCCAGGGATCGAACCCGCAACCTCTTGGTTCCTAGTCGGGTTCGTTAACCACTGCGCCATGACGGGAACTCCTGAGCTGCATTCTTAACCTAAGCAGCAACACTGGATCCAGGGGTCAAACCCAGTCCCAGCACTCTCAAGACACCGCAAATCCTGTTGTGCCACAGTGGGAGCTCCATCAAGCTTTTATTTTCCATGGATCTCTTGCATGGTTTTCTTTTCTTTGGGAAGAATATTCCTGTGGTTGACTTTTTCTAACCTCATGTTTTAGCTTCAGTCTCATTTTGGAGATTTTGCCTGACAACTGTTTTTTTTTTTTTTTTTTTGACTGCGGCACTAGGAAGTTCCTGGACCAGGGATCAGACCTATGTCATAGCAGTGACAATGCAGATCCTTAATTACTAGGCCACCAGGGAAATCCCTGAAAACCTTATAGATAAAAGTAATATATACATTTATCCTCTAAACCTCTTATTTTCTCTGTTTCAGAACCCTGTTTATATCCTTGGGCTTTATAGCCCTTGTGGACATTTGTAATTATTTGTTGCCTTTTTCCCCCCTCTGTTGCTAGCTCCATGAATTTTTGCTTATTGTAGCCTTGTTGCCTAGAATTACTCTTGTCACATAGTAGGTGCTCAGAAAATACTTGGTGAGTGAATGGTGTGATATGAATGGATTATGGAATGCTAGTTTTCTCCGTAAGCTAAATGTAGGGTTTGGGCATGCAGTCAGTTTGACCCATATGAAAACTTCACTGAGAATCATGAAGGCTTATAGATCTGTACGGTACTTTGAGTTTTCTGGAGTCATCCCAGAAGGATGTGTTCAATCTGAATTTCTGTCTGTACTTGGCACAGAACCTTGCTTGCCGCAAACATACCTGGATATTTTCTTGGTCTCTGTTATGGGTTTTAGGGTCTGCCACATTGCAGTCTTGATAGGATCAAAGCAGTTATCTTGATGTCTTGATATGCTTGTACTTTGTTTAAAACAGTTTTGTTCGCTCTTTTTTTTTTTTTTTTTTTTTTTTTTTTTTTTTTTTTTGCTTTTTTAGGACCTCACACGAGGCATATGGAAGTCCCAGGCTAGGGGTCAAATAGCCACAGCAGCGAGGGATCCGAGCTGCATCTGCGACCTTCACCACAGCTCATGGCAGTGCCAGATCCCAGACCAGGGATCGAATCCGCACTCTCATGGATACTAGTCAGATTCTGCTGCGTCACAATGCAAACTCTTACTTAAGCACATTTATGAATGCTGTGCTGTAGACACGAGTTTACACTTTGAATCAGATGCTAAAATTCTGTCTTTTCCTTAGATTCCTGCACCAAAGCGAGGAGAAATAGTGAGACAGATCGGTGATGCCTTGCGGGAGAAGATCCAAGTACTGGGAAGCTTGGTAAAGTATTTTTGTAGTAAATGTGCAGTCCTTTGAGTGGAGAATAAGGCTGCCCACTAGTTATCAGCCTTAAGCTCAAAATTAAGATCGTGATTTTTTTTTTTTGCCTTTTGTCATTTTATGGCCGCGGGTTTATGGCCGCACCCGCGGCATGTGGAGGTTCCCAGGCTAGGGGTTTAATCGGAGCTGTGGCCACTGGCCTTCGCCGCAGCCACAGCAACGCAGGATCCGAGCCGCGTCTGCAACCTACACCACAGCTCACGGCAACGCCGGATCGTTAACCCACTGAGCAAGGGCAGGGATCGAACCCGCAATCTCATGGTTCCTAGTCGGATTCGTTAACCACTGCGCCACGACGGGAACTCCCAAGATCGTGATTTTTAAGAAAAGCAATTTAAATGTTTGAAAAATCTCTTCTTTCCTGGAAAGATTAACAAGATAGGGAAAAGTGAAGATACTTCTTAGATTTTAAAATTCTTCAGAAAAATGAGGGCAGACTTTCTGAAGTTTAGAACTTTTACAAAACAGAAACAAGATGTTTTACTTTTCCTTCCCCATGAATTGAATCTTTGAAACCTGAATTCTTGGGAAAAAATGTTACTTGGCTTTGTGTTTTAGGTGTCTTTGGAGATGGGGAAGATCTTGGTGGAAGGTGTGGGAGAAGTTCAAGAATACGTGGATATTTGTGACTATGCTGTTGGCCTGTCTCGGATGATTGGGGGACCCATCCTGCCTTCTGAAAGTAAGCGGTCAAGTCAGTTCATCTGAGAGTTTTGTACTTGACAGAGATGTTCTGAAATGTTCTCAGGCTCTCAACAGTCTGTAGAAGAGGAACTTCAAGTAGTTGTTCATATATATATGTGAAAATATGTTTTATCTTCTTACTAAGAAATGCCATCTAAAACAGGTGAAAACATCAGATCAAGACACTTAAAACATTAGAAACATTTTTTTAAAGATAGAGGTTCTCTAGCGGCCTAGCAGGTTGGGGTTCCGGTGTGATCACTGCTGTGGCACCAAGTTTGATCCCTGGCCAGGAAACTTTGGAATGATGTGCATGCAGCCATGAAAACAGAAATAAATAAAACTCAGCAATGGCAGTTCCTTGGCTGAGACTGACACTCTTATGGGGACTTTGGGTAATGTGATTCACCAGTCTGGAAAACAACTTTGAAAAATATCCAAAGAGTCTTAAATACGTAATACCAGTTTTAAGAGTCTAAGTAAGTGTGAAATGTGACTGAGGTTTATGTGTAAAGATGTTCATTGTCCTATCAGTAGGAAATGACATTTAGAAATGACCTAAATGTCAAATCACACGACAAAGGTTGAGTGAATAATTTTGGCTGCCTGTAAGCATGTATTAAAAAATCATGAAGATTGCCTTCCCCAACCTCACATTGTAGTGCCAAGTTGTATTTACTTGAAGAGGTAATCATATCACAAAATTAAAAAGGAAAAAAAGGGTAAAAGATGAAATGTTCCCTTCCTCTCCACAGGGTACTCCTTAGAATCCCCATGCAAGTATCAAAGTATAGAGCTTTTATTCTTGGGCAGGCAAATTTGTCTTTTTTAGGAACACAGAAATTAGCAAACTGTATGTTCTCTGTTCTATATGTTTTTCCTACCTAATGTGTCTTAGAAATTGTTTCATATTCTAATAAGGTGCTTCCTTCATCTTTTTTCTTTTTTTCTTTTTTTTTTTTAAATGGCTATTTGTTGTAAGGATGGCCAGTTCCCAGTGGGTATTTAGGGTGTTTTCCGTCCTGTAGCGCAACTGTGCTGCAAGGACCAGCCTTGTACTGAGTGATGAGGACAAGGGCTTATGCGATTTGTAGTGTTTGCTGTGTTAATTGAGCAAAGCAGGTGATTGCTTGTGTCTGCATTGCAAGTACAGGAGTGGTAGTTTTCCAAAGTAGTAACAACGATTGTTGTTATCGTCTTTTTTCTGTATTTTCTGAAGTTTCCATGAATGGGAATTAGGTTACATTTATAATCAGGGAAATAAGCTTTCTTTCTTTCTTTCTTTCTTTTTTTTTTTTTTTGGGTGCACCCACGGCGTGACGGCATGTGGAAGTTCCCAGGTCGGGAATCAAACCCACACCATAGCACTGACAATACCATCTGCGCCACCAGGGAATGCTGAGACACTCTGGAAAAATCATATTTTCCTGTTTTTTTCTTGAAATACTGGGCAAATTCCCCATTGTAGAAAGAGGGGATTCTTTTCAAATGTACACTTATTATCCTTAATTAAGATATATAACAGCGATTTCCAGCAACCAAGATTAATTTTATGTCATTGAATGCTTTTATTTATTTGTCTTTTTAGGGCCACACCCAGGGCATACGGAAGTTCCTAGGCAAGGGGTTGAATTGGAGCTGTGGCCACTGGCCTCCTCCATATCCACAGCAACGCTAGATCCAAGCTGCATCTGCGACCTACACCACAACTCACGGCAAAGCCAGATCCTTAACCCACTGAGTGAGGCCAAGGATCGAATCTGCATCCTCATGGTTTCTAGTCAGATGCGTTTCCACTGAGCCATGATGGGCACTCCCTGAACCCTTTTAATAGATTTTTCCAGTTAGAAGAGTTGCATACTTCCAGTTTAGGGAGGCATACACATGCAAGCAAATAATTTTGAGTTTTACCTGCTGCGATGTCTTCCTAACCAATTAAAATCTTTTTCAATTAAGTTTACACATTTTAAAAAAATAGAGTATTCATCTATGCGGAAGCTTTGGCTAACTTTGTCTTCATTTATGAAATGATTGATTACTGATTGTTTGCCAGGTGCCGGGTGATCTAATAGATGATACTTGATCCATAAAACATAGTCCTTTTCCTCAAGGACTTTATAAACTTGAATTCCTTACATTTTAGAGTGGGGGCAGGTGGCAAGTGGATAAGTAAAGGAATAATTACAATAGAGAATGGTAAGCGATATGATGGAGTGAAAGATGGGATGTGAGCCTCTAAGTCTCCCCTGGGGGGACAGTCAGGAAAGGCCTCCCAAAGGTAAGCCTAGGTAAGGCCTCAGAGGAGAGGGATGCAGTGTTGAGACAGGGGTGGTTTTAAACTGGAATGAAGCCTATGTGAGAAAAAGCAATGGGATCCTGCTGTATTGCACAGGGAATTATAACTACGCACTTGTGATTGAACATGATGGAGGATAATGTGAGAAAAAGAATATATATATATATATATATATATATATGTATGACTGGGTCACTTTGCTATACAGTAGAAATTGACAGAACACTAAATCAACTATAATGGAAAAAATAAAAATATCCCATGTAAAGGGGATTAAAAAAAAAAAGCAAAAGAAGCCTGTGTGAGAACTTAAAATGAGAGAATCTGGGGGGAGTTCCCTGGTGGTGTAGTAGATAGGATTTGACACTTTCATTATGAGGCCCAGGTTTAGTTTAGTTGCTGCTTTGGGAACTGAGACCCTACATCAGGCTGATGCATATGGTGACAAAAAAAAAAAAAAAAAAAGAGGTGGGGGGAATTTGACTTACTGGGGGAACTGTGTTGCTTCAGAACTCCAGGAGGGCACAGTAGGCGAGGAGAAATGGGTGGAGAGGGAGGGAGTCTTGGAAAGGGACTTTTCTTGGCATTTGGACTTTCTTCTGAGAGCAGATGCAGTAGTAATCCAGACAGGAAAGGGTGGTAAGCAAGGGACAGATGTTATCAGAGCTGTACTGGCCTCCCTGGGGAGAAGGTTAAAGAACGGAGGGCAGAGAGGAGGAGGCAGACCTGCCAGGAAGAGGCTGTACCAGCACTTCCTCTCCAGGGAGATTAGGGTGCCCAGGCTAAGGGAGGGCCTGGGTATGAGATGCAGCAAGTGCTGGCTTCCTTATTCTTGCTAGCAGTGTGAGCGTGGCCGGAAAGGTGGATGGCAGAGAGTGTGGCCTTCCCAGTACTTTTACCCGGGTTCTGGGAACCCTCACACTTCTTGCTCTGGTTCTTCACTGCTTCACCTGCCTTTGATTAAAATAAAGCTTTTGTACGAGTTCCCATTGTGGATCATCTGTAACGAGCCCGACTAGTATCCATGAGGATGTGGTTCGATCCCTGGCCTCACTCAGTGGGTTGAGGATCCCACATTGCTGTGAGCTGTGGTGTAGGTTGCAGATGCAGTTCGGATCTGGTGTGACTGTGGCTGTGTGGTAGGCTGGCAGCTGCAGCTCTGGTTCATTCCCCAGCTTGGGAACCTTCATATGCCTTGGGTGTGGCCCTAAAAAGACAGAAATAAATACGTAAATAAATAAGGCCTTCTAGGATTATGGTGACTTTTAGACTTTGTCTATAAAATACAAATATTTTAATTTGTAGCTTTAGTTTTCCTATATGTAAAAATTAGTGCAGTTCGTTCCTGCAACATTTATATAATTATTAGAACTTCTTTTGCCCTATGCATGAGCCACCTTGTCCTGAATTTAGAGAGGTTAGCTGAGGGCTGCCTCAGGCAGTGTCAGAAACGGAGAGGGCCGTGAGAGTCCTGACTCCTGTGTTCTGGTCATGCTCTGCCCTTGTCGCTCCCATCACCGTGGGCACATCTCTCATCTATTCTGTGAAGTGTCCTTGTCTCCCAGAGGGGACTGACACTGCCCTGATCCAGAGTTCCTATCAGGAACGGAGGCATAATGGACATCCTCATAGTTTATAGGAGAGTGTGGTAATAACAGCTTTTGTTGTATGCTGATTACTGAATCAGTGACCCCACGGCTTTGTAAAGGTCCGAGGACATCTGGAACCCGCACTTGATCTGCTGCACCTTTGTTCTGAAAATGAAAGATTGCAGACTGTTCTTAATAACTGCACAGGCATGAAATTAACATGTGTGCTTAAGCATGTCACACGCCTTCCCTGTCCTTTAGGACCTGGCCATGCGCTCATTGAGCAGTGGAATCCTGTAGGCCTGGTTGGAATCATCACTGCGTTCAACTTCCCCGTGGCAGTGTACGGTTGGAACAACGCCATCGCCATGATCTGCGGGAATGCCTGCCTTTGGTAAGAACGACCCACTTTCCTAACCAGTAGCTAGATGGTAAAAGTAGCCATTTTCAGGTACTACGGAAAGTATTGTAAATGTATTGAAATGTTTTCTACTACTTTTTCAGTTAACATAGTAAATCACACCTGCTATTGTGGAATGCTGATTTTAATTATTACTTATTTTACAATTGGTACAATTTGTATTTTTCGATACAACCTTATCCCCTGTTCCTCCCAGTTATTTCCACCCCGAGCAGGAGCTCTATAGTTCAGTTCTGACACTAAATACCTGGACTCAGTGTCAGGTTCCATCTACGGTCCCTACTTGAGATGCAAGTTGCACGTTTTTCCAGTCTCCAGGACACCCGACACCTGCAGTTTTGACCAGCCGTCTACATATTTGGGGGTTCCCATGAACCCTTAGTTTTAGTAATGCAGTAGAATGGCTCACAGAACTCAGGAAAGCACAGTATTTAATGATTTCAGCTTTCTTAGGATGCTCCACTGAGCTTGATTTCCAGAGTTTTTTCATGGGGGTTTCATGACATAGGTATGTATTAAATCATTGTACATCTGATTGAACTCAAAAATCTCTGTCCTTTGTCCCTCCTCCCCCATAGTTGATTTTGTTGTTGTCGTTGTTGTTCACCAGCAACCAGCCCCCATGCTGAAGCTGTCCTGGGGGCCCAGTAGTCCTTTTATTTCTATTGCTTATGAAATTCGAAGGAATGTCCATGCTCTGCCAAAAGCTGCGAGCAGAACACCAGATACGTTCTTTATCATCTACACTGACAAACGGAAAACTAAGTGAACAAGTAGGAGGGAGAAAAAGAACTTGGGATAAGTCAGAGTCTTCTTTTGAAATTTGATTATTTTTTTTTTTCCTTTTCTCGACCACACCCGTGGCATACCGTGGCCAGGGACTGAGTCTAAGCTGTAGCTTCAACCTGCGCCACAGCTGTGGCAACACTGGATGCTTTCCCCACTGTGCCGGGTCAGGGATTGTGCTCTCACTGCCGCAGAGACAACTCGGGATCCTTAACCCACTGCTCCACAGTGAGAACTCACTATTCTTTTTTCTAAACCCATAAAAATTTAATAGCGAATTCCCAAGTGATTCTGAGGTACTTGGTCAATGTTACATCTGTCTAATATATGACAGTAAAAGTTAGCTGGGAAATGTCAGTATTTTATAGATGACAAAACAGTTGCTTGTTTTTAGCTTTCATGTTCAGTGGAGGAACTTGGATCAGGCAACCCAGGAGAATTGTCTTTGTGCATTTTGTATCTATCATTCCAGTATGTACTGATCTTAGCGAAGCAATCAATTGAAAGTACTCCAAGATGGTAAAAGAGAAAAAGGCACATTTGGGAGGATTAATGATTTGGCACCCTGTTGCCAAAGGCGAGTTTTGTGTAGTTCTCCTCAACCCTCTAGGCCTTCTAAGGGAAGTTCCTGTTGATCATTTTCTATTTTACTCCGTTTCCATAATTGGCAGAGGGAACAGTTACTGTAACAGTTCCTGTGATCAGTGAAGCAAGTAGGTTCAAAATTGCTTGGTGTGATCTTTCTATTTGTAAAAGCTTTACAGTCTTACAGTGCTTAAGGTCCCAGAGACATCAAGCCGAAAGATAAGATTTCCATTTCAGTTACTAGGCTTAGTTGTGTAATTAGAACTTTTTTGTCATAAAGCGTTTTGCATCTGCTTGAAAATAAAAGGTGTTTATGATTTCCAACATATTAAGCTGCTCTTTTTTTTTTTTTTAATCCCTTACAAGGAAAGGAGCTCCAACAACTTCCCTCATTAGTGTAGCCGTCACAAAGTAAGTATGTGTGGTTTTTCTTTTTTCTGGGTATGGAAGGACCTTAGAAGGGTGATTTTTTTTCTTTTTTTTTTTGCATTTTAGGGCCATACCCACGGCATATGGAGGTTCCCAGGCCAGGGGTCCAATCTGAGCTACAACTGCCAGCCTATGCGACAGCCACAGCAATGCCAGAACCGAGCCGCATCTGCGACCCACACCACAGCTCAGGGCAACGCCGGATCGTTAACCCACTAAGCAAGGCCAGGGATCGAACCCGCAACCTTATGGTTCCCAGTCAGATTTGTTAACCGCTGCGCCACTATGGAAACTCCCTTACAAGGGTGATTGATAGGCAGTGAATTTTTAATCTGA
>PVHT020004020.1:43932407-43967165 GCA_004024745.2 Catagonus wagneri | reverse complement strand
CTGGCCTTCAATGCCAGATGCTCCGGGGGCTCTTTCTCCCTGTGCCCGATCCCCAGGCGTGGGGTTTTGACGTGGGGCTCAGAACTCTCAGTCCTGTAGCTAAGTCTCTGTGATGCAGTTACTTTCCAGTCTGTGGGGCTTCCCACCTGGGAGGTATGGGGTTGCTTCTATCGCGTAATCGCCCCTCCTACCTCTTGATGTGGTCTCCGCTGTGTCTTCTGGAGTAGAATATCTTTTTTGGAAGTTTACAGTCCATTTGGTTGAAGGCTGCTCGGCATTTGTTTGTAGTTTTGCTGTTTTTCGGGAGAGAAGTTTAGCTCCAGTCCTTCTATTCCGCCATCTTAATCCAATCTTCCGAGGCAAGGTGTTTAGATTAAATATTAAAAAGAATTCTGATATACAAAACACATAAAAATGATGAGATTCCCCAAGCAATATTATTTTATTTATTTATCTTTTTTGCTTTTTAGGGCTGCACGTGTGGCATATGGAGGTTCCCATACTAGAGGTCAAGTAGGAGCTACAGCTGCCACACTATGTACCACAGCAACTCAGGATCTGAGTGGCATCTGCAACCTATACCACAACCCATGGCAATGCCAGATCCTTAGCCTGCTGAGCGAGGCTGGGGATCGAACCTGCAACCTCATGGTTACTAGTTGGATTCGTTTCCACTGCGCCACAATGGGAACTCCCCCCAAGCAATTTTAAAAAATAAACCTTAGGGAGTTCCTTGGGGGTCTGGTGGCTGGGACCTCAAGCTTTCACTGCTGTGGCCTGAGTTAATTCTCTAGTCTGGGAACTGAGATCCCACATCAAGCCATTGCATGCTGTGGCCAAAAGAACAAACAAAAAACCCAAACCTTAAAATCAGTTAATGTGGATGTAACTGATGACTTGCCAATTGTGGCAGTTGATTAAATTATTAATTTTGATATGAGTTTCATATGTTCCAGTTTTAAATATTTTATTTATGTATTTACTTTAAACCTTTAAAGGATTTGAGGTATTTATATAGGAACCTGGCTTTTTTTTTAAGAATTGAAGATAATACCTGATTTTGTAGAGAAGACAATAAGTAAAATGATGCTAAATTGTGTCGGAAATAACCCAGGGTGCTGTAACATCCTCTGGAAGTTCTCAGATTCAGCTAACATTCACACTCGTAAAATGACCACGTGTCGTACCTCTGTTTATTCAGAAGGATATAGGTCAGGAACATAGCTTGTCAGCAGTATAGCATCAGGTATTCTCTTCATTCAGTGTTGTTTTAAGGTTTTTTTGGCTACAATATTCAGAAGTTCCTGGGCCAGGGATTGAACCCTAGCCACAGCAGTGATAACTCCCGTCACAGATCCCCAGCACTCTATAGATGCGGCTGATCCCATTGTGCCCACAGCAGGAACTCCTGGATCTTTTTGAAACTGGAATTAAATGCTTTTGCAAGTAGCCAGCCGGTTGGGATTATTGATAAAAAGAAACTGCTCTATTGAGGCCCATGCTCCTTAGGAAGCTCAAAATGAATGGAAGGACCTTGTTTCCAGAGATAGCAGAATTCCTGGAGCCAGTTTTTACAATGCAGAATCAGATTTAAGTAGCACTGAACTGTATTTCTCATTTTGACTCTAACAGGCTAAGTTGTAAGGAGACTAATTTGGAGAAAGCTGTGCTTGTCCACAAGCTTTAGCCTGGAGGGTGCTGGTATTCCCTGCCTAAGAGGTTGGCGTGAAGCGGGTGGACACTAGTTCTGACCATCTTTGGGGCTCTGTAGGCAGGCCCAGCGCTCTCTGCTCCGGGGCCTCAGCATCCTCCCTAGGTTTGGAAGACCTCTTCCCTTTCTTTTCCTTGACCACTTCTCTGGCTGGCTCTGCTTTGCAGAGGGGGTTAGAACGTCTCATTTTCTAATGGTAACTTCTTTTCATTTTCTTCATCTTTCTGAGCTTTATTCCATATTTCCCTTTTTATTTTTCTACCATCAATTTTAATGGATTTGGTGGCAAGAGGCCAAAATAAATGCTCTGTGTTCAATTGACCATCTTGAACCAGACAGGTCTTCACAGTTTGGCGGAAAATGCTTGAGGACAATGATCACTTGACCTCCCTAACCAGTGCTTTAGATCTTTTATTAATTTTGCATGTCTTTTTCTTCTTAAGTTTTTTTTAGGGGAAAAAAAAAGATTTGCTTTTAAGTGTTAATATATGAAGAGAAATCCAGGACGTTTTAAGGGATCGGAAAGTTGGAAAGGGAAAGTCGCGTGGTTGGAATTAATGCTGTTTTTCAAAAAATGCTAAGAAATTAAATGACTTTCTTCCTTAGTAATTGCTTTTTCTTTTCTAGGATAATAGCCAAGGTTCTGGAAGACAACAAGCTGCCTGGTGCTATTTGTTCCTTGACTTGTGGTGGAGCGGATATCGGGTAGGTCAGCTGGCTGAGGGTATCTTTCTGTCGAAGGACCCGGGTTGGTCAACTAGGATCATCTTTTACTAGAATTTCAAAACCCAGCATAGCTAGGGAGACGAGAATAGTTTTTTTGGAGTCTTTATTGTTAGGGATCTCATTGGGCTTTACCTTATGAATGAGTAGCCTGTGCTGGAGGATGAGTGAGAATTGTCTTGGTCTTATCCAGAACTAGTATTATAAACTGTTAATATCTAAAATAGCAAACTGCTCTACTGATGTGCAGTCCATGGCTTCCTGAGGCTAGATTTGTAAATGAGCTTGCTTACAAAGCACAGCTGTGTAACTGTGCTCTGGTGTCTTACTCCCCACCAGAAACTCAGCCTGTTCTCTGGGTTCACCAGATGACCAAAAGAGGGAACCCCTGAAACAAAGCTTCTAATTTATTGTTTTTTAAAAATGGCCATGTAATTCACATACTGTAAAGTTCTGTCTTTATAGGGTACAGTTCAGTGGCTCTTAGAATAGTCACAGTGTTGTGCAACCATCCCCATTACCTTACTCCAGAAAGTTTTTTGTTACCCCCTCCAAAAGGAGCCTGGGGTGGGGGGTAAGCGACCCGTTATCAGTCAATTCCTCCTCCTCCTCTCCTCCTGGCAACTGCTCATCTACCTTCTCTCTCTGGATTTGCCTATTGGGGATATTTCATGTCAATGAAAGCATGCACCATTTGGCCTTTATGTTTGACATCTTTTTTTTTTTTAATTTTTGGGCCACACTCAATGGCATATGGAGGTGCCCAGGCTAGGGGTCGAATCGGAGCTACAGCTACCAGTCTACACCTCAGCCACAGCAACGCAGGATCCAAGCCGAGTCTGTGATCTACACCACAGCTCATGGCAACACCAGATCCTCAACCCACTGAGCGAGCTAGGAATCAAACACACATCCTCATGGATCCTATTTGGATTTGTTAACTGCTGATCCACAAAGGGAACTCCGTGTTTGGCTTCTTTCACTTGGCAGACTGTCACAGCCTCTTTTTGATGTAGAACGAACTATTAATTTCTGTGAACCGTGGTGAAAGCTGGTTCTACCAGACCTGACTTTGTTTAGATGACATTTCATAGGAGTCAGGTCTTAGAACCCTTACTGGATCTAAGTGGTCAAAGTGCTAGACTCTCTTCAGCACTTGGACCACACTATTGTACCTACGGTGTCAAAAAGGAGTAGTAAGTGACTTTTTTTTAGGTAAATGAGCAAATATTAGAAAACATGACTTCCACATAAAGAATGCATAGTGAAGTATTATCTAAATGTCATGTAAGACAGAATAATCTGGCCTTTGACCCACTCTGTCCTTGTACTTGCACTGGCCTTGAAACAGCTCAAATAATAACAGCAGTGTGTATAGAAGGGCTTTCTGCGCAGCCACCTTACCTGTCAGTGCTTGTGTGCCGGGCTGGTCTCAGGAACCCTTTGCGCATAGCTCATCGAGCCGTTGCAGCCCTACCTCCGTCTGGCACTCTGGCTGCCTCGCTTGGCCACGTCAAGCCCTTTGAAGCACTGAACTGTGAACAAGGCGGTTCAGATCAGTGCTGTGTGGTCTACATGCCTTAGAAACTGGAGAGCCTAGCGCAGCATTTGTAAGTCGGCTTCCGTGAAGGAAATTTGGGATATTTCCCTACAGTCCGGAACCTTTTAATTCTCAAGGAATCAGTTTTAAGAGCCTGCAGAATAACCGGGATGCCCATGAAGGAATTGCTAAGGTCATATTTTCCGGTCAGCCGTCAGTACAGTATTTTCCTTAATGGCATCCTCCAGGTGATGTCTGTTTCCAGAGAGCTCACAGAACAGGTTACCATGTTCTGCTGTAGGGTTCTCCTTGTGAAAATCGAGTTTATTTCATGAAGAGCTTGCCTTGTTTCCTTGGGATGGATCCTTGTGTCTCTGACTGCCTTTTCATGGCAAGAGCTTGTGTCTTGACTGACTGCCTTTTCATGGGGTTTTCTGCCTGGTACCATCGAGTTCCCCCATTGCTGGGTTTCTCTGGGTGACCACGTCTTTTCCCCTGCAGCACAGCAATGGCCAGAGATGAGCGGGTGAACCTGCTGTCCTTCACCGGGAGCACTAAGGTGGGAAAACAGGTGGCCCTTATGGTACAGGAGAGGTTTGGTAAGTGTTGGCTTTATAATGACCGTTTTAATTCCCTCAGGTATGGATGTGAAATCTAAAGCTTGCATTTTTTTTTTCCTTGGAGACATTAGCCATGTTTATTTGAATGTCCAAGTAAAATGAAGGGTTCAGTTAAGAGTGGGTTAATAGTTGAGAGATAGGAAATTTAATAGGGTAATTTGGAAAAGGATGTCATTTCCCCCTGAATGACCATAGTAGAATCATATATATTTATCAGTTTCTCTCAGATATGTTTGGCAAATAGAGAAAAAGAAAACTTGCAATTTAAGAGTTCCTGCTGTGGCACAACAGGATTGGCGGCACCTCTGCAGTGCCAGGATGCAGGTTCGGTCCCTGGCCTGGCACAGTGGGTTTGAGGATTCAACGTTGCTGTAGTTGCAGCATAGGTTGCAACTGCAGCTTGGATCTGCTCCCTGGCCCAAGAACTGCATGTGCCTTGGGGGTGGCCAAAAAAAAAAAAAGGCAGAAGAAAACTCATGATTTAAACAGAATCAGTGAGTACAGGACCTAGAGTGAATGTGTCATAGAAGACTTAGGTCTGTTCTCTCATTTATATTTCATGCATGTAAGACTGAAGAGAGTGTCAGCTTTGTATTTTCCACTTTATGGCTCGTTAAAGAGGTTTTCCAATTTTTTAAAAAAAGTTTTTTTAGGATGATAGTTGACTGTCAATTTTTGGCTGTTTTACTGAGTTTAGACTCTAACCCTAGCAGGACTTGAATAGTTACGGTTAGCTATTTTTCTACATGGGCATTGCTTTTAAAAGGAAATTTATGTATGTTAGAGCTAATAAACAAGGTTGGCAAGGTTACAGGATACAAAAATTAATGTACAAAAATCAGTTATTTCTATGCATTAACAATGAGCAATTGACTACGAAATTCATTTTGTTTATAATAGCATCAAAAATAATAAAATTCTCAAGAATAAATTAACAAAAGAAGTGTAAGTCTGTGACACATAGTACCGCAAAGCATCATCAAAAGAAAATTTTAAAGACCTAAGTAAATGTAAGACCTCCCACTATCACTTTTTGAAACAATATTATTACTGCCCAAGATCAGTACTGCCCAAGTGATTTGCAGATTGAATGCAGTCCCTTCCAGAGTGTCATTTAGCTGCTTGGTAGAAATGACAAGCGGATCCAAAAATTCACGTGAAATGTGAAGGACCCCAAATAGCCAAAACAATCTTGGAGGGAAAAAATAAAAGAGGGGACTGAATTTCCTTATTTCAGAATTTATTAACAAAAGTAATCTAGGTGTGTATTGGCATAAAGATAGGAAAATCAATGGAATAGAATTGAGAGTCCAGAAATGCATCCTTACATTTATGGTCAAGGATGCCAAGACCTTTCTTTCCTTCCTCCCTTCCTTCCTTCCTTTCTTTCTTTCTCTCAACAAGTTTATTTAAACAAGAAGACTCTTGACTTGAAGGGAAAACTATTTAGATCATTTCTTTTAGAGTAATTTATCCTTACTTAAATTGACCTATATGTAACAGCTACATACAAAAAAGTTATAAAATTATCTTTGGTTTTACAGTGATGAATGAAAAACATTGATTCTCCAGTAGAACAAAGTGTGCAAGGATTTTTACGTTCTTTTTTTGTTAAATAGAGCAAAATAATCTACTGGAATATAAAGAACTGAATGAGCCTGCCACTATTGGAGAAAGGGGGGTATTTTCACAGAAGCAATATTTTTCCCCATCCCATCTCCTTTTGATGTCGAACAAAATATACCTTTGGCCATTTGTTTTTTTAAAAAACACAATATGAAAGAACAGAGGAAACAATACAATAGTTTTAGGATGTGGTAGAAGCAAATTGCAGTTTTCTGATTGAGAATGTCTCTTGGTCTGGAGGAACCCTATTTCGTAGATACTTCCTGTCTGCTGCTTCTCTTCATCCTCCATTTCCAACTGTGCAGGAGTGTCTGTTTCATTGATTGCTCATCTAATTGGAATCTGATCTGCCTCACTGACAAGCCTTGTCGTTTACAAAGGCTTTCATTGGTTTACTAAGTAGAGGATGCCTCTTCATCTTAAACTGCACGACAGAACCATCTTGCCCCACCACCTTCAAATTAATATGGTCGTTCTCAGTGGACGCCTTCCTTGGGCTCTTCCTTGGCCGTGGTGAGTGGCTGAGTCTTAGCTGCTACTTCACAGAAGAGGTACCAGGTCTGCACGGAATGAGCCCCAAGCCATTTCAGTGGGGAGAAATGGTCTTCATTAAATAGTGCTCGGACAGTTAAGTTAGATAGCCAGATACTTAGGTATGAAGTCAGGCCCCTCCTTACCTCTATACATAAAAAGTAACTTAAAATGTATCAAAGGCCTAAATATGAGAACTAGAAGTATAACATTTTCTTAACCTTGGATTAGTCCTTGATGTCCTAGATAGGACATTTAAAGCAGAAGCAACAGAAGAAAGAATAGATAAATTAGGTTTCATCAAAACTAAAAACTTAGCTATTTCAAAGGGCACGCCATCAAAAAAGTGAAAAGAATAACCTACCGAATGGGAGCAAATATTTGCAAGTCCTTTTTCTGAAAAGGGATTTGTACCTAGAATGTATAAAGAACTCTTAGAATCCAGTGCTATAAAGATAACCCAATTAAAAAGTGGGCAAGTGTCTAAAAGAGGTCTTTCTTCAGAGATGAACATATGGTCATAAGGATGTGCAGTGGTGCTCAGGATGGGTAATCCTGCCTCCTTCACCAGCAGGTACCCTCCTCCTCCCTTCCCCTCCTTACTCTTAAAGCAGTAGTTTGTTGTTGTCTATGAAGTAGTACCATTAGGGGATTATAGTTGTTAACTCATCTGTCTTAAGTTGTCGGTGCTTTTCCTGGAGGCGGTCGGTTTTGAACAGGTTAGAGAGCACGTAGAGAACTGGAAGGATGTGGAAGTTATGGTCCTGTCTCTTCTATTACCTATTACTTGAAGCCAGGCAGGAGGAGTTGATGTTACGGGTAGCAAGTGTTTCCTCCTTTTTCTTAGCACCTAGCACAGTGCTCTACTGTGGCCAACAAGCTGTCGTTAAATCAACTGTGGGTGCAGAGACTATAGGTTATGTAGCCCTCAATGACTTGCTCCGAACAGCCCCATCCTCTTTAATATCCACTTGGTGCTTAACTGGCAGTCTGTTAGCATGTATTAAAAATCATGAAGATTGCCTTCCCAAACCTCACATTCTCTTGGAAAGCTGTATTTACTTATTTTTCAAGTACTTTAATTTTTTTGAAGATACAACATATAACTGATATATATACAGATATATAACTGATTGCTGTACACCTGAAACTAATACAACATTGTAAATCATCTATACTCCAATAAAATTTTTTAAAAAGTTACTTATAAAGAAGCTGAATTTAGTGAGTTCCCGTAGTGGCTCAGCGGTTAAATAATCCAACTAGGAACCGTGAGGTTGTGGGTTCGATCCTTGACCTTGCTCAGTGGGTTAACAACCCGATGTTGCCGTGAGCTGTGGGGTAGGTTGCAGACGCGTTGCTGTGGCTCTGGCGTAGGCCGGCAGCTGCAACTCCGATGAGCACCGTAGCCTGGGAACCTCCATATGCCGTGCGTGTGGCCCTAGAAAAGACAAAAAAGACAAAAAAAAAAAAAAAGGAAGCTGGATTTAAAGTGCAGTTAAGGAAAAATAAGTTTATATTTAAAAGGTCAGTAGTAAACATAGCTCTAAATTCAGGTGAGCAAATCTTAAATCTTTATGCTCAGGAGTGTAAGATGAGAATGGCATTGATAGGCTTCTGTATACCTTTCCTGGAATGTGTGTTGGCACTTTGTATCAGCAGCTCTGATACCCTTTGGCCCTGACCTAAGTAGATAGTGAAGAGGTGGGTAATCAATAACCAATGTATCCAACACTAGAGCAGTAGCTAAATAAAAGTTGGCACATCATTGTAATGAAATGCTATGCAGTGATTTTTTTTAAAAAAATGGCTCTTGCAAACTATTGCCTTTGGAATGGATAAGCAATGAGATCCTGCTCTATAGCACTGGGAACTATATCTTGTTGCTTATGATGGAGCATGATAATATGAGAAAAAGAATGTATATATGTATATGTGACTGGGTCACCTTGCTGTACAGTAGAAAACTGACAGAATGCTGTAAACCAGCTATGATGGAAAAAATAAGAATCATTTAAAAAATAAATAAAAATAGCTCTTAATAACTTTTGGAAAAGGCAAAAAATATTAATCGGAAAATAAAGTGAAATTAATTAGTATGATCTCAACTAAATGATTTATAGGAAAGAGATTAGAAAGCACTATAGCATATTAGGAGCGATTTCATGGTGACCTATGGACCATAGCTTTTTGCCTGCTTGATTATTTATGCTTTTTTGTTTTTTGTTTTTTGTTTTTTTGTTTTGTATTTTTAGGGCCGCACCCACAGCATATGGAGGTTCCCAGGCTAGGGTTCGAATCGGTGCTGTAGCCGCCACCCTATACCACAGCCACAGCAACGTAGGTTCTGAGCCGCATCTGCGACCTACATCACAGATCATGGCAACGCCAGATCCATAACACACTGAGCGAGGCCAGGGATTGAACCTGTGTCCTCAGGGATACTAGTCAAATTCATTTCCGCTGAGCCACGATGGGAACTCCCTTTTGTGCTTTTTAAAAAAAAAAATAATAATTTTATACAATGAGCACATAACTTTTTAACTTGCTTTTTTTTTTTTTTTGCTGCACCAATAACACGTAGGAGTTCCTGGGCCAGGAATTAGGGATTGAACCCGCACCACAATATTGACCTAAGTCACTGCAGTGACAATGCTGGATCCTTAATCCACTGTGCTATATATAACATAAAACTTAGCATTTGTTTTGAAAAATCTATCATAAACTTCTCATAAGTGGCATTAAGTACATCTACAGTTCAGTAGCATTAAGTACATTTATATTTACATTTACGTAGTGGTGTAACCATCGCCACCATCTATTTCCAGAACTTTTTTGTCTTCCCAACTTTACCCATTAAAGACTAACTGCCCATTTCTTCCTTCTCTTAGCAGCCAGCATTCTACTTTCTGCATCTATGGATTTGGCTATTCTAAGAATCTTTTATTTATTTTATTTTTTTTGTCTTTTCAGGGCCGCACCCACAGCATATGGAGGTTCCTACACCAGGGGTCCAATCGGAGCTGTAATCGCTGACCGACGCCCCAGTCACAGCAACGCCCCAGTCACAGCAACGCCCCAGTCACAGCAACGCGGGTTCTGAGCCGCGTCTGCAACCTACACCACAGCTCACGGCCACGCCGGATCCTTAACCCACTGAGCGATGCCAGGGATCGAACCCGCAACCTCATGGTTCCTAGTCGCATTCGTTAACCACTGAGCCATAACGGGAACTCCCTAAGAATCTTTTGGAAGTAGAGTCATAGTAGTTACTTTTTGTGACTGGGTTATTTCACTTATTCCTTTTTTTTTTTTAATGGATTTTATTTCAATTATAAGTGTACATAAATCATCACAAGTCAATTTTACAGATTTTGTATCCCAAATCCCCAGTCACTTATTCCTTTTTAAGGCTGAATAATACTCCATTCCATGGAAATACTACGATTTGTTACCCATGCATTTCTCAATATACACTTGGGTTTCTTCTGCCTTTTAGCTCTTGTGAATCATGTTGCTACAAGTACTGTTCCAGTCCCCCTGCTTTTACTTCTTTGGGTTAAGTACACACAGGTGTGATTGTTAGATCTTATGGCAGATTGTGTTTAATTTCTTAGGAAATTGTCATACAATTTTCCACAATAACCGTAGCCATTTCACACTAACCTGAGTTTGGGGGGATATAATTTCGAACTTAGAGAAATTCCAAGACTAACAGAAGGAATTCCTATATATCCTTTATAGAGTTTCACCAATAGCTTACCATTTGCCCCATTTTTTTTTTTTTTTGTCTTTTGTCATTTTTAGGGCCGCACCCATGGCATGTGGATGTTCCCAGGCTAGGGGTCGAATCGGAGCTACAGCTACTGGCCTACACCGCAGTCACAGCACCAGATCTGAGCCGCATCTGTGATCTACACCACAGCTCACGGTGACGCCAGATGGTTAACCCACTGAGCAAGGGCAGGGATCGAACCCGCAACCTCATCGTTCCTAGTTGGATTCCACTGCGCCATGACGGGAACGCCACCTTTTGCCCATTTTTAAAATCATTTTCTGGAGTTCCTGTCACGGTGCAGTGGAAACAAATCTCACTAGGACCCGTAAGGATGCAGGTTCAATACCTGGCCTTGCTCATTGGGTTAAGGATCTGGTGTTGCCATGAGCTATGGTGTAGGTTGCAGACACGGCTTGGATCTGGCGTTGCAGTGGCTGTGGTGTCGGCCAGTGGCTACAGCTCTGATTGGACCCCTAGTCTAGGATCCTCCATATGCCGTGGGTGCGGCCCTAAAAAAAAATCATTTTCTCTCTAGCAACATAAACATAAATGCACAAATACATACATATTTATTACGAGGGCATATTATTTTTGAACCTTTTGAGAAAGTTGAAGCCATGATGTTCTTTACCACTACGTATTTTGGTGTATTTCCCAAAAACAAGGACAGTCTGTCATATAACCATGATAAGGTTATTAAAATTAGGAAACTTGGTATTGATGCAATGTTCATGCTATTTATTTTTCCTTGAGAAGCTTTCTTTCATCTTTTGGCCACACCTGAGACATGTGGAAGTTCCCAGACCAGGGACTGAACTCATACCACACCAGTGACCTGAGCCACTGCAGTGACAATGCAGGATCCTTAACCTCCACCATAAGAGAACCCGGAAAAGTTTTTTTTTTTTTTTTAATGGAGGTACATTTGATTTATTCTCATGCTATGTTTTAAATCAGGAAATAATACAATTGCGGTAGGCTATGATTTGAGGCCATCTAGTTGGGCACATTAACCACTGAAATAGGCACTAATTTGTGTTTATATATCTTTAAAGGGAGAAGTTTATTAGAACTTGGAGGAAACAATGCCATTATAGGTAAGACCTTTCTTTTTTGTTTTCTGTTTAAAATATCTTTACTAGGCATTCTGAATACACAGAACTTCTGTAAGAACCTCATCCTTTCTGTGTTGTGTTTGTCTAATTCCTATGCTGAAGAATTTTCCTTGTGAAATAGGACACAGCGGTTTGAAGGCAGAGGCAACTAGAAGGAAAAAGGTATTCATGTTTGGAAAATGTTACCTAAGGCTTAGAAGTTGTGTATGAGTTTTCCTAGTATGGTGCTGTATCTTGCTGCTGTTTTTTGAAAACTTGCGATGTTTCTCTAGAATAAGTAACTCCTGTGTGACCTGGTTTCTAGCATTGTTTGTCTTCAGTGGCAAGTTGAGTACTTCTAAATTGGGGAGGAACACTGGCATTTTATCATTTCCCTGTAGTTTTGGAGGTTTCTTTTTCCATTGTTTGTTACAAAAGGAAATAGTCTACCGGCATAACTTTTGGTTAATGCAATGTACATCAGTGGGTTGAGACTTCATAGAATCATGGATTTTGTGATTTAAAAAAACAAAAGGAAAGCTTGCAAATGACATATTGTCATCGTTATCATCATGTTTACATGTTTATGTTTTTGCAGTGTACACCAGAAATGTACAAAGTTTACAGTAAAGGGTTTGTTCTGGATAAATTTCTAATCTTATTAAAAGAGTTGATTAAAAAATAATTAACATTTATTTATCGCTGGGTATTTGCCAGCTGTGCTCAGCTGTCTCATACAGTATGTCGTTTAATCCCCATAATAACCCCTTGAGGTGGATACCTTTATCAGTCTCATTTGACGGTTATCCTCTGAGGCTTAAAATGGTTATGTGCCTGAAGTGACAGGCTAGCAAGTGACAGAGCCAGCATTTGTATCCTGGTAATCAGATGTCAGAGCACAGCTCTTTGCCTAACTCCTTACTGTTGCCCATTAGTATCCCAGATATTATTATCCCATTTTATGGATAAGAATACTGAGGCTTTATTAGAAAAGTAGAATAACCTAGCTAAAAAGTGATGGAGATGGATAAGAACCCTGGTCTTATCACGGGTTCAGTTCGTAACTGAACCATCATAATAATTTAAGAATGATATTAGATTGGATGGGTGAAAATTGAAGATGTAAGAGGGAGTTGGGACTGAGTTTCTGGAAGAAATTATAGGAGTTACCATTGCGGCTAAGCGGTTAGTGAACCCGACTAGCATCCATGAGGACGTGGGTTCGATCCCTGGCCTCGCTCAGTGGGTTAAGAATCCGGTGTGACTGTGAGCTGTAGTGTAGGTCGAAGACGCAGCTCAGATCCAGCATTGCTGTGGCTCTGGTGCAGCGGCCACAGCTCTGATTTGACCCCTAGCCTGGGCACCTCCGTATACCTCGGGTGCGGCCCTAAAAAGACAAAAAAAAAAAAAGAAGGAAGGAATTATAAATGATACAGTGGAACAGTGGGAGCGTTAACCTTGTAAAGACTATGCTAGTTATTTCTTCAGGGGACAAAATAGGAGGAAGAAGGAATAGACAAAAGTAGAGAGGAATCTGAAAGTGATACTGCATTGATCTCTTCAGAGTTGTAGAGGAAGCAGGAAAGAACCTTGTCTTTGATCACTTTTGAGATTTTCCACCAAGTAGAGGATGAGGTCATTTGGTGCAGGAGTAAAGAGCTTGAGGGGTTTGCAAAAGCTCCTGTAGAGGGGGCAGCAAGAGGCATTTAACAGAATGGACTGATGCAGGTGAGGGCGTAGATGTTGGAGAGCTTGGTTTGATGGTGATACTAAATCAGAAGGGCCCCGTTGCTCTCTGGTCTCAGGGAAGCTGCCGGCTAAGTGGGCCATGAGGTAGAGACCGGAGGCAGTAAAACTGACAAAGATGATGGCGATCTTCGAGGAGAGCCCGTGAGAGGGTACAGAGGAGGCTTCATCAGTATCAGAAACTTGGAGAAATTAGAGATGAAGAGGTCCCAGGAGGGAGAGCTCCTTGCTCTGTTCTCATAGCATTTTCCCTGGGAGAAAATTTGCCTCTGCAGTGTGAACCTGATTATTATTTGATTTTTTTTTTTATTTTTGTCTTTTTAGGGCTGCACCCACGGCATATGGAGGTTCCCAGGCTAGGGGTGGAATTGGAGCTACAGCCACCGGCCTACACCACAGCCGCAGCAACGCCAGTTGTGAGCCGCCGCGTCTGCTGCTTACACCGCAGCTCATGGCAATGCCAGATCCTTAACCCACTGACTGAGACCAGGGATCTAGTCTGCATCCTCATGGATACTAGTTGGGTTTGTAACCCACTGAGCCACAAGGGGAACTCCCTGTTCAGTGGCTCGAACCTGTGTACTCAGGCTTCCTAGTCAGATTGATTTCTGCTGAGCCACGGCGGGAATTCCTCTGAACCAGCTTATTTTACAAATAGTTCTTGATGTTCTCTTACTTCACTTTCTGAAGGCATCACCTTTGACCAGGTAATAGCGTCCCTCGTCTGCCTGCTTCGTTACACTGATGGGTGTATTTCTGTTCCCTAAGCTTTCGAGGATGCGGACCTCAGCTTAGTCGTTCCCTCAGCTCTCTTTGCGGCCGTGGGGACAGCCGGCCAGAGGTGTACCACCGCGAGGCGCCTGGTGAGTGAGTCTGCGTGGGCACTGAGAGTGTCGTGCTCTTCCAACACCGTTTTTTTTTTTTTTTAAACCTATTATACCAATAAGGAGGTGCTGTGGAAGCACTGCTAGAAACATGTATTCCCAGGACTGGTGGGAGTTCTGGCTCTATTGCTCTGTTCTCTGCTCACAGCAGATGCTCTGCCCAGCCAGGGACTCTGCCTCACCTCTGCCCTGAGTAAAAGTGGTCTGGCCCTCAGTGTGGGGAGTGGACTTAAGAGCTGAGACGTGTTTTCAGTCCTATACCTGAAACTATGTGGACAAAGTTCATGTCACTTAGAGAATAAAACAAGCTAAAGACTTGAAAAAAATTGGAAGTATTAGCTAAAAGGTATAGACAGTCTTGGCTTTTTGGTAAAAACATTTTATATAGTAAAGTGTTTTAACAATTTTAATTTTGGGCCTGCAAGTCAAGTCTTAGATTTGTCTTGATGTGGCATAGTTTTTTGAAAAGTAAATGTATGTGTGTTCTCTCTATATAAATGTGTAGTCAGTTGCATAAAATAGGACACATTAAATGCATAAGAGGACAGTGGCTGTGCTTCAGTGTTCAAGGTTTGGGAAGTTTAGTCTCCACACTTAGATTTGAGCTGAATTTTAGTTTTTGCATGAGATAAAACTTTGATTTTCATGACTCATGTTACTGAAAAACTGCTAAAGGAGTTTCAGTTAGGTATAAGGTTTACCTACATTTGTCTTTTTAAAAATTACTCTGCTTTTCTCATATAATTAAAAGAAACAGTTTACAATTGAATTATGGAGGTAAATGGCTTTGGGTTTTTCCTCTCATCCGTAATGAATATGAACAAATTCTTTGGCATAAATAAATTAAAATAAGAGGGAAATTGTCTTTATTTTTCCTAAACCTTTTCATATTTAGTTTTTCTTGTATTTTACAATGAATGAATATCAGTCTTTTAAAATTTTTTATTTTTTAAGGCGATACTCGTGGCATATGGAAGTTTCCAGGGATTGAATCAGAGCTGCAGCTGTGACCTACATTGCAGCTGTGGCAATGCTGGATCCTTTAACCCACTGCACTGGGCTGGGGATTGAACCTGTGTCTCTGTAGCAACCCGAGCTTCTGCAGTTGAATTCTTAACCCACTGTGCCACAGCGAGAGCTCCTCAATCTTCAGTTAGTTTGTCATGCAGAAGTTCCTGGACCACGGATTGAATCTGCATCACAGCAGTGATAATGCTGGATCTTTAACCCTCTGAGCCACCAGAGAATTTTTTTTTAGTTTGCTTTTATAGTACTCAATTGCAATTTTCAAAAAAAAAAAAAATCTAAGCTCTTGATGTTCATAAAGTATTTATAATTTCTTAAATTTGTTTATTTTAAACATTTATTACATATTAAGGCTAAGAAGGAAGCAGCAGTACTCCAAATTATAATTTTAACTGCATGGTAAACCATGAAATGACATTAAAGTCAAGCATTTCTTTATTCAGTCAACTTTTATTTTTCCTTTGTGTGCTGGAGCAAATATACCTAGCCATGATTTATATTTAGTGTTAAATACTGGTGGATACTATTAGTCATTGCCCAAGTCAATTTCTGTAAGGACAGTCATGTTACATTGAAAAATCTATTCCGATACCATGGACCCTGTGATTTATTGTTGGCCCTCTATACCTGTGGTTCTTCCATACCCATAGATGAAACCCGTGGAATCATATAGTCCTATAACATTTACCCTCAAAATAAATTTTTTATATAGGTGGATCTGTGAAGTTCAAACCCATGCTGCTCAACGGTCAACTGTATCAATTAGTGATGCTAAAGAAAAACCGTACAGTGTTAACAATTGTGTGCATTTATCTGTGCTATTTATATGTATTATTTAATAGAACATTGATATGTACTAATTCCTGGAATGCTTCTTTTTTCGTTTAGTTTTTACATGAGAGCATCCATGATGAGGTTGTTAATAGACTTACAAAGGCCTATGCACAGATCCGTGTTGGGAACCCGTGGGACTGTGAGTATCTGGTTGATTTCAAAGATGGCCTTTTTTCACAGCTGGTGATACAAGTGTTTCTTATTTTCTACTTCTCTTTTTTCCCTCTTTCCCGAGAGGCCCAAGAGAACACAAAGCAGGTTATTGAGCATTTGGGGTGACACATCTGCTGCTAAGTCAGGCTCTCAGTGCTTGCTGTGGGCTGGTGGGTGAGCCAGGGAGATGGTGTTGAGATGTGCTGGGTTTGATGAGCTTTTTCGCTCTTCACTTCTGTCCAAGCCACTACCGTTCTCTCTCTTGCAAGGTTGCAAATGTCACCAACCTGACTCTTTTACTTTAGGTTCTGCCTGCCACAGTAACCAAAACAATGCTATTCGATAATTCACGCTCTTACTTAAAACACTCATTGCTGTTGGACTAAAACTTCCTTTCTTTTTGAGACCCTTTTGGGCAAGCTCATAGTCTTTAGTGCTCTGTCCTCGGCTGCCTCCCCACGGACTTTCCACCCTCTGTGCACCACTCACCTCCTTGCTCCCAGAGCTCCAGCTTCTACCTTCTCTCAGTGCTCCTGGCGTTCCAGACTCTGCCTTGTTGGAAATACTCTTTGCCCAGCCCATTCCACCTCCTCACTGAGGCCTGCCTGAACCTTTCTTCTTCCTCTGTCCCAGGGTCACATTTTATGCTCTGGTTTCTGGCAGCCAGACAGAAGGCAGCATCATCCTCTTCACCCTAAATTTTACCCCAGGCTAAGCCTGTGAGGTTCTTAGAGAGGGCTCACCCTGTAAGGAATAAGCAGAGTCTGTATTTTTACTGCCATTCTCTGATGAATTGATAGCTCTTTCCTTAGATTTGGCCCTCTGGGTTTCTGTGTAGAAAGCTTGTCAGGACACAGCCACACTTGCTTCTTTGCATGTCTCCTGGGGCTCCTTTTGCACTGCATTGGCAGAGTAGAGTAGTCATGGCAGATACTGCGTATGTCATGCAAAGCTTTAAATACTCTCTAGCTCTTCTCAGAGAAAGGTTGCTGACTCTTGGTCTAAACTGAGAGGGTGTATGAAGGGATTGGTCTGTTCATTGGGAAAGCTGATAGAATAATCCAGTGATGCCATGTAGAGTGAAATGAAGAGCATTTATTTTTCTCTCCAGCTAATGTTCTCTATGGGCCGCTCCACACCAAACAGGCAGTGAGCATGTTTCTTGGAGCAGTGGAGGAAGCAAAGAAGGAAGGTGGCATGGTGGTCTATGGTGGCAAGGTAATGATAACTGGGCATCAGCAGTGACAGGTTTTTACTTTCCCTTTTGCATAAGCGAGGATTTGGGTAAATTGGTAAAGGGCCCCCACTGCCAGTTTTCTTTTTTCCATCCCTTTTATGATGGAGAAATACATGCTTTAAAGAATGACAGTGTAGGGAGTTCCTGTTGTGGCGCAGTGAAAATGAATCTGACTAGTAGGCATGAGGATGTGGGTTCGATCCGTGGCCTCACTCAGGGAGTTGGGGATCCAATGTTGCCAATGAGCTGTGGTGTAGGTTGCAGACACGGCTTGGATCCCATGTTGATGTGGCGTTAGGCTGGCAGCTGTACCTCAGATTTTACCCCTAGCCCAGGAACTTCCATATTCTACAAGTGTGGTCCTCAAAAGGAAAAAAAAAAAAGAATGACAATGTAAAATGCACGGAACATTTCTGAAGGATGTGCCCTGAGCCATGGTTGCCTTTGAAATTGAGTCCCTGGGGATTTGAATAAAAGAGAGACCTTATTTTCGTGGTATAGTAGCAGACTCTATATTCAGAGCAATTTAAAATCCATATTTAGGAGTGTCCTGGTGGCTCTGCAAGTTAAGGATCCAGTGTTGTCACTGTTGTGGCTCAGGTTGCTGCTGTGGCATGGGTTTGATCCCTGGCCCTGGAACTGCTGAGTGCCCTGGGTGCAGCCAAAAAATAAAAAAAATAAAGTCTGTATTAAACAGTGATTTTAAAAGTCATTTAAAGCAAGGGGTCAAAAAAGACATTACAGCCCCTCCCACCACCCCCAAAATACATACACAAACATTTTTATTACTATTGTCAATGAAAAAATTAATCAGTTGATTTAAGAAAAGAACAGAAAATTTTATTTGAGCCAAATGGAAGATTGTAACCTGAGAACAGCATCTCAGAAAGCTCCGAAAACTATACTGCTTATTAGAAGTCAAGGCACAGTTATGTAAGTTTTTTGAGACTGAGGGCTGTATGTTAAACGGCATATTACTGACACTATACAAAATCTAGATCTAAGTGTCATTATGGCCCATTATGAGATCAAGAAGGAATATTTTAAGAAGTTGTCTCGATGTTGGGAGAATGTTGCTCTTTATGGTTGAGCAGGTGTTTCTGCCGATGGGGGAGGCTTTATTGAAGCATAATACAGATGCACAATGCACAGTACAGGGGAAAGAAGAGGACAAAAGGCAGAGAAAATTTTTGGTGTTTGTTTTTCTTGTCTTATCATAAAATGTGAATTTCATTTCACACTGTATTTATTGGATTCTTCAGATAGAGATCCGAGGTGTTTTCTTCATGTTTGGTAGGCATTTGTCTTTGTCCTTGAATAAGCTATACCTGTAGTTTATTATCTGCAAGTTATTTTCTCTTTCTTTAAAAATCACTGAGACCTGAGTCTCTTGCAAAGCTCTCTGAGGGCAGAATCCTTGTCCCAAGTCTCTTAACGCTGACATATCCACATCTCACTGGTTGGAGGTGTGTATGCATATGTGTATTTTTTTGTTACTTATTTACGTTGTGGGTTTTTTAGGCATTTAATCTTTAGAAGTAGTTCATTTTTCCCCTTTGTGTAACGTTTACTTAAGTTACATGATGCAGTACGGTATTGGAATAACAAATACAGCTACCGGGCACAGGGTTGGAAGTAAATACAGATGACTCTAGGTAAACATACCGGTCAGAGGATGAGAGCAGGATTAAATAGGCACACTGGAGAGTTGACCAGCAGCCAAGCAGCTTGCCGCGGGTGTCAGAATATTTTATAGAAGTTAAGTAGAGATGAACTAGTGATTTGGTTACGTGGAGGTTAGTTAGGAAGTAGTCTGCAGCGTGCCCTTAGGAGCTTTTGATTTCTGTGTTAATGTGTGTTACTCTGCTAGGGACGCCATAACAAGATATCACAGACTGGGTGGCTTAGATAACAAATTTATTGTCTTAACAGATCTGGAGGCTGAGTACAAAATCCAGGTGCTGGCAAGGCTGGTTCCTGGTGAGGCCTCTGTCCCTGGCTTGCAGACCTGGCCACCTTCTCCCCATGCCCTCACGTGGTCTTTGCTCCCTGCATGGAGAGACAGGGTCCCTTGTGTCTTTTCTTCCTCTTCTTAGGAGAATGTCAGTTCTGTCTGACTGGCCTCACCCACGTGACCTCATTTAACTTTACCTCCTTAAACATCCTTCTCCAAATTTAGTTACACCAGAGGGGTTAGGACTTTAAGAATTTAGGGGAATGGGGCGTGAGGGCACAGTACAGTTTGTAAAATAGTGGATATTTATTTATTTTTGTCCCTTTTTTTTTTTTTTTTTAGAGCCGCACTTGTGGCATAAGGAAGTTCCCAAGCTAGGAGTCTAATTGGAGCTGTAGTTGCCGGCCTACACCAGTGAGGGATCCAAGCCACATCTGAGACCTATACCACAGCTCACGACAACACTGGATCTTTAACCCACTGAGTGAGGCCAGGGATCATACCAGCATCCTCATGGCTAGTTGGGTTCGTTACCCCTGAGCCTCGATGCGAGCTCCAGATTACCACTTTTTTAGATTATATAAATTCAAAAATAACTACCTGTAATTTTTTTCAGTGTGACTTGATCATGACACCTGGTCCAGCTTTCTATCCTTAACTCCTTTTTTCTATTTTTTGTCCTGACCAAATTAGAACCAGTAGGAGGCAGAGAAAATTTTCTTTCGTGATGGGAAGTTATTTTGGAGATATAATTCACTTATAAATGGCATTTATTTTTTTCTTCTAAGTATAGGCAAAAAATGGTGTCCTCTGACCCCAAGTACCAGAAAACAAAATGCTCTCTTTGGATTTATTTCATTTTTCTACTGCAGGTTATGGATCGCCCTGGAAATTACGTAGAACCGACAATTGTGACAGGTCTTGACCACAGTGCATCCATTGTGCACACAGAGACTTTTGCCCCAATTCTCTACGTCTTTAAATTCAAGGTAAGATTTTGTCTCTTTTTTTTTTTTCTGTAGTTTAGCGTTGAAAAAATTGAGAAGACTAGGAGAAAATGAAGTTGTACTAAATTTCAATTGATTAGCCTGTAGGGAGGTTTTTTTTTTCCTTTCTTTTTTCTTTTTTCTTTTTAGGGCTGCACAAGTGGCATATGGAGGTTCTTGGGCTAGGAGTCAAGTTGGAGCTGTAGGTGCCAGCAGCCTACTCCACAGCCACAAGCAACAGAGGATCCAAGCTGCATCTGCAACCTACACCGTAGCTTGTGGCAATGCCAGGCCTTTAACCCACTGAGCGAGGCCAAGGATCAAACCCACATCCTCACGGATTATTAGTCAGGTTTTTAACCTGCTGAGCCACAGCAGGAACTACCTAAGGAGGTTTTAGAAAGTCACTCTGAATAGTAGAGATTTGAAAGTTAAGGACAAACTGATGGGCTGAACACTTTTATACAGTAGAGCACGTTAAGCTCGCTGTGAGGATAATTGGGACAAGCAGAGAGTCAGTGCTGGAATTTATGGAGAATGTAGCCCCCATTGCCTATATCACCTGATTCTGAGCCCTGTGGGCTATGAGGTCAGCTTCTCACAAAAGGGACCAGATAGTTTGTCTGAGTGCTAAGGGTCGGTGGACAAAATGAGAAGATACAAGGTAATCTACAGATCTATACTTACAGCCTGTATCAGAGGACAGCCTGTTAGAGTTTTAACAGATGAAGGTAATTAGAGGATCTCCTTGCCAGCATGGGACAGGCCCTACTGTGCCAGATGTTAAGAGAGTGAATCAAGGCTTGACTCTGCCATGATTAGCAGTCAAAGGAAAATGATACTTACACCTTGTTGGAATTATATGATAGCATTAATTAAAATCATGCTTTAGGAGTTCCCGTCGTGGCTCAGTGGAAACGAATCCAACTAGGAACCATGAGATTGCGGGTTCGATCCCTGGCCTCGCTCAGTGGGTCAAGGATCCGGCGTTGCTGTGAGCTGTGGTGTAGGTTGTAGGTGCGGCTCGGGTCCCACATTGCTGTGGCTGTGGCGTAGGCCAGCAGCTGTAGCTCCGATTAGATCCCTGTCCTGGGAACCTCCATATGCCGTGGGTGCGGCCATAAAGAAAAAAAAAATATATATATATCATGCTTTAAAGTGTCTCATTGTTTCACATAGTGTGACTACGGAGTATGATTTCATGTTTTGTGGTGTGTCTGTGTGTTTGACAGTGAGTTTCTAAAGAAATCATATAGCATGTCTTGTCTAATCTATAAATTAAGGGTAATATTGAACTTGTGCCACTCAGTGAGAATTAAATAACTACATGCATGCTAAGTGCCTCAGTCAGTGTATTGCACATAATAAAAGCTCAGTAAATATTGGCTCTTACATGTAGTGGCTTGCATGGAAGAATGTACTCAAGTGTTTTGCTCAAAGTAAAATTAAGGGGAAAATCCCACAAAGCACTGTACAAAGAAACAGAGTTACAAAGATGTTTACTAAAATTGTACTGGTAAATCTCACAAAATAAGGTCACCATCAGTGAACTTGAACCTGAATGCTGTGACTCATCTAACAGATTGCAATGTCTGTCCTTTTAGAATGAAGACGAGGTCTTTGCATGGAATAATGAAGTAAAACAGGGACTTTCAAGTAGCATCTTTACCAAGGATTTGGGCAGAATCTTCCGCTGGCTTGGGTATAACTTTGTCTACTTTGAAAACTTAATTTAGTCTGATTTGTGTAGTGAATGGACTTTTAAAGAAGAAAATGAAATCATCATGGGTGAAGACCTTTATTTTTTTCTTTTGCATTGAGCCTTTAGAGGTTTTGTTTGGATTATTTATCACTTTTTCTACATTTGTTTTTTGTTCTTTCACTTTCCTATAATGTGTTCTCACTGTGCCCCCCGTTTTCCACACAGACCAAAAGGATCCGACTGTGGCATTGTAAACGTCAACATTCCAACGAGTGGGGCTGAGATTGGAGGTGCCTTTGGTATGTAGAGGATCATTCCCCTTTTCCACGATGGGCAGGGTTTTAGCTTGCCAGGGCTGCCTTAACAAAATCCCAGCTCAGGAGATTCAGGCAACAGAAATGAATTGTCTCAGAGTTGTGGAGGCTGGAAATCCACAATCAAGGTGTTAGCAGGTTTGGATTCTCCTGGCTTCTCACAGTTAATTTTTAAAGTTTTTTATAAAGTCTTATGAGTAATGGAAAAGAATCTTAAAAGGGATGTACATGTATATTCATATGTATATTTGTATAACTGAATCACATATGTGATATATATAACTGAATCACATACATATGTATGTGTATATATATGACTGAATCACTTTCCTGTATGCTTGAAACTAATGCAACATTGTAAATCAACTATACTTGAATTTAAAAATTTTTTAAGGAGTTCCCTTTGTGGCTTACTACCCTTTGCCATGTGCTGTGGCGTATGGCGTAGGTCAGAGATGTGGCTCAGATCCAGTGTTTTTGTGGTATAGGCCTATAGTTGTAGTTCTGATTCAACCCCTAGCCTGGGAACTTTCACATGTTGGAAGCGTGGTTGCAAAAAGAAAAAAAAAATTGTTAATTTTCGTCCTTTTTTTTTTAGGCACTCCCGTGGCATATGGAGGTTCCCAGGCTAGGGGTCCAATCGGAGCTCTAGCTGCCGATCTACACCACAGCCACAGCCACGCCAGATCCAAGCTGCATCTGTGACCTACACCACAGCTCACGGAAATGCCGGATCTTTAACCCACTGAGCGAGGCCAGGGATCGAATCTGCAACCTCATGGTTCCTAGTTGGATTCGTTTCCATTGCACCATGATGGGAACTCTATTTTTTAATTTTTAAATAAAAATAGTTTTTAAAAATTAAAAGTCTTAGAATAGGAAAAGCAGATTTGTCCTATACTTTTCTCTACCTCCTTCATTCCCAGAAGTAACTACTTAGATGTTCTTACTGAAGGAAAAGGAAATTGACCTTTGAACTTAGGTTTTTCTTTCTTTTCCCTTTTTTTTTTGGCCACAACTGCCAACATTGTAAGCAGGCCTGCTGTGCCTTTCTGCCCAGATTGTAAATTTTTTTTTCTCAGACTTTTGAAGCTATGACTTATTTGTCTTCTGGTTTCCATTACTGTGGTCAAAAAGTCCAGTCCACTGATACCTGATCTTTTTTCTCCCATGTCAGAAATGCTGAGTTTACTATTTATGTCTGATGTTCTCAAATTTTTCAGTAATATGTCTCAGTGGAGATCTTTGTAAAAACCCTTTTTTTGACCGTCAGTGAGCCAGTGATTGGCCTTAGCATATTGGAACTCAGAGTTTTCAGTTCCAGAAAGTTTCATAGTTTTATTTTATTTTAGTAGGTTTTCTTTTTCCCTTTGACTTTTCTCTATTTCAATGTCTAACATTCCTGTTCTTTGAAGGTTAGCTCGTGAAGGATAGTCTAATTTTATTAATTTTTTCCTCTTTTTTTTAAATCACTTTGGCCTTTTTTTTTTTTTTGCCATGCCCATGGCATGCAGAAGTTCTGGGGCCAGGAATCAGACCCACACCAGAGCAGAAGTTTGAGCCACAGCTGTGACAATGCTGGGCCCTTAGCCTGCTGTGCCATGGAGGAACTCCTAGTTTTTTTTTTTTTTTTTAATAGGAGGTTTCCTTGAACTTTTCTTCTAGTCCTTCTACTACATTTTTGTCTTCTCTACTGTTACTAAAAATAATACCAAGTTTGCTTTGATGGTACAATTTTATTTTCTAAATAAAAAAGAATTTTTTGTTTTAGGTTGCACTCATGGCATATGGAAGTTCCTGGGCCAGGGACTGATTTCGAGGCACAGCTGCAGCCTACACCAGAGCTGTGGCAATGCCAGATCCTCAACCCACTGCACCAGGGTGGGGCTCAAACCTGTGCTGCCGTGGAGACAACAGATCACATACTTTTATTTTATTTTTTTGACTTTTAAACAGTACCCTTTGTTTTTTGCTCTATGGAATCATTCTTGTAACTTCTCTAAAGATATTACTATAACATTAAAAATATTATAGAATCAATTTTTGTATAATGTAGAAAATTATATACAGAGACGCATAAATGAAAAAATAAAATATTTTCCCTGTCCAGAGGTTTCCACTCTGAACACCGTAGTTAATGGTAAGAATTTTTTAAAGGTACCCCCCCTTTTTTTTTTTTTTTTTGCATTTTAGGGCCGCACCTGCTTCATATGAAGGTTCCCAGGCTAGGGGTCGAATCGGAGCTGTAGCCGCTGGCCTGTGCCACAGCCACAGCAGTGTGGGATCCGGGCCACGTACGTCTGCGACCTACACCACAGCTCACGGCAACGCGGATCCTTAACCCACTAAGCGAGGCCAGGGATTGAACCTGAAACGTCATGGTTCCTAGTTGGATCCCTTAACCACTGCGCCATGACGGGAACTCCTAAAGGTATTCTTTTGCTTCCTGACATTTCTCTTTCTTCTTAATTCCTTGTGTTTTCTTTACCCTTTCGGTTCTCTTTTTCCTGTTTGTTTCAGTCTCTGCCTTTTATTTCTTTGTCTTCAGAGGAAATACTCTGGCTACTTGTAAGGTAACTGGCCAGGTGACTCTGGTCTCCTGGTGTCTTCGTTTTGGTGACACTGAGCAGGAGCCCCCGCAGAGGCACTGCTCAGGAGGCGCGAGCTGCTTCTTTTCTCTCTCTAGGAGGAGAAAAGCACACCGGCGGTGGCAGGGAGTCTGGCAGTGATGCCTGGAAACAGTACATGAGAAGATCTACTTGGTAAGGACTGTGAAACCATCTTGTGGTTGATTTTGTCTAGAAATAATGTAGGAGGAGGACACTGGGGTCAGCCAGCAGGAGAGTGGAAGAGTCTGTCCGTTGAGTTTTCTCATTGGGTGTGGTTACCATGCCTGCAGACCTAATACGAGGAGGTGGGCCTGGCTTAGCAGACTGGGGGCTACGGCTCTGGGAAGAGTGAGCATAGGCCTCCAGAGTGGATTAGCGCGTTCTTGCATTACCCTGTGCAATGACAGGTGTTACCCGGTGAGGGAGCCTACTGCTGGGGGGTTTTGACCAGGAGTTGATTTCTACTTGTTCTCTGTTTCCCCGCCCCCTTGCACAGAAGTAGCTTTATCCAAGTGCAGTGAAGTGGTGTATGGGGTCAGGCCTGCGTGGTGTTAGGTTTGAAGAAAGAGCATGGAGTGGGGAACCAGGGACACCGTCTTAGTCCCGTTTACTGCTTCTCATTGGCTCTGCAACCTCTGGGGGTTTCTCCCTTGACTCCTTACCCCTTAGCAACTTCATGTCTGTCGGGAATTTTTTTTATAATCCCAGCTTTATTGAGGTATAATTGGCTGAAAAAAAGTGATGTATTTAAAGTGTATAACATGATGTATGCATATATTATGAAAAGATTCCCCCAATCAAGTTAGCCCATCCTTCACCTCACAGCATCGTGTGTGTGTGAGAGTGTGTGTGTGTGTGTGTGTGAGAGAGAGAGGGGGGGGGGGAATACTTAAGATTCCCTCTTAGCAGATTTCAAGTATATGTCGGGAGTTTCTGTTGTCCTTTGACTGTGGCTTCTACTCTTTACCTGATTCCCATTCATTGAAGTCAGTTTTGTTCCTTATACTTTCCTTGTGTACTTGAGATGGCAGGGTGGGGGCACCCATGCATGTAGCTGCAGCTTTTTTGGAACACATTGAATGGGGACATTTTTTCCTTTGATGAGAAAAGGTGGCTAAGAGGGAAACCTTTCTTTTCTAAATTATTATAATTTCTTATTTCTATAAAAATGAGAATGCTTGTGTTTTTCCTGCTAATTCAGTACAAATTAAGGAGACAACTAAAGAAGATAAAGTTATGGTCCCAAATTCTCGTGCCCTGAAAACTGTGACAAACACCTGTGCTGTGTGTCTTTCCAGTTTTTCTCTCTTCTTTTTCTTTTACAAAACTGCATCTGTACTAACCTTTGTATGCTCATTTATTTTCTTCCCCATCTTACCATCTGGACATTTGACTTTGTTAAATATATACAGATCTACATTTTTTTTTAATGCCGTAAGATATGTGTGCACTGTCCTTTATTGAATTTTGTTCATTTTTCCCATCTTAGTACCATCAACTACAGTAAGGACCTTCCGCTGGCCCAAGGAATCAAATTTCAGTAAAAGTGCTTTACGCTGACCATTTCAAGTCGTTCAGGCGTTGTTGTGAGTCTTCTGAAGAAGGAGGCAATGAAAGTGAAGATGTGACTTGAATAAACGCATCATTTTGAATTTGACAGTGGCCTGTCTCTTATGCCTTTGAGGCCCTAAGCAAGAGACTTGGTTTTTAATAAAAATTACCATGACAGCCTTATTTAGTGAAAGGTAGAGTAGATGAATTTTTATGTTGTTAGTCGTTACTAATTTTTTTTAAGTTTAGGATTATTTTATAATTTAGCAGAAATAGTACATGCCTTGGTAGGAATTTGGAAAAACACAGACATTAATAAGGAAGAAAACAGAAGTCTTGTCAGTGGATGCAGGAACATCTTCTGAGCAGGAAAAGAAATCGATGGCGAGTATTGATTCAGGTCGCCCTCCTGGGAAGGTATCGGCAGGGTGTGATTGCAGTGGGGTGTGCCCCCTGCTGGTGGAGAGGAGCACAGCACAGCAGTCCTGTGCAAAGACACCAAGGGCGTTCAACACCATCACAGCTTCTTGCTCAGGATAGCTGGTCACCACGGAAGAAATTTGCAGCGTGGACAGACATGTTGCTTCTGCCCTAGAACTTGGACCTGCTGACGACTGAGTGGAACTCTATGCAAAGTGCATCTGGATTTCTTACACGACCTCAGACTGTTTGCTGTAGCTGTCAGGCTTCTGGGATTGTCCTTGGGTTCATTCTTGGACAGTAAGCATGTGTGCGGCAGCACATGTTTGTGCTGAACTTGGCACAGTTCACTTTCTCTGTGCTCAGAGTCAGCTTCCTTCTCTTGAGAAGCTGCCTAGGAGCCCCTGGAGTGGTTTTGCCCAGGGCCCTATTGAGCCCACACTGGCTCCTTATAGTTCTGTCTTCCTGGCAATCTCTGTTTCCCTAATGCGTAGCAGCCACCACCTCCTCGACTCCTGCCAGACCTGACTAGGGCAGAAGCCTTCAAAGACAATGACATTGTCCATGACCTGATGTATCAGGATGTACGGAGAGATGTAGACAACTGGCAAAGAGTTTGGAGTTGAGTTATGGCAGAGAAGTGAGCAAATGAAAAAAACAAAGCCGTTATAAATTTATCAGGAAAGCAAAGGTATCGATGACATGTTCCATGGCCCCTCTGGGACTAGTGTTGACTGCGGTATGCGTTGTCAGCCTCGAATATTAAGCCAGACCTGGAGAACGGGTGTTTTGAAAGCATGTTGGCAGGAGAAATTCAGCATTTGAGGGTAGGTTAGAAAGGCAAGCAGTTTATATTTGGTAGTGGAAAATTAATAACGCCTAAAATTACAAAAGCAAGAAATCACAATATAGGCTTAAAAGGATGGGTAAATTGTGCAAAAAAGTCATTGTCTCAGGAGAGAGCAAATGAGGGGTGGGGCGCGGATATGGAAGAGATCGCTGTTTTCTGTAACTAGTCTTATAGAGCTTTTGACTTTATATCAAGAAAATGTATAACTTGATTAAAAATTAAAACCAAAAAAAAAAATCAGATACTTGTCATCCCACATTTCATGATCCTCGCCCACCCCGCCTCAACACACATACATGCATAATATCTTCTCCCTCTTATTAAACAAGGAACCCTTTTTAAAGGTCTCATGAAATGATTACGCTGAAACCAACTTTTCTTCCATATTTTGAAGTTCAAAGTAGACTAGATTACGTTGTATTGATAAATATATGTATTTTGTTTGTTTGATTTTGACCTGTGGCATACAGAATTTCCCAGGTCAGGAACTGAATCCATGCCAAAGCAGCGACCCAAGGTGCTGGATCCTTAACCCACTGTGCCACAAGAAAACTGATACATATACACTTTTTTTTTCCTTTTTTAGCCGCCCTGTGGCATGTGGAGTTAAGATCTTAGCTGCAGTAGTGACCTGCGCCATTCTGGATCCTTTGACCTGCTATGTCGGGCCGGGGATGGAACCTGATCCCAGCACTCCAGAGATGCTGCTGACCCCATTGTACTGCAGTGGGAACTCATACCTTTTTTTTTCTGGCTTTTTCGGGCCATACCCACGACATTGGAAGTTCCCAGGGGTCGAATTACAGTTGTAGCTGCTGACCTATGCCACGGGCACAGCAACACTAGAGCCAAGCCAAGCCGAGTCTGTGACCTACATGATAGTTCCTGGCAACGCCAAATCCTTAATCTATTGAGCAAGGCCAGGGATTAAACCTGCATCCTCATGGGTACTAGTTGGGTTCATTACCCCTGAGCCACAACAGAAACTCTCAAACATTTTAATGTGAGTAGTTGCTTAAGAAAATCATGCAGTTTGGGCTTTTGCTTAAAAAACATTGCTGTGGTTTTTATGTTACAATGTTAGTTGTTGTAGCCCAGTCTTTAGAGTCTGTAATACAGTCTGAAGAAAATAAAGCATTATTTGAAACATTTTTGGGAACCATTTACAATTGGCTATTTTCATTTTGTAAAATAATAGTGTACGATTTCGATGGAAAATTTTTTTTTTGTCTTTTTGCCTTATCTAGGGCCGCACCCGCGGCATATGGAGGTTCCCAGGCTAGGGGTCTAACAGGAGCTGTAGCCGTCGGCCTTCGTCACAGCCACAGCAACGCGGGATCCGAGCCGCGGCTGCAACCTACACCACAGCTCACGGCAACGCTGGATCCTTAACCCACTGAGCGAGGCCAGGGATCGAACCCGCAACCTCATGGTTCTTAGTCGGATTCGTTAACCACTAAGCCACGAAGCGAACTCCTTGATGGAAATAATTTTTATATCCTGTCTTTTCCAGGGATATTATTTTTTAACCAGTATTCTGAAACACAAGTTGTGTTAATGTTTTAGCTTTTAGGTTTTTACATTTGTAATTTTTCTCCAATAAAGTATTTAGGGGGGCTCTCCATTCTCCTGTATATATACTAAAGCCATGCCATGGTAGCCAATTTGGAATAATAATCTCCACTATATTGGTGATAGGGGTACTAATTGCCAGCTCTGACCTTAGGTATAGAAATCAAGTTAAACTGAATCTGAAACTTTCTTTGAAACTAATTCACAAATTTTCTACAAGGACATTTTTTGTCGTAGCGTTTATTTAAAAAATTTGACTTGGGCCCTCTTCTTTTTCCCAGACTTTTTTTATGGCCATATCTGCAGCACATGGAAGTTCCCAGGCCAGGGACTGAAACTGTGCCACCGCTGTGACCTGGGCTGCTGCAGTGACAAGAGTGGATCCTTAACTCACTGTGCCACAAGGGAACTCCCTTTATTTTTTACTGACTTAATAAGAAGTTAAAATGTACCTTGGTATGTGTTATAACTGGCTATGTGTTTTATGGTGCTGGGTGTCCTGAACTGCTGCTTACTGGCTAAATTGAACCCCTGTGACTGCCCTTCCCTGCTTGGATCAGACGTTGTAACCATACTGCCAGTTCCCAGCCCCCACAGTGGATATGAGCTGTGGTTAGCATTTCTGATACACGGGATGGTAATAATGCCCGTTCTTTAATGGTAAAGATTAAAGAAAAATTACAGAAGTAACAGTGCCTGGCAACGGTAAGAGCTGTCGGTTCCTATTATTAGGGTGTTTTCCATATTTTGCACTTATAAATATTTTTTCTTTTTTGGCCACCCCGAGGCATATGGAAGTTTCCTGCCCAGGGATCAGATCTGAACCACAGTTTGGAACTATAGTGTAACAGCAGCAATGCAGGATCCTTTGACCTTTTGTGCTACGCCAGGGATTGAACCTGCGTCCTGGTACTGCGGAGACAACGCCTATTCTGTTGTGCCACGGTGGGAACTCAAATATTTTGTTTTTTAATGTACTTTCCTTAATGAAATTTAGAAGTATTTTTCAGATTTTTGAAAAGTGAAGTTCTTTGAGATTTTTATTGGGATCATAAAATAGGAAAGAACCAATTTATAGTACTCATGACAAAAAAATAGAAGTATGTGTTATGTATGTTGGATTCAAATACTTAGGATTCTTATCAAAATTCTTTAAAGTTTATTACTATGTATTTTATGATTTTAGTTGTCGATTGGATTTCACTGTCGTGTGAATTATTGCAGAGGGCGTTTACTTTCTAAGGTGAGTTATGTCTGAAAATAAGAGCACAGATCCAATAACTCCCTCAACGTTTGCTCTGCTGGTTGAAGTTCTTTTCACTCTGGGAATTCCAGGATTGTAGAAATCTGGCGAGGAACGATATTATTAAGTTGTCTTCACGGTGTTGACCTGTTGGTGGCACTGTTGTCCAGAGCAAGCTCCTCAGTTTGGCAGGGGAGTGAGTTGTGGCTACTCTAGCATCCAGGAAGTCACCACGGAAAAGGTTTTGTGTTTATCAATCATTGCCAAACTCAGTGCCCCACTTGCATGAGCTGTTTCCATTCCTACACTGCTGGTAACCTGCCCACTCCCTCCCATCAGATAACCACACACATCACCTCAGCTGCAGTTGATTCCTTTTCTTGGGTAAAACCTAAGGCCCCCAAACCAGAGAAAAAACAAGTGCTATAATTGCAGAGTGGTGTCTTTAAAAAAAAAGGTATTAATTTTTATTTCTGTCCACTCTCCCTGCCTGCAATGAGCATGTGTATGAAGTTACTCCATTTTTAAAAACTCCAGAGGCCATTTTGCTTTTCTTATACTATAATCTGGGTGTTTAAATAGAAGCCATTTAATTCTCATAACAATC
Source organism: Catagonus wagneri (assembly GCA_004024745.2). Taxonomy (NCBI): domain Eukaryota; kingdom Metazoa; phylum Chordata; class Mammalia; order Artiodactyla; family Tayassuidae; genus Catagonus; species Catagonus wagneri. The sequence continues at coordinate 43,935,854 of PVHT020004020.1, read as the reverse complement.
TACAAAGTAGGCATTATTATGATCCTCAATTTACTAAGGAGGGAACTGAGGCACAGAGAGGGTAAGCAACTTCCCCTGTCTCACAGCTGATAAATGTTGGGGCTGAATTTTGACCCCAGGCAGTCTGGCCCCAGACTTAATGCTCTGGTGATGCAAACTGCACCCCTAAAACGGGACCTCTCCCAAAGCCCTTCTTCCCTGCCTATTTCTCAATAGCTGATCTTTTTTCTTTTGTAATGGTCTATATTTTTTACATAGTCATGACCCTAGGAACTTTTTTTTTCTCCCTGAACTGTTTGAGAATATGTTGTTGGCCTGATGCCACATAAACTCCAAACATTTTAGCATATTTTCCACAAGTAACATTTTCCCGCATGATCATATACAACCATAGGAATCAGGAAATTGATGTGTTATTAACATTCTATTTCTAGGACCCATTCAAATTTTGTCACTTGAGCCACTAAAGTCCTTTATAGCAAAAGGAGTCATGTTGTCATGTCTCCTTAGTTTCCTTTGGTCTCCTGACTGCTAATACTTTGATACTTTGGAGAGGACAGCCCACTTATTTTGGCAGGATGTCCCTCAACTTGATGTTTCCTTATGATTAGGTTCACGTTGTGCGTCTCAGGCAGTTCACTTGCAGAAGTGACGTCATGTTCCCCTCATTGCATCGGATCAGGTAGTGCGTCATTGCCGTTTGCCTGTTACTCATGTTCCCATTGATGTCTTGACTAGAGTGATGTCTACCAGCTTTTTCCATCACAAAAATGTAAATTAATATCTTATGGGGAGGCACTTTGAAACTGTATGTTCAGTTCTCTATCATGCTTTCCGTTTATTCACTTAATTGTATCTCAGTAAGCTATCCATTTATTTTGTTACTTATTTTGATGTTTCAAATACATTTTGAAGTTCGTAATTTGACCAGGAGGATTCCCTTCAAACTGGCTTCTGTGCTCTTTGCATGTGTCCCTACTCTTTGGGCACTTGAAACAGTATGTCCCGGGTGGTTCTTGGACTTGCCCTGTTCCAGCGCTAGAATCAGCCAATTCTTCCAAGAGCCTGATTCCTTTTAGTCAAGAATTGGATTTAGAAGCCAGTATCTGGCCTCTTGACCTGAAGATGTCACTACTCCTAGGTCCTTACGGAAGACAGAGCTGGGAAATATGTGTACAGTTGACTCTTGAACAAGAGGCATGAACTGTGCAAGTCCACTTGCACTGGGATTTTTTAAACAGTAACTATTACAGTCCTACAAGACCCACACTTAGCTGAATCTGTGGACTCGAACCTCATATTACAGAGGGCAAACTACTAAGTTACGGCTTTTTGACTCCATGGGGGGGTCAGTGTCCCTAAACCTTGTGTTGTTCAAGGCTCAGCTCTACACACAAATATGTCTATATTTACTTCTAAATCCGTCTGCTTATGTTGAGAGCCATGAGTTCACATAAAAACCTCCACCTGTAACCCAGCATCACAGGGTTCATTTTAGTTTTTTCCTTTCAGTATTTGCAACTCTCAGCCCGGATAAGAAACTGCCTCGTTACGCCCGATGTCCTTTCTCGTTGGAATAACCAGTCTGCGATCTCCCCGATCTCACATTCTGTTTCTGAGGGCGCCAGTCTCCTCGCCCACGTGGATGTCCTCACCCAACTCAGACACCCCAGGCACAGCTGCCACCTGGTGGCTTTCGAACGGAACTGTTCTGCAAGAAAGAAGGTAAAAAAAGAGGAACTGACCTTTTCTCAAAGGTAGAATTTTGAGTCAGAGTCAAAAATGGTACTTGACTGTCCCCACCTTGCCTGCCTTCCAGGAGCTGAGATGCCTGGGGTTTCAGCTGGAAATAGGGGTGGCTCAGGTCTAGGAGGAGGCACACCGTGTTCTAGTCACAGCTGTGCTTTCAAGGGGCGGGATCCTCTTAGAGGAGTGATTTGACCTCTGTGCCCAGCTCTCATCGGTAAAATGAATAGGCTGGACCAAGTCTGAAGTAAAAAACTGGGGTCTCATGGGTCAAGATTGGCCTAGGCGCTTGATTTATACTTAGGAGTCAGCTTTCCAAAGAAAAAAAGGGAAGTTTCTTTAGGTGGAGGCTGTGGTCTCCAGTTAGCCACAGGTAGGCCATAGCACGGGCGATCTTTCCTAGCTCCACACATTTCCTTCCAGCCCAAGGATTCCATTTTATTCTTTAGTCTCTGATGAATTAGGCTTAGCCTCAATCTAAAGACATTTTTTTCTACCAAGAAGAGTGAAACAGTTGATAGACTTTCAGGCAGGGCCCTGGTATTTATTAAGAATATGATTTTAGCTTCTCTAACAGTGACTGTAAGAATGAAGGCTCAGCACGGTGTTTTCTCTCCCCCTTTAAGTAGTCCAGGGTGGACTGGTGACCTGGTGGTGTCTGGGCCTCAGGCAAGTTCTGCTTGTTGTTCTGCTTAGTGACAGATGGCTCATTGCTACTACGGGGAGGGCGCTCTTCCATGTAAGTGTGTGACCTAGAAGTTGCACACTCATTCCCACTCACATTGGCAAAACTCAGTCACAAAGCACATACAGCTGAAGGACAGATTGAGAAACCTTTATTTTTTGGTAAACCGTGCACTGTAACAAAACTTGGGTGCTCTATTAAGTTGAGAGAGGATAGAATGTATATTGGGGGTGGGGGTCCTAGCAACTTCCATCACAGTGTTTTTTATTTTTTATTTTTATTTATATATTTTTTTGTCTTTTTGCCTTATCTAGGGCTGCACCCGCGGCATATGGAGGTTCCCAGGCTAGGGGTCTAACAGGAGCTGTAGCCGCCGGCCTTCGCCACAGCCACAGCAACGCGGGATCCGAGCCGCATCTGCGACCTACACCACAGCTCACGGCAGCGCCGGATCCTTAACCCATTGAGCAAGGCCAGGGATCGAACCCACAACCTCATGGTTCCTAGTCGGATTCTTTAACCACTGAGCCGCGAACTCCATCACAGTGTTTTTTAAAAATATTCCTCTCCACCCACTGTTTGGAACATCCTCTGTCATGTGTCATTTTCTTCCTTCTGCTGTCATTTCGCAAAACTGTTGTCTTTCATCCCTTCCTAAAAAAAAAAAAAAAAAAAAAAAAAATAGAAGTAATCTGCTTCCGAAAGCAGCCCCTCAGGGAAATTTCAAAGTTGGTTAGGACAGAGTGGGAGATGGAAGAGAGGAATTTGGACAAACGGGACAGTTGGAGACAGGGCTGGCAAAGGTAGGAAATCCTGTAGGGAGCCAACAGGCCAAATGCAATGAGAAGGTACCTGGAAAAGTCAGTGCTGGTAAAAGAAAAGTGGGAAAGAGGAGAGAAGCGGGGAGCCAGATGTGTGCTTCCAAGTCACTCTCTCTTTGCTTCTTTTTCTAGTCTGGCTCAGTAGATTGTTAATCTTTTGCATCAGGGCTGTCAGAAGAGCTGGATTCGATTCCC
>PVHT020004020.1:43906055-43932307 GCA_004024745.2 Catagonus wagneri | reverse complement strand
AAAAAAAAAAAAAAAAAAAAAAAGAGGCTCAGGGTTTCCCCCTTGTGACTCAGCAGCTCAGCAGTCATGAACCAGACTAGTATCCATGAGGACGCAGGTTTGACACCTGGCCTCATCCAGTGGGTTGGGGATCCGGTGTTGCCATGAGCTGTGGTATAGGTTACAGACTTGGGTCAGATCCACCATTGCTGTGGCTGTCGTGTAGGCTGGCAGCTGTAGCTCTGATTCGACCCCTATATGCCTCGAGTGCGACCCTAAAAAAAAGAAAAAGGCTCATAGGTCTGGACTGATGGGGGTCATCTCTGATTCAGAGGTCATTCCTTCAGCAAACAGACTCTGGGGGAGACCACATAGTCTAGGGGACTAGCCCCTACCAGGCTGGTCCAGGACCTGGGCTGTCAGGGGGACACCTGGAAAGGAGGAGGGGGAAGAGGGATGGACGTGTCTCGGGTGTACAAGCGTGTTGGACTGGGCTACCGCAGGTGTGCGCGGATCTCAAGTGCTTTCTGAGATGACCTCCGCGTCCCTTAAAGGAAGTCTTAGCCCAGGACTTTTGACAGGAACTCAAGTCCCAGGACTGGAACTGGTTTGATCTTGGATTGCAGCGAGCCAAATAGCCGTCCCACTGAGTTTCTCCCCTTTTGACCTGACTTAAGCTGGTGAACTCATGCTCAAATGGTTTGGCTTTCAGCTCTGAAAGTCTTCCGAGTGGAAACAGGAGACATTTTTTCCAGTTTAAAGGTCATTTGAGTATGCTACAAACATGACATTTGGCTGTGAGCCAGAAAATCAGCTTTGCCCACGATTTCAAACAGTGCCTGTGAGAGGCTTATCCTGTGTCCTTCTTTGGGGGAGAAGATGACATATTACCTTATTTTTTCCCGGGATAATGTGAGGGGACTGTCTCAGGCATGCATCTCACGTTATTTTGCAGCGCATGTTGGAGAAGCAGATGTTAGTTTTATACTTCCCTCAGAATTAATGGCTTTCAGTTAAAAAAATAAAACAAAACTGTTGTAAGAATAACCAAGATGATTCATGGAAGAGTTTTCTTTCTTGCCTTGCAGTAGAGATCTATCCCAACTTAGAAAAACTAGGAGTTCCCGCTGTACCATAGCAGGTTAAGCATTGGGCAGTGCAGGTTTGATCTCTGGCCGGGTGCACTGGATCAAAGGATCTGGTGTTGGTAAAGTTGAAGGATTTGGTAAAGCTGTGGTGTAGGTCGAAGACGAAGCTTAGATTCCATCCCTGGCCCAGGAACTTCCATATGCCCCTGGTACAGCCAAAAGAAAAATAAAAGAAATTGTACGTAATCATCACAATGTTCCCTATTTTTTTGTTTTGTTTTGTCTTTTTAGGCCTGTACCGGAGGTTCCCAGGCTAGGGGTTGAGTGGAGCCATCGCCACTGGCCTACACTAGAGCTACAGCAACATTGGATCCTTAACCCACTAAGCGAGGCCAGGGATTGAACCTCCATCCTCAGGGATATTAGGTTCATTGCTGCTAAGCCACGACAGGAACTCCTCCCTGGTGTTTTAAATCCAGACTCTGGCTACCTCCAAATAGAGTGAAATATTTTTAACTTGTCAAAATGGTAAAGAACCTCTTAAGAAGGAAGTACCAGGAAACTTTCTACAGCTTCTGGACTGTAGACCCTGTAGGAATGACAATGAATTTTTATTCTCGCAGTTTGCCCCTTGCAAGGAGTCGGACAAAGAGGAGACTTCTTCTCCCTCTGCCATCATCCTCTGCCCTCTGCCTTCTCTGCCAAGTGGCAGATCGTTCCAGTATCTCCTGAGAATGCAGGTAAGCTGAGCACCTTCGGCCTCATTCCCCATTTTATTTTTTGACCTCTACACATTCAACGAGCACTTTCTCAAGACCGCACTGCCTCCTTTTCCTCCTTGAACGATTTCATTTTATTCTTGCTCATAAAAGCACAGAGTCACAATATCTGTGGCTGCCTTGGCCTTCCCAGAACTTCCATTCCACAGAGACGGCAGGCCCCACTGTCAAGCTGGCACAGCCCACACGCCTCTCACGCATCCCCTCATCCTGGTGTTTACAAATAACCTGGTCAGTGTGCTGGTCACGTCCTGGGTGTTTACAAATAACCTGGTCAGCGTTCTAGTCACGCACGTCCTGGGTATTTACAAATAACCTAGTCAGTGTGCTGGTCAGGTCCTGGGTCTTTGCAAATAAACTAGTCTCCCCCAGCAGGATCCATCTCTGTCAAGTGTGTTCACTGAAGTAGTGGAAAGCCTAATTGTTCCCTCAGAGTTGCCTAAATGACTTGAAGGGCTTGGATTTTTAGCAGCTTCCAGAAACAAGAGGGGCTTTTTCACTGGACAAATGATTTCCTCCTGCAAAATCTCCCTGGCTGACCTTTGTTTACCATTCAGCAGCTCAGAGCCAGCTGCACGGTGGCTCAGAGTCAGATAATCACTACAGGAAATTCGCTTCAGGCTTATTATTGGACTTCCAGCGTCTACTTCTAGTTTCTTTTTCTCCTCTGTTCCTTAACGACAGCACGGAAGGTTACAGAAAGCTTTGTTTGATCGTCCTCACCCCAGTGTGAAACTGGCCTCTCCCTCTTTTCTCCCCTGTGGTTAACGAGGCACCTGTAATTGTAATGTGTTTCCGTCACTAAAGGAAAGCTGTGTGAGGGCAGGGCCTCGTCTAGCTTATTCAAGCTCTCTGCCTCTCCTGCATCAAACAGGATACCTGGCACATTGTGTGGAGTCAATAAATGTTTGTTAGATAAGCAAATCCATGCTTTGTGGAGGTTTTGGCTTCTAAATGCATGTGTTGGGAAGGGAAAAAATTCCTCCACTTTTTTATGTCCTTTTCCTGGGACCTGTAAATTAAACTAAAAAAAAAAGATTAACAAGAGAAAAGAGGAGTTCCCTTTGTAGCTCAGCAGGTTAAGAACCCGACTGTCTCCATGAGGACTTGGGTTTGATCCCTGGCCTCGCTCTGTGGGTTAAGGATCCGGTATTGCTGTGAGCTGTAGTGTAGGTCATAGATGTGGTTCAGATCTGGCATTGTTGTGGCTGTGGTGTAGCCCAGAGCTGCAGCTATGATTCGAGCCTTAGCCTGGGTACCTCCATATGCCGTGGGTACAGCCCTAAAAACATGGAGAGGAAAAAAACAAGAAAAAAGAAAAATAAATTTTATTTGATATACCTTTTTTATAGTCTTTTTGGGTTTTTTTTTGGGGGGGGTCTTTTTAGGTCCACCACGGCTTGCAGCAATGCCAGATCCTTAACCCACAGAGCGAGGCCAAGGATCAAACCCAAGTCCTGTGGATACTAGTTGGGTTCATTACCGCTGAGCCACGGGAGCTACTGTTATTACTTTTTATATACACAGGGGCCTTCTTAGAAATAAAGTGAAGACCCAAAGAAGTAGTACCCTTGGGGGCTTACCTACCGTTTTGACCAAGGTTGATACATTGTAGAGAATTGACAAGACAAAGGAAAAGGTGTTGGGGCTCCTAGGGATAGTAAATTGCGGGGTACATATACGGGGGGGAAACTAATGAGAGGCAAGGATTATCTAGTAGAGTTTAGTTTACGCAGACTCATCTTGGTGCCCTCTCCATCCCTGCTGATAATGTCTGTTCTTCCTTCTGGATATGAGAGAGGGGGACACCTTCCCAGGGCAAGTTACGCTCTTGGGCAGGTGGGGATGGGCAGAGAGCTTTTCCTTTGTCTGCTTTTCATCAGTGCCTTTGGCTCAAAATAATCCTTATGCCAAAGGGGCATATTTTGGGGGTGGCATATTGTGATCCCCTTCATGTGTTTAGTAGAATTTGGACGTGGCAGAGATGGCGCATTTCTTAATCCAGCATCCATCCTGCCCCTCTTGTGGTGGATGCATGGCTGATGAGAGTAAAGACAGCATCTTCCATTCACTGGCAGCAGGGTGTGGCCAGATGTCAAAGCAGCTTGGACTTCTAGGTACAGACATGTCAGCTCTGAATTGCTGATCCCTAGACTCTTCTGAGGCACAGAGATAACGTTCTGTTCTGCTTATGCTGTTGTAATTTCGGTATGTTGTGTCTTCCTTGCAGCCAGACCTAATTGGAACAGGTATGTTAGTTTAACATTTGCATTTCTGAGGACCAGGGAGAGATTGGGATTAAAAATCTAAATTTAGCTGAATGACCACAGACAACCACGCCCATTAGAGGTATTCTGGGTCTTATGATAGCCTCAGCTGAGGTGCTGCTTCTTTTTTTTTTTTCTTGCTAATTTATTTCATATTTATCTGCTCATCAATGTGCAGTATGCCCCTTTTTCCTTCTTACCCCTTGGATTAGAAATATTAATAACAGAAATTCCTGTCGTGGTGCAGTGGAAACAAATCCAGGTAGGAACCATGGGATTGCAGGTTTGATCCCTGGCCTTGCTCAGTGGGTTAAGGTTCCAGCATTGCCGTGAGCTGTTGTGTAGGTCACAGACACGGCTCAGATCTGGCATTGCTGTGCCTCTGGCGTAGGCTGGCAGCAACAGCTCTGATTAGACCCCTAGCCTGGGAACCTCTATAAGCCACGGGTACGGCCCTAAAAAAAAAAAAAGACCAAAAAAAAAAAAGGAAACGTTAATAACAAATTAGCACATTAAGTGCTGATATATTTGATGTGTCCCATTAGGCTGTGAGCCTCCAACAGGCAACAAAGGCAGAAGGCTGATATGCCTACCTTGGAATTTTTCACTCTTAGGCATAAGGAGAAGGCAACCAATTACATCCCCCAACCCAGATTTTCCCCTATTATATTTATGTCATTGGAAGCGATTTCTTTTTCCTGGTGCATTTTATAGGATTTGAATTTCTTTATTGCCTATGTTAATATAGCTCATATGAGTAAGAACTTCTCGACAGTGGCACGTTTCCTTGCCTACATTAATATAGCTCATGAGTAAGAACTTCTCAAAAGTGGCACATTTCCTTATTTTGTAAACAAGTCCTTTCCTGTATACACTGGTTGTCTAAACTGTGGTTCACTTACCATCATAACTGTAAAGGAACAAGGAAATTCTGTCTTTTTTCAAGGAGTGGCGGCTGTGGTGACATGCAGACAGCGGGGAGAGGGCCCTTTGTGAGCTCTACTTCTAGATGAACAGGTCTGGGAGCTTTAGAGAAAATGCCTTCCCCTCAGTTAAGTGAATAAAAAGTATATATTTTCTATAAGAATTCCCATAAAGCGCAGACAGTCATGAAGTTGGGAATTTGATCAATCAATTTGAAGTCCTGGGACATCAAAATGAAAGCTTCTACCTCTGCATGTCCCTGCCCGGAAGGCACATTGGCTCATCAGGTTGGCCTTATTGAGAATTTGTGTTGTTCATCTCTCTTAGACCCCAGCTGGAGAAGCTGAGACAGTGCAGGGGCAGTGGCACCCCTCTTCAGCAGGAAGGGCTTGGCACCTAGGACAGACCTCCCAGGAGGAGGAAGGCAAGGCCAGTGTGGCTGGCCTGGAGTGAGACAGGGGACATGGGCGGGGCCCGTTGTGCACACTTTCATGGGACTGGGAAGAGGGCTGGAAATCTGCCCCATGGGGACTTTAATTATACAGGTAGTTTTAAAAGCAAAAATGGAAAAATTCTATGTCCCTAATCGTATGTAACTGACTTTTTTTTTTTTTTAGGGCCACACCTGAGGCATATGGAGGTTCCCGGGCTAGGGGTCAAATTGGAGCTACAGCTGCTGACCTGTGCCACAGCCACAGCATGGTAGGATCCAAGCCCGCATCTGCAACCTACAGCACAGCTCACAACAATGCCAGATCCTTAACCTACTGTGTGGAGGCTAGGGATTGAACCTGCAACCTCATGGTTCCTAGTCAGATATGGTTTTTTTTTTTTTATCTTTTTGCCTTTTATGTAGAGCCGCACCCGCGGCATATGGAGGTTCCCAGGCTAGGGGTCTAACAGGAGCTGTAGCTGCCGGCCTTCACCACAGCCACAGCAGCGCGGGATCCGAGCCGCGTCTGCAACCTACACCACAGCTCACGGCAACGCCGGATCCTTAACCCACTGAGCAAGGCCAGGGATCGAACATGCAACCTCCTGGTTCTTAGTCGGATTCATTATCCACTGAGCCACGAAGGGAACTCCTAGTCAGATATGTTTTGAATGTACCACAACGGGAACTCCCAACTTTTTTTTAATTATCGGTACTTATGTTTTGGGTCCACCTTCTTTTTTGTGTGCAAATGTCCTTACCCAGGTAGCCCTGCCTGTTTCTTGCTCCCTCACTGCCTTTGTAAGAGAGAGAACTAGACTAGCTATTTCTACCAATGTAAAATAAATTAGGACAAAGAAAAATTGTTACTTCCCAGTGTCTGCATCTATGACTGTAGTTCCCCTGAGTTAAAACTGAGTTAAAACCCACAAATGGGCATTTTCTTGACAGGAATCAGACCCCCAACCTCAAGTGCACTCTATTGGGTTCTTAACCCGCTGAGCTACAACAGGACCTCCCCATATCTTCTTTATCCATTAATGTATCAATGGGCATTCAGGTTGCATCCGTATTTTGGTTACTGTAAATAAAGCTGGATTGGGGGGGAATTCTTTTACAGCGTTTTTTGTTTTTTTTCTGGAAAAATACCGAGGAGTGGAATTGTTGGGTTGTGTGTAGTTCTATTTTTAATTTTTTTGTGGAGCCTCTATACAGTTTTCCATAGTGGCTGTACCAATTTACATTTCCACTAACAGGGCACGAAGGTGCCCTTTTCTCCACCTCCTTGCCAACAGTTGATATTTCTTATTTTTTTGTTATTTAATTTTGTTTTATTTTATTTTGTCTTTTCAGGGCCACACCCACAGCATATGGAGGCTCCCAGGCTAGGCATCTAATTGGAGCTGTAGCTGCCAGCCTATGCCACAGCCACAGCCACGCCAGATCTAAGCCATGTCTGTGACCTACACCACAGCTCACGGCAATGCCGAATTCCTAACCCACTAAGCAAGGCCAGGGATCGAACCTGCAACCTCATGGTTCCTAGTCGGATTCGCTTCGGCACCATGATGGGAACTCCAATGTTTATTTCTTTGATAATAGCTATTCTGATAAGTGTGAGGTGATATCTCATTGTGGTTTTGATTGGCATTTCTCTGATGTCTAGTGATGTTGAACATGTTTTCATGTGACTATTTGCCTTCTGTATATCTTTTTGGAAAATTGTCTATTCAGGTCTTCTGCCTATTAAATTTTTTTTAATGTTGAGTTGTATGGATTCTTTATATATTTTGAATATTAACCTATTGTCAGATATATCACTTGCAAGTAAGAGATAGTCCTTTCGCCATTGTATATACGTGCTTCCATTGTCATATAAGTGTGGGTTCATTTCTAGGCTCTCTTTCTTGTTCCATTGATCTACTTATCTGTTTTTGTGCCAGTACAATACTTTTTCAAGGGCTATAGCCTTGTAGTATAGTTTGAAATAAGGAAGCATGATCCCTCTAGCTTTGTCCTTCCTTCTTAAGATTGTTTTAGGTATTTGGGGTTTTTGTGTTTCTATTTTAGAATTTTAAAAATTATTTGTTCTCCTATGAAAAATGCCATTGGTACTTTGATAGGAATTACACTGAATCTGTAGCCTTGGGGAGTCTGGTCATTTTAACAATATTAATTCTTCTAATCCATGGACACAATATATCTTTCCACCTGTTTGTGCTATCTTTAATTTCTTTCATCAGTGTCTTAGAGTTTTCCAAGTATACATCATTTACCACTTTGGTTAGCTTTGTTCTTAGGTATTTTATTCTTTTTGATGCAATTGTAAATGGAATTGTTTTCCTGATTTATCTTTCCGATAGCTTGTTTTTCATGTATAGAAACACAACTGATTTGTGTATATTCATTTTGAATCCTGCTAATTCACTGGGTTCATTTATTAACTCTAATAGGGTTTTTGGTGGTGTCTTTAGGATTTCCTATATGTAGTATCATGTCATCTGCAAACAGTGACAGTTTTACTTCTTCATTTCCCATTTGGATTACTTTTATTTATATTTCTTGTCCAATATCTGTGGCTAGGACTTTCAATACTATGTTGAATAAAAGTGGCAAGAGTGGAAATCTTTGTCTTGTTTCTGATCTTAGAGGAAATGCTTTCAGCTTTTCACTGTTGAATATGATGTTGATGTGGTCTCTGTATATATGGCCTTTATTATGGAGAAGTATGTTCCCTTTATACTCACTTTGTGGAGAGTTTTTATTAAAAATGGATGTTGAGTTTTGTCAAAAGACTTTCCTGCGTCTACTGGGATGATCATATGAATATCATTCTTCAGTTTGTTAATGTGTTGTATCATTGATTGATTTGTAAATACTGTACCATCCTTGCATCCTTGGGATGAATCCCACTTGATCATGGTATATGATTCTTTTAATGTGTTGCTCAATTTAGTTTTCAAATATTTTTTTTTTTAATTTTTGCAACTGTTTTCATCAGGGAGTTTCTTTTTGTGGTGTCTGTCTGATTTTGGTATCAGGGTGATGTTGGTCTCATAAAAGGAGTTCAAAAGCGTTTCTTCCTTTTCATTTTTTTTTGGGGGGGGGCCATGCCTGCAGCATGCAGAAGTTCTGGGACCAGGGGTCAAATCCATGCTGTAAGAGTTACCTGAGCCACAGCAGTGACAATGCCCGATCCTTACTTAGCCCACTGAATCGCCAGGGAAAATAGTTTGAGAAGGATAGGTGTTAACTAATTTTTTTGTCTTTTTTTTTTTTTCAGGGCTGCACCTATGGCATGTGGAAGTTCTCAGGCTAGAGGTCTAATTGGAGCTGCCTATGCCACAACCACAGCAATGCAGGATCTGAGCTGCATTTGCAGCCTACACCACAGCAATGCCAGATCCTTAACCAACTGAGCAAGGGCAAGGATTGAACCCATGTCCTCATGGATACTAGTCAGTTTCATTATTACTGAGCCACAGAGGAACTCCCACTATTTAAATGTTTGGTAGAATTCACACGTGAAGCTGTTTGGACCTGAACTTTGTTCCTTCAGAGTTTTAATATTGATTTAATTTTATTACTGGCAATCAGTCTGTTCATAGTTTCTATTTTTTCCTGATTCATTCTTGGGAGATTGTACGTTTCTAAGAATTTATCCATTTCTTATAGATTGTCCACTTTATTGGTTTATAATTGTTCATAGTAATGCCTTATAATCTTTTGTATTGTTGTGGGTGTTGGTTATTTCTCTTTCATTTCTGATCTTATTATTTGTACTTTGTCTCAGAGCTGTAGCCACTGGCCTATGCCATAGCCACAGTAATGTGGGATCTGAGCTGTGTCTGCAACACATCACAGCTCATGCAATGTTGGATCCTTAACCCACTGAGTGAGGCCAGGGATCAAAACCGCGTCCTCATGGATACTAGTTGGGTTCCGTTAATCACTGAGCCGGGTTTTTTTTTTTTTTGAATGGGTCTGGATAAAGCTTTTTTTTTTTTTTTTCCTTTTGTCCGGCCGCACTCACAGCATATGGAGGTTCCCAGGCTAGTGTTCTAATCAGAGCTGTAGCCGCCGGCCTACACCACAGCTACAGCAACACGGGATCCGAGCCGCGTCTGCAGCCTACACCACAGCTCACAGCAACACCGGATCCTTAACCCACTGAGCAAGGCCAGGGATCGAACCCGCAACCTCATGGTTCCTAGTCGGATTCGTTAACTGCTGTGCCTCGATGGGAACTCCTGGATCAAATTTTATCAGTTTGGTTTACCCTTTCAAAGAAACAGCTCTTAGTTTCATTAATCTTTTCTATTGCCTTTTTTTAAAATTCTCTTTTATTTATTTCTGTTCTGAGCTTATGATTTCTTTCCTTCTACTGACTTTGGGCTTTATTTTTCCTTCTTTTTCTAGTTCTTTTAGATTTAAGATTAGATTTTTTATTTGAATTTTTTCGTGTGTCCTGAGGCTGGCTTGTATCACTATAAATTTCCCTCTTAGAACTGCTTTTGCTGTGTTGTATAGACTTTGGATTATGTATTTCCATTTTCCTTTGTTTCCAGATGTATTTTGATCTCCTCTTTGTTTTCTTCAGTGACCCATTTGTTGTTTAATAGCGTATTGTTTAGCCTTCATGTGTTTTTGGTTTCTTTGCAGTTTTTTTTTTTTTATAGTTCATTTCTAGTTTCATACTCTTATTGTTGGAAAAGATGCTTAATAAGGTTTCAGTATTCTTAAATTTATTGAGACTTGTTTTGTTGCCTAGCATGTGACCCATCCTGGAGAATGTTCCATGTGCACTTGGAAAGAATGTGTATTCTGCTGCTTTAGGATGCAATGTTTTGTGTGTCTGTAAACATATATATATACGTGTAGATATGTATATATGTGTACACATATATAGATTTTTTTTGGTCTAATGTGTTAAGACCTGTGTTTACTTATTGATTTTCTTTCTGGATGATCTGTCCATAGGTGTAAATGGAATATTAAAGTCATCTAATATTATTGTGTTAACTGTCACTTTCTCCTTTATGTTGGTTAATATTTGCTTTATATGTTTAGGTGTTCTTATGTTGTTGCATATATATGTACAATTGTTCTATCTTCTTGTTGGATTGATCCCTTTGTCATTATGTAATATCCTTCTTTGTCTGTTACAGTCTTTGTTTTAAAATCTGTTTTGTCTGATGTAAGTATTGTTACCCACTTTTTTTGTTTGTTTGTTTTCATTTGCATGGAATCCCTTTTTCCATCCCTACTTTCAGTCTGTATGTGTCTTTCGATCTGAAGTGAATCTCCAGGAACCATATATATGAGTCTTGTTTTTTCTTTTTTTTTTGTCTTTTTGCCTTTTATGTAGAGCCGCACCCGCGGCATATGGAGGTTCCCAAGCTAGGGGTCAGACAGGAGCTGTAGCCGCCAGCCTTCACCATAGCCACAGCAACGCGGGATCCGAGCTGCGTCTGCAACCTTCACCACAGCTCACAGCAACGCTGGATCCTTAACCCACTGAGCAAGGCCAGGGATCGAACCCCCAACCTCATGGTTCTTAGAGTCATTAACCACTGAGCCACGAAGGGAACTCCTCCGAGTCTTGTTTTTGTAGCCATTCAGCTGCTCTATATCTTTTGATTGCAACATTTAGTCCTTTTACATTTAAAATAATTATTGGTAGTCAAGTACTTATTGCCAGTTTGTTAATTGTTTTCTGGTTGTTTTTGTAGTTCTTTTTTTCCTTTGTTCTCTTCTTTAGTAATTTGATTATTGTCTTAAGTGTTATGTTTGAATTCCTTTTTCTTATATATGTTTCTATTATAGATTTTTGGAATTTTACATATATATAGTTTTATACACAATTATTTTAAGTTGATGATCTCTTAAGTTTGAACACATTCTAAAAACATTGCAATTTTGCCTCTTCACAACTTAATGTTTTTGACATCATATTTTACATCCTTTTGTTTTGTGTATCTCTTAGCTGCTCATTAAGAGATAATAAGGATAGAGATAATTTTACTATTTTTTGTCTTTTAACCTTCCTACTAGCTTTATAAGTGGTTGATCTACTATCTTTGTTGCATGTTTGCCTTTACCAGTGAGCTTTTTCTTTTCATAAATTTTTTTTTTATTTCTGGTTGTGGTCTTCTCTTTTTTACTTGGAGAAGTCCCTTTAATTTTTTTTTGTTTGTTTGTTTGGTAAAGCTGATCTAGTGGTAATAAACTCTTTAGATTTTGCTTATCTGCAAAACTCTTTCTCATCAAAATCTGAGTAGATTTCCAGTAGAACTCTGGGTTTTAGGTTTTTTCTTCTCATCACTTTGAATGTATTATGCCACTTCTTTCTGGCCTGCAAATTTCTGCTGAAATGTCACTTGGTAGTCTTATGGGAGGTCCTTTGTATGCACCTAGTTACTTTTCTCTTGCTGCTTTTAAGATTCTGCCTTTATCTTTAAATTTTGCCATTTTATTTTATTTTTTTATGGTCACACCAGCAGCATATGGAAGTTCCTGGGCCAGGGACTGAATCTGAGCCATAGCTGTGGCAATCCTGGATCCTGTAACCTACTGTGCCAGGCTGGGGGTCAACCCTGCGCCTCTGCAGTGACCCAAGCAGGTGCAGTCAGATTCCTAACCCACTGGACCACAGCAAGAATTCCAGTTTTTGCCATTTTAATTGCAATGTGTCATGGTGTCTCTTTGTATTCATCTTATTTGGGGCATTCCTTGGATCTGGATGTTTGTTTCCTTTCCCGAATTAGGGAATTTTTCACCCATAATTTGTTGAAATAATTCTTCTGTCCCAGAATCTTTTCAACAGTCATCATTTTTAAGGTTTTTCTTTTTTTCTCTTCGCCTCAAATCATTACACTACTCTGTCTTCCAGTTCACTGATCTGTTCCTCTGAATCATGTATATACTACTGATTCCTTCTAGTATATTTTTTATTTCAATGACTATATTCTTAAGCCCTGTTTGTCCTTTCCTTATAGTTTCTAACTCTTTGTTTAACTTCTCACTGTGGTCATCCATTCTTCTCCTGAGTTTGTTGAGCATTTTTATGATCATTACCTTGAACTTTTTATGGGGTAGAGTACCTATCTCCACTTGGCTTAATTTTCTGGGGCTTTTTCTTGTTCCTTTGTTTGGAAAATATTCCTCTGCCACTTCATTTTATTTTATATATTAGGTGAATTATCTGTTTTTATTTCTATGTATTAGGTGAATTAGTTACATTTCCTGACCTAGAGAAGTGGCCTTACATAGGAGATATTCGATGGAGCCCAGGAGTACACTCCCCTCTGTTCATCAGACTTACATGCTCTAGGCTTGCCCCCTATGTGAGCTGCATGGGCTTTTCTGTTGTGGTGTCACTGATTACTTTTGGTGCACTGGTAGGTGGAGCTTGCCCTTAGTCTGGTTGGCTGTTGGGTCCTGCCTTGTGTAAAAGCTGCTGGCCTGTTGTTGGGTGGGGCAGGGTCATGGCATTGCTAGCTGCACAGCCCAGGGAGTCCTGGGGCTGGTACTGGCCTCTTGGTGGGCAGGGTTGGGTCTAGGGGCAAGTGGCTGTATAGCCCAAGGTTCCTAGGGCTGGTGCTGACCAGCTGGTGGGCAGGTAAACCCTGGTACTAAGAAGCCGGAGAGAGGACTCTGAAATAGCACTTTCCAGGACCAGTGTTCTTGTGGTAGAGCAAGCTCCTCAGAATGGCTACTAACAGTATTTACTTCCCCAAGGGAAGTCCCATTTGCTTCCTGCCACTGTAGGAGACTCTTCAAGATCAGTGAGTGGGTCTGACCAGCTCCTATCTATTAGTGCCTCTGTGCTGGATCTGCGAGCCTGACATTTTCCATGAGCACTTTAGGAGTGGACTTTGTTTCCTATAGTCCTCTGGCTTTCCAGAAAATAAATCCCACTAGCCTTCAGAGCCAGATGTTCTGGGGACTTGTCTTCCTGGTTCAGGACCCTAGACTAGGGAGGCCAATATAGGGCCGAGACCCTTCACTGTTTGGGGTGAACCTCTGCAGTTGTGGTTACCCTCCATTTTTGTGAGTTGTGTACCCAGGGATGTAGATCTTGCACATACTGCATCTCCACCCCTCCTGCCCATCTCATGGCGGTTCCTTCTTTATATCTTTGGTTGCGGACAACCTTTTCTGCGATTCTTCAGGTTGTTTTTGTCAACTATTGCTCTGTAAATAGTTGTGAATTTGCTGTGCCTGTAGGAGGAGGTGAGTTAATGGTCTTTCTACTCTGCCATCTTCATCTGAAGCTAGCAAGGTTTTAATCTTCAATTAGGTTCCATGTAAAAATGGAAGACTCTAATTCTGATTGGAGGCAGTTATGTTCCTTCCTTCCCTGGCGAAATTCTTCTTCTTGAGACTACAACTTGTCACAGAATGTGGATTCCCCTCCAATTTAATACTCTGTCCTTCAAAAGGAGAAATGAATCAACTGCTCATGAAGGTTTACAGTTGCTTCCTATGACTATCAAATTCATCTCACTTTTGGATACCTGTTTTCATATTATTTGTTCTTTGAAATTAATGATTACTCCTAACATTGAAAGTATAAGGGGAAAATGATCAGGAGCCTTGAGGGGGCTCAATCCTGTCAAAACATCCATATATAGTATTATTATTTTTTTACAGAACTTAATTTAAAAACTCATTTGGGCAGTAGGGTCATATGATCACAAGCCTGTAAGACAAACTTTTCTTAAGCTGAATTTCATGTTGCAGAAAATCTCTCTTAAGTTTTTCTAAGAGTCAAACAACAATGTCAACAAAGGACGTGTATGGTGACCCAGAGCCTATTTGTTTCTTTAACCAAGATTGCCGTTCAGGTTCTACTTATGGGGAGGCATTTGAGCCCAGATAGAGACTGATTACCTGGGTTTAAACTCCCTCAATCCCCCCCCTTTCTTTTTACAACATTAGTCACTTTTTACTTAGAAAAAACATTACAAATAAGTGTGCAAAATTAAATTTCATGATTAAATACTCAAAAGTGTATTTACATTGAACTCCACAGCAAAGTGACCTGATTACATGAGAGTAAAAGAACTGGCAGGACTGACGACTTGATGCTGCAGATTTTAAATGTTTGCAACCTGAAATCAAAACCATAAAAGTAAGTTTAAACAGCATTTAAGAATATTAAATATATACCTCAAGTAGTTCTAACAAGAGAGAGTCCATACCTATTTAATCACCAAAGGCTAAAAACAAGTATGGGGAGATGCAAGTAGAAATCACCCAGTATTTTATTTCTAGTGAATCCCTCTTCTGCCTTGTTATTTAGTTTCCTTCCTCCCTCCCTCCCTCCCTCCCTTCCTCCCTCTCTCCCTCCCTCCCTTCCTCCCTCTCTCCCTCTCTTTCTTTCCCTCCTTCTCCTTCCTTCCTTCTTCCCCCCTTCCTTCCTCTCTCCCCTCTTTCTTTCCCTCCTTCTCCTTCCTTCCTTCCTCTCTCCCTCCCTCCCTCTTTCTCTCCCTTTCTTTCTTTTCTTTTTTCTCTTTTTTCTTTTTTTGTTTTATCTAGGGCCGCACCCACGGCATGTGGAGGTTGCCAGGCTAGGGGTCTAACAGGAGCTGTAGCCGCCGGCCTTCGCCACAGCCACATCAACGCAGGATCCAAGCCGCGTCTGCAACCTTCAACACAGCTCACGGCAACGCCAGATCCTTAACCCACTGGCAAGGCCAGGGATCGAACCTGCAACCTCATGGTTCCTAGTCGGATTCGTTAACCACTGAGCCACGACAGGAACTCCTCTCTTTCTTTCTCTTTCTTTTTCTTTCTTTCTTTCCTCCCTCCCTCCTTCCTTCCCCCCTCCCTCCCTCCTTCCCCCCTCCCTCCTTCCTCCCACCCTCCCTTCCTCTCTTTAGGGCCGCACCCGAAGCATATGGAGGTTCCCAGGCTAGGGGTTGAATTGGAGCTGTAGCCACTGGCGTATACCACAACCACAGCAATGCCAGATCCGAGCCACATCTGTGACCTACACTGTCAGGCAACACCGGATCCTTAACCTACTGAGCAAGGCCAGGGATCGAACCTGCATCCTCATGGATACAAGTCAGATTTGTTTCCACTGAGCCATGAAGGGAACTCTGATTTCGTTTTCTTTACTCCAGGGTAGCTTCTAGATTTACACAGCATTTCATTCTGTTCAGCACTCATGTGGCTTTGATTGTGCAGGGAGTACTCTGCCTTCATTTTTCTTCTGTCAGTAAACTACCTCTCTGGAACAATTGCCTGGCAGACAAATTGGGTCACATATGCTTATGTGTAAATCTGACAGCATATCACATCCCACGCACAGTGTTACGCAGATCAACCGTGTCAGAGCCCCAGCATTATCATGTGACTGTTGTTATTATTTCTTCATTTAGCAAGAAATGGCTTGATTTCCTGTAGGCAGGTTTAACCCTTAAATGAAAATTTGCCATAACCTTACAAATGAGCGGATGTGCATGCCGATTGCTCTCTCACCACTGTTTTCTCCTGGAGTAGTTGTCAGAACCATTTAATGCTGAACAATCTAGGAAGTTTCTTCACCCCCCCCCCCAATGGCTGACTGGCTCAGACTGACTTCCTAGCTGGGCATTCACTTAATAAATAGTGTTTTATCAAATCCACCACTGGTCGGGAGGCAGACTGGAACCTGTGAATATCTTTGTTTTTTGAAAGGGTGGTTTTAAGGGCTAGAGTCCTTGTTTTGCAAGGATGGTGCTGTGGCTGTGGTGCAGGCCGGCAGCTATGCTCCGATTGGACCCCTAGCCTGGGAACTTCCATATGCAGCAGGTGCAACCCTCTAAGACAAAAAAAAAAAAAAAGTAAAAAGAAACTGCTGGCTTAATAAGACAGTTGTATGGCCTAGTGAAGGCCCTGTTAAACTACCAGTTAGGAGAGACACCCTGAAAGCGTCTGATTCTGTCTTACAGGATAAAGGAAAAAAAGCCAACAGATGTGTACCTGTCCCATAGGTATGGCTCCAAGAGTCCGGGTTGGCGTTAAGGTAACTCCTTTAATATTACAACTAATAGTTTACTTGTGGATTTCTTGCTTCCCATCCTGCAGTTTTGAGCTCTGCTGATTTGGAGGTTTTGGTTCCCAATGGACAGATGTTTCTAATGTATTGGAAGCTAAGACTGCCAAATATCTACTTTGATTTATTAATGCCATTGAACCAACAGGCAACCACCAACAGCAGCAGTAACAACCACATATACAACACCAAAGGGGTGGGTGGGGAGAAAGATGAAAGAGAGAGAAAGGCTCTGAGAATTCAGACCCTTTAGGAATAAAGATTGGGTCACCTTATCAGGTAAGGTGACCAGCTGAGGTTTTTCTGAGGGCAGATGAAATGGGCAGTGGAAGATGGAAGATGATTGTACATATATTTTTGTGATAAGATACAGAAATGAAGACTATAGCAGCTCTACTTATTTTCTTCCTTGTTTTGTGTATGTATGTGCACGCATTTGTATGGGATGTGTATTATAAATATGTGTACAGTAATGCTTTTCTTCTCTCTCCTTTCCCTTTAATATTTTATACGTGTTTTGTTGGAGGCCAACTTTACGATTTAGTTCCTACGGAAGAGAAAATTCAGATAGCACTGTGACCAAATTTGAGGACTATTTTATCTTTTTTTTTTTGCCTTTATCTAGAGCCGCACCCGCGGCATATGGAGGTTCCCAGGGTAGGGGCCTAACAGGAGCTGTAGCCGCCGGCCTTCGCCACAGCCACAGCAACGCGGGATCCGAGCCGCATCTGCAACCTACACCACAGCTCACGGCAACGCCAGATCCTTAATCCACTGAGCAAGGCCAGGGATCGAACCTGCAACCTGAGCCACAAAGCGAACTCCAAGGACTATTTTAAAATAAATAATTTTGTTTAATGATTTTATTTTTAATTAAAACTTTTTGGGGAGCTTCGGATTCATTATTTTAACCATTCATAGTCCAATTACATACAGAAATGGCCCCTGGGAGTTGCCGCTGAGGCACCCAGTGGGTTAATGATCTGTGCAGCCATGTCTCTGTGATAGTTAGGGTTCTGTCCCCAGCCTGGTGCAGGGGTAAGGATCTGGCATTGAGGCAGCTGTGGCGTACATCACAGTTGCAGCTCAGATTAGATCCCTGGCTGCGGTTCTATCCCTGGCCCAGGAACTTCCGCATGCCACAGGTGTGGCTGGAAAAGAAAGGAATGACCCCTGGAGTTACAAGAGCAGGAGCTAGGGCCAGGCATCAGGGAGAGGAGGAGGTGGCTGGCCCTGCTGGCGTCCTGGCGAGGGGTGGGAGGTGGCGCAGGTGCAGATTTTCCCTGCCTGATTCAGGGACTCGGCTCTCTTCCTCACACTCTCCCTGCAGGCAGGTAAGTCGCTGGGCTCTCCCTGATGCAGGATGCGTGCCCCAGCCTGGTAACCCTGCAGAGCTGCAGAGTAGCTGCTTGCCTTCTCCTCCCCCGGGGTCTGGGTCATGAGCTCCCTAGCTTGGCTCAGAATGGCAGGGGCAGGCCTTCCTTCCTCTTCCTAGCCTCCTGTCTCCCAAGGTTCCAGCTCCGGGCTTTAGGTCTCTGCCTGCACCTTCTTCTTGGAGAAAGAGTTCAAGAGGGCAAGTTCAGGCTGGGTGACTGGGCCACGGCAGGGGCACTGGACACTTCCTTGGTGCTCCCGTAATTAGATGTGCAGGGCTGGATGGCGGGGGTGTGGAGTAGGGGGCAGTGCTTTGGCACCTCCAACACATGGAGGCTCCATCTCTCCGCAGGGAGCAGCTTGTGCGACTAGGACTCATCAAGGCCTGGGCCGGGACCCTTGCGGGGGGAGGGTGGCAATCAGAGAGTGTGGCAGGATGTGCAGGTCTCTGGACAATTTGGAGGACCATGTCATCTCCCCTCCCCAAAAGAACTTGAGTTGGGGGCTGTTGTTGAGTGCGGAGATGTGCATGCTGAAGTCATCCAAGTCCGCAGCCCCCTTCCGAGGCCCCTGGATTACCGAGGCTTTGAACCACCAAACACCTGTGTGGGGTGGGCGGGGTGAGGGGGAGGCAGAGGACGCAGGGAACTCTGGGAGGAGGAGGAGGCGGAAGAGGTTGGGCGGGTGTAGGCGGGGTCTCCAAGAACTTTGTGAAAGTTGCTGTGCCGCTGCAGAATGGATGCAACGAACGGTTGGACTTCGCATCTCATCATTTTCAGGTGAGGGTGAGACTGCCTTCCTTTGTTTTGCAGTAGAGTTTGGTCTCATTAGATTTCTGAGTTGTGTTTCTTGTTGTGTGAGAGTTTAACTGTATACAGAAGTGGTGTTTATGGATGCTGCCTAGCCCACGGAGTGGCTACCAGCCAGTCTTAATGGATTCTCTCTTAGCTTGAAGTCTTCTAGACTCCGCTTTGTAATGCTAATATTGAGACTCTTCAAACCATAGTTCTGTTTTGCCAGCTGCTCCCTATTAGATTCTGCTAATGAGGGGCCATAGCGAGAGCCTATGAGGCTGGAAGGGAAGAAGGGATTGTTGGTTCTTGTTTACACCCTCAGAGCTTCTTAATTTCTTCCCATTCCTGCAAGTGTTGCCTTCTCATTTCTTAAGCTTGGCAATGGCAGTTTGCTTCTGGAGCAGCAGCAGGATACAGTTTGCAGTTTCCCCAGCATTTGCAGAACCAGCCTCATTAACGCCCCCTGGGAGACATTAGTTTCCCCTGGGGTCCCCCTCTTGAGCTTCCAGGCTTTGATAGTTTCAGCCACTTCTCTCTTGTTCCCCCCTGCCCCCCACCCCTCCCCCAAAGCTGGTCTTGCCACCTCCATGCTATCTTAGAGTTCTGTTTCCCTTTTCTGTTACCAAGGTAACAGTTCTTTCTACTTGGTTCACAGTCGTTGACATATTTTCCCTGATGTGGGACTTCCATTTCCAACCAAGTTGGAGTAACAGGGATTAGGTTTGACTTCTCACCTGTGTCAAAAGTTCAGCAAAAGGCAAAGTAAAACCATTGAATCACTGAAGTGGTCATCAGTAGCAGCTTATCTTGCATGCACCAAAAAAACAGTTCATCGGCTGGGAGTACTCAAACCAAATGTGGGATGAGGCTCGCGGTATGAAACTCAGGGTTGGTTTGTTATTTATGGAGCAGCTTCCATAGTGGGAAGGCAGTGATTGTTTATTTTTTCACAGAGATCGGTTTTAACATTAGAATTTTCTTAGCTGCTAGGGAAAATTCTACAGTATTTACGTCATATTAACTTGGGGAAACTGTTGGGCTTAGGATTTCCAGAGGCGTAAACAAGAAATGACCCCGGGCAAGTGACTCTTGTAAAAATAAGCTACATTGAGCTTTGCTTTTATGACTAAATTGGTTTTGTCTGTTCAGGGAATTTTCAAAGCAGTCTCCTTGATTTTGATTGTAACACCTGAAACAAACAAAAAAATCTAGACAAAGTGTATGAACAATGGTTTTCAGGTTGCTGGAGATTGAGGAAGGACAGTCAAGCCTGAGAGAAGGGAAACAATGGAGGTGAGAGCCCTGCAACTGCCAGCGGAGTTCCTGGAGAGGGGGTTCGGCTGGGGTGCAGGACAGAGCCTCAGGGAGGAATGGAGCTGGGAGAAAGCCCAGGGGGCTAGAGTTTGCAGAGCAGATTATTGGAGAGGAGATAAGCTCTCTTTGAAAGGCGTAAAGAGAATGAAAAGACAAACCCTAGTCTGGGAAAAAATATTTGCAAATCACATAATGTGATGAGGAATTTTTATCCAGAATACATAAGGAGCCCTCAAAGCTCAGTAATAAGAAAATGGTTCAATTAGAAATGGGTAAAAGGCCCATCATCAAAGAAGGCATACAAATAATGTCAAAGAGCACATGAAAAAATGCTTAGCATCAGTAGACATTAGGGAAATGCAAATTAGAGCTACAAGATACCACAACACACCTGGCATAGAAACTCTAAAAGACTGGAGTTCCCATTATGGTTCAGTGGTTAAGGAACTCGAATAATATCCATGAGGACTTGGGTTTGATCCCTGTCCTTGCTCAGTGGGTTATGGATCTGGCGTTGCCGTGAACTGTGGTGTAGGTCAAAGACGTGGTTTGGATCTCGTGTTACTGTGGCTGTGGTGTAGGCTGGCAGCTACAGCTCTGATTCCACTCCTGTCCTGGGAACTTCCATATGCCGTGGGTGCGACCCAAAAAAGACCAAAAAGGATATTGAGCATGTAGAAGAACCGGCACTCTCATACCCTGCTGCTGGTGGGAACGTTAAATGGTACACTTTGGAAAAAGTTTGACACTTTGTTGACAAGTTAAACATACACCTGCCGTATGCCCTAGCCATTCCACTCCTAGGTGTTCAAGAGAAATGAAAGGGTCTGTTCACCCAGAGCCTTGTACAGAAATATTCTTAGAAGCTTTATTTGTAACAGACACAAACTAGGAACAAGCCATACGTTCATCTGCAGACAGGTGAATAATTAATTTGCAGTTATGTGTAGATATATACAGTGAAATACTATTAAGTAATAAAAAGAAATGAATTACTGAAATACGTAAGAAGTAGATAAATATTACAAGAATAATTCTGAATGAAAGAATCCAGACAAAAATGTACAGACTGTATGGTTCCATTTATATAAAATTCTAGAAAACGTAAACTAATATATCAAAACAGAAAGCAGATCTGTGGTTGCTTGGGGATGAGGGCTGTGGAGAGGGGCACAGGAGAGGACTTGCAGAAGGATTACTTTTGGGATATGTTTCTTATCTTGATTCTGATGGTTTCATAAGTATGTACTTATGCCAAAACTTGAATCATACACTTAGAACACATGTAGTTTACTATATACAAATTATACCTCAAAAAAGATGTTAAAAACTGGAAGTGAAACAAATTAGGCTGCTGTTAGGAAAATGCAGCTTAAACAAAACTGCGCACACGTTCCCCTTGGCAGCCAACATAGCTATTTCTCTCCTGCCTCTGCTGTCTTGCACTGCGCTCTAAGGTAGAGCTTAACCCGGGCAAGCGGTCCTTAGCCGTAGGTCCTGGAGAAGATTCCATTGGTTCCTACTGTGGCCCATGTATGTGCAGAAAAGAAGGAATAGAATTCACAGTCATCACCTTTGAATGAGAAAGGGTGAAGGGGCAATAGGATCACTGCCTGGCCAGGGCCTAGCAGTGAGGGAGGGGAAGAGCCTACACTGCTTGGGTCCAGAGATTACTAAGTATTTACAATTTCACCATTTCAACCAAACGGGTATTCTTTACTTTGTATTCCCTTCCAGGAATTTGTGTGTATGTGTATGTATGTGTACACACATGTAGCAGTTTCTTCATAAAATTCCATCATACCGTGTAGTTTTTTTCTTTTCTAGGGCTGCACCAGCGGCATATGGAGGTTCCCAGGCTAGGGGTCTAATAGGAGCTGTAGCCGCCGGCCGACGCCACAGCCACAGCAACACAGGATCTGAGCCACGTCTGCGACCTACACCACAGCTCATGGCAACTCGAGATCCTTAACCCACTGAGCGAGGCCAGGGATCAAACCCGCAACCTCATGGTTCCTAGTTGGATTCGTTAACCACTGAGCCATGAGGGGAACTCCCATACCGTATGGTTTTATGCTAACTCTTTTCATGCTATTTTTAATGCCGTTTTTGACAATATAGTTCTAAATAGTGATATAATTTAAATGCTCTGCTACTGAATAGTCTCTAATATTTTGCTGTTAAAGCTTCAAACAGGAGGAGTTCCTGTTGTGGCTGGGTGGGTTAAGAACCCAACTAGTATCCGTGAGGATGCGGGTTGGATCCCTGGCCTCGCTCAGTGGGCTAAGGATCTCCTTTTGCCCTGAGCTCTGGTGTAGGTTATGGACAAGGCTCGGTGTAGACTGGCAGCTATAGCTCCAATTTGACCCCTAGCCTGGGAACTTCCATATGCCACAGTTGTGGCCCTAAAAAAATAAAAATAATAAATGTTCTTTGAGGAAATGCTCTTTCCTAGAAGACAGAATTAGACCTAGAATCCCTTAGCAGATTAAAAGCAGACAACGGAAGGAATTTTGCCTTAGCAAGGATAGCTAAAAACGAGTTCTTTTTTTTGTCTTTTTTAAAAATTGAGGTATAATTGACATATAACATTTTATTAGTTTCAGGTGTACAACATAATGATTCAACACTTGTATAAACTACTTATCTATCATGACAAGTCTAGTTGATACCATTCACCTCACATAGTTGAATTCTTTTAAATGTGATAAGACCTACTCTCAGTATCAGCAATGCGGTATTATTAATTATAATCATCATGCCGTACATTATATCCCCATGAACTTATAACTAGAAGTTTGTACCTTTTGACCTGCTTCACCCATTTCGACCTCTGCCCCCTGCCTCTGGGGGCAAACTGTTCTCTGTAACTACGAGCTTGGTTTTAATTTTATTTTTTCAAGATTCTGCATATATGTGAGCATATAGAGTACTTGTTTTTCTCTGTCTGATTTATATCACTTAGCATTATACCCTCGAAGTCCATCTATACTGCAAAAATGGTGAGATTTCATTCTTTTTATGGCTGATTAATATTATCCTTTGTGTGTGAGAGTGTATACACACATCACTTTTTCTTTATCCGTTTATCTGTCTGTAGACACTTAGATTGTTTCCATATCTTGGCTGTTGTAAATAATGCTGCAGTGAACATGGGGTGTATATATCTTCTCAAGTTAGTGTTTCATCTTCTTCAGATAGACACCTGGAATGGTATTGCTGGATTGTATGGTAGTCCTATTTGTAATGTTTTGAGGAACCTTCATACTGTTTGCAACAATTTACATTCCCACCATCAGTGTACAAGGGTTCCCTTTTCACCAAATTCAGCAGCACTTATTTTCTTTCTTTCTCTCTCTCTCTCTTTTTCTTTTTTGATAATAGCCATAATAACAGATGTGAGATGATATCTTGTTATGGTTTTGATTTGCATTTACCTAATGATTGCTGACAATGAGCATCTTTTCAAGTGCCTTTTGGCCATCTGTATGTCTTCCTTGGGAAAGTGTCTATTCAGATATTAAATGTCTTTAACCATTTTGAGTTAATTTTTTTTTGTATAAGATAAAGGCCAGTTTTATTCTTCTGCATGTGGTTGTCTCATTTTCCCAACACATTTTATTGAAGACACTGTCCTTTCCCCATTGCATATTCTTGTCTCCTTTGTTACGATTGACTTTACATGTGTGAGTTTATTTCTGGGTTCTCAATTCTGTTCCATTGATCTATGTGTTTTTTTTTTTTAATGGCAGTGTCATACTGTTTTGATTACTATAGCTTTGTAATATACTCAGAAATCAGGAAGTGTGGTACCCTCATTTGGTTCCTCTTTCTCAAGATTTCTTTCTTTGGCTATTTGGGGTCTTTTGGGATTCCATACAAATTTTAGGATTACTTGCTGTATTTTTGTGAAAAATGCTATTGGAATCTTGATAGGGATTGTGCTGAATCTGTAGAGTGCTTTGAGGAAGGCTTGGAATCTGGAAAAGACAAACATGCTGGAAATTTAGTGGTCAAAGATGTTTCATTTGATGTTTCTGATTTTTTTAAGTCAAGAACTGGTAATAACATTATTAGCAGGGACAGGCTGAAAAGAAGTGCATGAAAAGAATATTGTATCAGAGCTCCTCTGTAAGAAGCTCAGATTATGGATCTCAAATGACAGCATTAACTGTTACTGATGAGTAGAATTTTGACTTAAAAAAAAATGCTTGAGGAATTCCCATTGTGGCTCAGCAGAAACAAACCTGACAAGTATCTGTGAGTATGTGGGTTCCATCCCTAGCCTCTCTCTGTGGTTTAAGTTTCTGGCTTTGCCTTGAGCTGTGGTGTAAGTTGAGATGTGGCTCAGATCTGGCATTGCTATGGCTATGACTGTAGCTCCAGTTCAGCTCCTAGCCTGAGAACTTCTATATGCCACACCTGCGGCCATAAAAAGAAAAAAAAAAAAAAAAACCTTGAAAGCAAAATCACCTGGGCTCTCTCTGACATGTTAGCGTCCATGTTATAGGTGTCCCTCCATCATCTAGATAGATCATCAGAAACAGATAAACAGGGAAAGAATCACCTGACTCGAACTATTAGGATACATACATCAAAACAGTATACAACAGAAATCATATATAAGTTGGAAAACTTTGTCTGACTCCATGAATTTATGAATCAGAATTGTGGAAGGCAAGGAAAAGGCATTCTAAAATTGTGTCTGGTAGAAAATAAATTTACGGTTACAAAAAGGGAAGCAGGGAGGGGGGAGAGGGATAAACAAGGAGTTTGGGATTAGCAGATACACACTACCTTATATAAAATAGATAAACAGCTAGGTCCTACTGTATAGCACAGGGGACCACATTCAGTATCTTGTAATAACCTAGAATGGGAAAGAATATGAAAACTATAAGTGTATATATATATATATGTGTGTGTGTATATATATATATGTATATATATATGATCTGAATCACTTTGTGTCACACCAGAAATAAACACAACATTGTAAATCAACTATACTTCGATTAAAAAAAACAATGGGAAGCCAGCAGAGGAAGACAAGGATGCATTTGTCATTTGAAAAGATTGCTTTACTGTATCTGTATGTATGTGTATAAGTAGCTTTTGTTTTTATTTTCTAAATAAATGAGGCTTAGTATATTAAAAAAAAAATGTGTCTGGGACAGTTTCCAAGGATTGCCTAAATGGATACGTGGGAAATGCCTTGGAGTGGTAGGGTATATGAGGGAAATATCTTAAGTATTCACTCAGCTTGAGAGATCAATAATATTTCTGTTTTACTTATGTAAGACTGGTAATGTCTGTTCACCAAAATAGTGTATGTTTAATCTTCGATTAAAAAGTCAGAATGCCTAGAAATAACATTATAACCAGTAATCTTTTAAGTTAAATTTTATTGGAGTATAGTTGATTTACAATGCTGTGTTAGTTTCAGGTGTACAGCAGTGTGACTAAGTTATGTATGTACATATATCCATTCCTTTTCAAATCCCCTTCCCATATTGGTCACTAGAGATTATTATTATTATTATTATTATTATTATTTTTGTCTTTTTAGGGCTGCACTGGCAGCATATGGAGGTTCCCAGGCTAGAGGTCAAATCGGAGCTGTAGCCACTGGCCTATGCCACAGCCACCGCAACGTGGGATCTGAGCCACATCTGCGGCCTACACCCCAGGCCAAGGCAATGCCAGATCCTTAACCTGCTGAGGGAGGCCAGGAATCGAACCTGCTACCTCATGGATGCTAGTCAGATTCGGTCCCACTGAGCCACGGGGGGAACTCCAAGATCACGAGAGATTATTGTGTAGATTTCCCTGTGCTATACTATAGGTTCTTGTTACACACCCATTCCACATATAGTAGTGTGTATATGTCAATCCCAAACTCCCATTTTATCCCTTCCCCCCAGTGTTTCCCCTTTGGTAACCCTAAGTTTGGTTTTGAAATCTTTGAGTCTGATTTTGTTTTATTAACAAGTTTCCCTGTATCATTCTTTATTAGATTTCACATATTTGTGATCTCATATGATCTTTGTCTTTCTCTGTGTGACTTACTTCACTTAGTATGATAATTTCTGTGTCAATCCATGTTGCTACAGACGGCATTATTTCATTCTTCTAAATCTAGAAGTTATGAGGTGTTTTCTTTCTCTTTGGAGGAGTCAACTGTAGCGGTTGTTGGGAGAACCACTATAAAAAAGTGGCTCCTTGGACAGAGCTAGCAGCAGTGTTGTTTGTA
>PVHT020004020.1:43888170-43905055 GCA_004024745.2 Catagonus wagneri | reverse complement strand
CCCAGCTGAGAACCACTTAATATTTTTAATCAGGAATTCCTGTCGTGGCTCAGTGGAAATGAATTTGACTTGTATCTGTGAGGATGCAGGTTCGATCCCTGGCCTTGCTCAGTGAGTTAAAGATCCGGCGTTACTGTGGCTGTGGTGTAGGCCAGCGGCTATGGTTCTGATTTAACCCCTAGCCTGGGAACCTCCATATGCCGCTTGTGTGGCCCTAAAAAGACCAAAAAAAAAAAAAAAAGACAAAACTTTTTTAATCAACATATCTGACTTAAAAAAGGTTAGAACTTATATAAAATTTAGAAAAGGTTATAGAATATGTATGTGTACACACACATGTAGCAGTTTCTTCATAAAATCTGATTATACCATATGGTTTTATACTAACCCTTTTAATGCTATTTTCTATGCCATTTTTGACAATACAGTTCTAAAGAGTGACAAAATAAGTGCTGTGCTATTGAATAGTTTCTAATATTTTGCTGTTAGAACTTCAGACAATATTCTTGTATAAAAATCTTTGACTACATCTCTGCTTATTGCTTTGAGATAAATTCCTGGATGGCAGATTACTAATTCCTGAAATATGAACCTTTTTAAAGGCTCTTCCTTTGGCTATAAAACTTTCTCTCCAGAGGTGGCTTACCCATTCTTGAATCTCTAGTGGGTTTTAACTATTAAGTCGTGACACAGAACTTCCATGAAACTGTACCATTAGACATGCAAATATTTTAAAAAATAACGAGTATAGTTCCTGGTGAGAGAGTATACTACTTGCTTCTATGACGATGTAGTATAGAGACTACATTTAATCCTCACAATGACATTTTCTGTTGATACTTTTCCTTCATCAGTAAGAGAGGAGAAAAATGACCAAATAGCTTAAGGTCACATAACTCATCAAATGAGGACCTAGGAATCAAGCATTGGTTTTTCAATTTCAGGGTTCATTTTTTTCTCTTACATGGTTGCAACAGTAACTTAAATCTTTTTTATTTTTGGAAGGGGGTACGGTGGAGGATGAATACCTGGGAAGAAAGAAGTGTGGATGAGTTGGAAGCAGTAAGGAGGGGGTGAGAAGCAGTTAAAAAGCATACTGCCTTAGTTAAAAGAATTTACAAACTGACAAAACGCAGTGTTAGGGCATTTTAACCAATGAGTATTTATTAAAAGCCAGGGGTACACCAGGCATGATTCTTGTCCAGTAGGCTAACATATATATACAAATGATGTAACCAATTCACTTATTAGCTTATTTGATTAAACAAAATACATTTCATAGAAATGATTGTAAAATGCATTGTAGATAAACAGAATATCTTTTATATTATAGATCTTAGGGTACCTAAATAATTATTAATAAAAACCAGCCAACCCATATCGTCAATAGAAGTTAGCAAACCACCCTATGTATTTTAGTCAGCAAAAGAGAAAAGCATGCTTATCATCATGCTGAAATGGGTTTCAGCACTCACTACATTCTGTTTCAAAATGAAAACAGTCCACCTACAATTTTCAAAATTCAGTTTTTCATCCTGCATCAAAATCACTATTACACTTTTTGGTTTAAACATTAGTTTTGGTTTCAAAGTAAGTTTAATTAGTATTTCAGTTTCACGTCTCACAGATTCTTGACCTGGGTGGGTGAGAATCAGTTCCATTAAGTTATTAGCTAGAGGAACAGAACACAAAATGGGATAGTTTAATCTGTTTTGTCTGATCATCTTGCCAATTCTCCACTGAGAAGTCAGTATACACAGGCGACTTAAACCAGAACGTTAAGAGCAGAAGGGAAGGAAACAAAGACTAAAATGTTACTTGTTTAAAGCAAGTCTATCCATTGTAGCTATTTTTTTTTTTTCCTTCTTGGAGAGCCATGGCAAATTCTTTAAAGGGCTGCATCAGTCAAGTTCGTTGGCACATGATCTATCCTTTAGTTTGCAGGTTGGTTAAGAGGGGTGTGCAGGAGAGAAAAGGAGGGCAGGCAGGGCTGAAAAGGCATGGAGTGGAGTGTGTTTGCTGACAGTCAAGTGAACCTGCTAAATCACAACCATCCAAGAATGGCCACTGGGCCCTTCCTGAGACCTCCAGAGATGGGTCTGTTTTCTTCAGGCAGCAGCATTGAAAACTTCCTCAGAGAGTGAAGGTCAACTTTTATTGCACGGGAACCAAAATTATTCCCCTTCCCCTTTGCTCCTTTGCTGAGCGGGAGACCACCGAGGGCAAGTGTGGCTGGGGACACGCATCCACTCGCTCCTCTGGCCAGCAGGGGGCGCTCCACCAGAACGCCTCAGGGAGCACCTACTTCAAAGGGAAGTGCGAGGTATTCCATTGGCCCAAGCAGTCTGGCCCGGTCAGTCACCATTCTCGAGCAGCTTTTGTAAGTTGTTTTGTATCTTGAAATAATAAGAGAAAAACTTGTTATTATTAAGTAGAATGGAGTATATTATGGGCATATTTGCTATGGTCTGTACAGATGCTTGAGGTTAATCAGTTCTACTTTGAACTACACATGGGTTAAATTTCAACCAGGCAAATAAATGCTTTATCATGGCACAGGATTCTGTTTGACAATCCACTTTAAAGTGAAAAAAAGTGCTGAGAATGAAAGATGGCACATAAGATGAAAATGTCAGTAGAGAAGAAGAAAACAAAAGGTAATGGCAACACCAGGTGTGACCCAAATGCATTCAGCGACAATGGGAAACCAGTCTTTGACAGAGCCCATTTAATGGTTTGACTGAAACACCACAAATAATGTTGAACACTCCTATTAGATATAATATTTTCCAGAAAGACTGAAAATTTCATGGGGACCATGCCTATCTGTGTATCCGAGTACAGTGCTGGGCTTTAAAAATGTATTTGGTAAAATTTTGATGGGTTAAACAAACTACAGAATTTAGAACAAGGAATTCTCAGGAACCAAAACTATGATAGGAGTAGGGAACCTTGTGGAACAAAGAAAGAGAACGTTGTCTTCTTCTGGAAGAACATTCTGTGATGTCCTATTGGCATGTACAGGGTAAACGAAGAGAAAGAGATCTGTCTAATCTGCCTGTGCTGGAACTGTCCTGCGTGCTCACCTTGACTGCATGCCACACACAGAAGCAAGTTTTACACGTGAATCTAAGGGCCAGAGACACTACATAACAAGACCAGTCACACAGGAAGTGGCAGAGTAGGGAAAAGAACTGACATCCGACTCCAAAGTT
This sequence comes from Catagonus wagneri, assembly GCA_004024745.2. NCBI lineage: Eukaryota > Metazoa > Chordata > Mammalia > Artiodactyla > Tayassuidae > Catagonus > Catagonus wagneri. Next base: position 43,901,840 of record PVHT020004020.1, on the reverse strand, counting down.
CAAGTTCTTTCTTCTGCTCTGCTCCACCATTACTGCCATTTCCAGTAATAAGAAAATAAGTATTTGCTGCTGTTGCTGCTGCTCCTTTTTTTTTTTTTTGGTCTTTTTGTCTTTCTAGGGCTGCACCCGCAGCATATGGAGGTTCCCAGGCTCGGGGTCTAATCGGAGCTGTAGCCTCCACCCAACAACACAGCCACACCAATGCAGGATCCAAGCCGTGTCTGCGACCTACACCACAGCTCCTGGCAATTCTGGATCCTTAACCCACTGAGCGAGACCAGGGATCGAATCTGCATCCTCATGGATGATGGTTGAGTTCGTTAACCACTGAGCCACGACAGGAACTCCAGTATTTGCTTCTTTACTCATAAAAGGTATTGGCTTCATCCCTCATATACTTGCTTCATATCTCCCTACCTCTCCCACAGGACCAAAAATAAATGGAAAAACAGGAGTAGGAAGATAGAAAAATAACTGAAATAAAAGACTGACAGCCAAAATATTTAAAACATCCACAAAGACAAAAACCCCAAAAGTAAAACAAAGTAGATAAATGGGCAATTTACAGAAGAAAACCCACATGGCCAATAAATATATGAAAAGATGCTCAACAGCAGTAGTAATCGGGAAAATGCAAGTACAAACCATAATGAGACCTGACTCCCCACTATTTAGACTGGTAGGCGGGGCCAGAATGGCTTAAGATGGTTCCCATCTTAGAGAATTTGAGGAGACATTTGAAAATAGATTGCACAGGACCTGTCAATTAATTCGTCTGTGGCAAGTAAAAAAATAAGCGTTAAGACACATTCTTAAATTTCCCACAAGGAGGGCTGAAAGAGCAGTGATGTCATGAAGAGAAGTCGAGAAGTTACAGGCGGGGCAGATCAGGAGGCTGAGACGTGGCCCGTCGCTGCAGGAGACAAGCGAGTTGCTGGTACTGAGTAGGAAGAGCTGAGAGCTGGCTCCAGCTTTTCCTAGCAGAGTAGCTGGGCTCTGTCTGAAGCCCTGAACAAGACGTGGCCAGCTGTCTGCCTGTTGAGGATGAGCTCTCCTGTTTTCCTGTCTCTCGTTACAGAATGCCCGGCCCGGAAGGAGAGTGGGAAGAAGAGCACAAGCGGGCAGCGGAGTTCTGCGCGCTTCCAGTCTAGAGAACACCACCGTGTGCCACAGTGAGTAAAAGAGAAAATGACCACCATTCCCTTCTCCAGGTTAGCATGGAAGCCAAACATGTCTAAGCGTTTCATCAAAACAAACAAAAAAAATTATCAGCAACTAATATTAGAAAGCAAAACCATTCTGTTTGCTACCCATACTTTCTCTAGCTTGATTGTGGATTTACAAGAGAAAACGTTTCCAAGTTTGCCCACAGATACAGTGATTCAATGGAAATTATCTGTCACGTCCTGGTTTAGAACATTAGTCTGCAGACTCCTCTGCTCTCCATACTTGAGTGATTAAACGCTAGATACTGGGATTTAGTAACCCAGGACAGGCATAATTTGACTCATGTGTGTTTCATGTTTCTTCCCAACAAGAAACTGCACTATTATGGAAGGCTACCAAATACTGGGCGTTTGTGGCAGTGATTCGAATTGAATAATTCACCCTGAACCTTTAATGATAAGGGTCAAAATAAGGCAGCAGGTGGAAAGGGGTAGACATAGTGAAAGAAGAAATAAGGAACGTTAGCTGGGTTTAACTTTGGGATATTTCTGAGTGCCTACCTTCTTCTCTTGTTCAACCCCCCCCCACCCCGCCCCAATTCAGTGGCCTTCTCCCCAGGGTTGGATCCTGAGGAGCATAAAGCAGAGGGCTTCTAAGCACAACTTTGGAGTCAGATCTGCTTCAGATTCCAGGTCTGCCGACTTCCTAGGTGGGTCTCCTTGAGCAAGTTAACTTGAAACTGGGATGCTTTTGTCAGATGGGAACAATGACATCAAGCATATGGAGACTGAATGCAATACTTTACGTATAGCAACAACCAGCCTGGGTGGAGTTGAAGCTGCTCTCTCTGGACGGGACACTCCCTACTGTGGCCCTCCCCTGAGCCCTGTGTCAGCTGTCACTCACCATTGGGCCCTAGGGTACAGAGAGTTATTTCTAACCTAGGAGGAAAACTACAAGGTTGACTAACAAAATGAGGGAGAAGGCCATTTCTTTGTGGGAGATCCCCTGGCTGGGTTTGGTCATATAAGTGATCTGTTGTACACCCCTGACCTATGGTGGTCGACAGGCACGCCTGCAACTGCCTGCAACACAGAAAAGAAAGTGTCACCTTTTCTAATCTCATTATGTTAGCGGTAAGCTCTTGGCAGAGGGCCTCCACATTCAACTGCACTTGTGATCCCAGGCCGGAGGGTGCTGTCTGTCTGTAAGAACAAAGAGAAAAATTACTGTGGGTAGGGATAGCAAAGGAGGAAGTGGAATGAACACATCTGAAATTTATTTGAACAGAAAGCTAGGTTATAATAGAAGACAGTGTGCATTTAACTCGTTAACATCAGAAAAGCCCCGCAGTAATTCCCTACTCCAGACTAGATGTTTAGGGGACTCATTCTTCAAAGCTGAGCTGGAAATCTCTAAAGCTATTTTTAGTTTTAGAGGCTGTGTTGTGCTTTGGCTTCCCAACAAAAAGCAGACAATTATTCTCAAGCATGTGGTTTCCTAGACCCCTTTTATTAACTCCTCATATCCTCTCTCTGCCCATGACAGCATATGCTGGCAAAGATTATTGTTCTTCTCAGTTGTTTATGTATCATTTATGGGAGAAGCAACCATTTACGGATGGTTAGAAGCAAACTTCTCCTGATGTGTGAGACTTCTGTGGTTCCTCCTTTGGGACCTGCAACACAAGTGCAGTTGCCCTTATCATATAACTGACTGATGTATTCGCTGTTGATTATTTGACTGTTAAAGGCTTGGGCTCTTCATCTGGCCTCCACTGGAGTCCTGTACCGGCTAAAATTGGAGGAAATTTGAAATGTGTGTACATTTTCCTGGAGAGCTGCTCTGAAACCATTTCTCAGATTTTCATGTTAAGGTTAAGAACCATGGTCAATATCGCCTCTCTCTTTCTTGGTTGTGATTTTTTTTTCTGACTTTTTAGTGCTGCATCTGCAGCATGTGGAGGTTCCCAGGCTAGGGTCTGAATTGGAGCTGTAACACTGGCCTACACCACAGCCACAGCAATGTGGGATCTGAGTCATGTCTGTGACCTATACCACAGCTCACGGCAATGCCGGATCCTTAACTCACTAAGCAAGGCCAGGGATCGAACCTGCGTCCTTGTGGATGCTAGTCAGATTCGTTTCCACTGAGCAATGACGGGAACTCCCTTGGTTGTGATTTCATTTTAGCTGTCATGTTTTTAGATGGCATTGACTGGTCAATTTTACATAAGATCCATTTTTGATATTTGGTAGCTTATTGATGACTAAATGTTAAGAAAGCAATCAGATGTTTTCCGTTGAGTAGCACTGAAAGTTTTTTCTTTATCCTTGATCTATAGTGTCAAAATCTTAGATCCTAAAAAGGAAGCTGAATCTAAATCTTTTCCTGTCTAGATGAGGGATCTGAGATCCAGAGTACTGATTTCTTCATATGAACTTCTAATAGTCTGCAGGCTGTGAACATAATAACAAAGCTGGTACAGGGCATATATTCAAGTGGCTGGTTCTGTACCCATGAAACAACAAGATCTGCAAGTGTGGGTTTAGCTCCCTGGGCAGTGTGGATGGATGGCCCTGGAAGAAGAGACTGAGGAAGCTCAGGTCCTGTAAAATTAATTTATTAATTTCCCATCATGGGTGGTCCCTAACCTCATGTCATATGTGACCTCTGTGATTTTTTTTTCCCTTTAAATGTTTTTCAGATTGTACCACCTGCTGGGTTGATGATTTCAATAGCAGAATAAATATTCCATTTGCCTTTCGTTGGTGGAATTTCCCCCTCATCATCAGCAGGCTAATTAAATCATAACAGGACATGAGGTACATTTTCCTAATACAGTCAACCCTTTATATGATAGTGAACTTAAGAGTGTAATAATGTAGTGTTACCTCCTAGCTCTGAGCGTATTAATATTTTGAACAAGCTGAGAAAGAATAAGGGCAGGGTGCGGCTCTGTCACAGCCCATTCATTACACTTCGGTATTATTGGTTCAAATGCATATTTATGGTTCAAAAACAACCTGCGCTAGCATATGCATAAGCCACAGAACAAGGTGTCTAGGTAACTGTTAGAGTATGAAGAAAGACCCTAGAGGAATTCCCTTGTGGCACAGTGGGTTAAGTATCTTGCACTGTCACTGCAATGTTTTGGGTCACTGCTGTGGCATAGGTTTGACCCCTGGTCTGGAAACCTCCGTGTGCCACAGATGTGCTCTCCCCCCCAAAAAAAGACCTAGAATGGTATAGCCTAATAGTTCTCAAAGTGTAGACTGCAGGCCAGCACCAGATATTGGGAGCAGGGGTCCTGATGGCTTTCATGAAGAAGCCATCCAAATGATTCTGATACACACTGAAAATAATCCAGAATGTACTTTTAGGCTCTTCCTCATAAGCAAGGAACCACTGGTGGTCTGGCAAGTCTATGGTTTTTGTAATCATAGACCTGAGTCCTGATTCTGTGACAAAGTATAAGACATTAAATTAACTCTTTCTCTGAGTCTCAGTTTCCTCATCTGTAAAATGGGAACAATAGCTATCATCTCATAAGGTTGCAGTGATGATATAATGGGAGAAAACTGTATTTGTATGTGAATGCATCTATTCTAATAGAGTGTCATGGTTCACACTCTGCAAAGAAATATCTGTACTTTTAAAACTTGGGCTAAAAAGTATGCTTTTAACATGAAATCATTTATTTTACTTTTTGGGGACTGTGTCAAAAATCCTCATGGATTTAAAGGCATGCTCTCAATGTCAATAGATTTAATTAGGTTTTATTATTTTTTTAATATATTTTTATTTTTTTGCTTTTTAGGGATGCACTCGCAGCATATGGAGGTTCCCAGGCTAGAGGTCCAGTCGGAGCCACAGCAACACCAGATCTGAGCCGCATCTGCAACCTAGACCACAGCTCACAGCAACGCTGGATCATTAACCCACTGAGCAAGGCCAGGGATCAAACCCGCAACCTCATGGTTCCTAGTTGGATTTGTTAACTGCTGCGCCACAACGGGAACTCCTAATTAGGTTTTAAAAATAGTGTAGTAGAAAATCTTTACAGATGCATTCAACTGATTACATGGATCTCTATAGAGGTCAAGAGTTTTATAAATAAATGAGTTTATATAACCCATTTATAGAGATAATTCTTTGTATAAACTCCTTTATATAAAGAGTTATATATAGTGAAATGATCCAATTACTTGAATTGTTTCTCTTCTATGAATATTATCTTGACTCACTGCCATTTTATGAAGATAAACTTGAATATTTTAATACACAGGCCAAGGTCACAATGGAGTCTTGAGACAAGAGAACAAGATAATGTAAAATTAGGCTTGTTTCTTGCCTTATCACTGGCGACATGACAGCAACTCAGGAACATGCAGAGTCAGGTCATTCATTTTTTCTTCTAGGATCCTCCTCCCTCTTTACTTTCCACATATACACACTTAGCAAAATGTCTCATATAGAAATATATCCTCAATTAATGTTTGCTAAGAAGGAGGCCAAGCTCAGATCAAACATTACGCTAATATGAATAGCAAGCAGATGATAGCACTGGAGGGAACAGTCTTACTCAGGCTGGTGGGTGTCCACAGTGGAGGTGAGTGACCCCAGCTGCTCCTCCAGCGTATTAATTCTGTATCTCATGTAGAAGGTCGAGATGATTAGTGCACAAACACTGGGAAAGGATAAAAGAGACATTCTCACTTGGTTCATGGCCAGGACCTAGCTGATGTTCCTAAAACAAACTCAGAGGCAACACTTTATATCTGAAGCGAAGTAGTTTCCAAAATAATTTGGTTAAAGAGACTTTGCAAAGTTTTTTTTTTTCCAAGACTGATGCTTGCCACCAAACTTGAGAACTAGAAGACACTGAAGATTCTCTAGCGCCTCAGTTAAAAATAATGGCCACTCCTGGGTGTCATACAAGGCCAGCCAAAGTTGATTACCCAGCTGGTGCTTCTCCTCCCACCAGGTACTGTTGAAGGCCCAGGCCAGTGAGTGTCCAGCCCTGTGACTCAAAAATTCCCTGCTTTATCTGGAAACTAAACCGGGTGTGTCCTCTTGGGTTATGAGGAACAGCCTAGAACTAGGTCAGGCTATTTTCAGAACAACTGGTTATAGACTGGAAGCTGAGAGGGAAGATTAAAAACCCCATGCCTAAGTTTTCAATAAAGGGGATGCAATTCGTTGACCAAAGGTTGTTTTGGTCGCTATCCAGAGGACACAGAACAGATGGAAAAATAAACAACAGGAACAGGAGTTCCAATTGTGGCTCGGTGGTAATGAACCTGACTAGGATCCATAAGGACGCAGGTTCGATCCCTAGCCTTGCCCAGTGGGTTGGGGATCCGGCACTGAAGTGGGCTGTGGTATAGGTTGAGGATGCGGGTTGGATCCCGCATTGCTGTGGCTGTGGTGTAAGCCGGCAGCTATAGCTCCAATTCGACCCCAAGCTAGGACCCTCCATATGCCACAGGTGTAGACCTTAAAAAAAAAAAAAAAGATGCTTCATAATTCAGGAAACAATTTCCCAACTCAGAGTATCTACTCAGAATTTAGTCCTCTGCTGGATTTGGTATCTTCTGCTTTTCCTTCCTCCCTTCTTACTATTTAAGTAAGAAAGGGATGAATATAAAAATGTGACCTAAGTTTAAGAAAAAAGATGCTGAAGTAGGAGATAAAAATTGCCCCCCCCCCCAAAGATTTGAGTCACATTAGAGACCATTGAGATTCCTAATGGCTCTTGGTAATATGAGGAGATTATTCCTGTAGTAAAATAAATCATTTTCTCAAGTACTCAGAGTAAATACATTTACTTACACAACTGCATAGAATATAAGAATATGGTGGAGAGTTGGACATTTCTGAGACTTTACTCTGTGTACGATTCCGCTGAGTTCTGACTGACCTGTTGGGTGGAAAACAAAAAGTGATTGAAAATGGTAATGTCTCCTTCATGCAGCAGTGTGCCTATAAAGAAGTCCTTGAGAGAGGAAATTATTTCCGGGTAATAGAAATCAGAGAAAACATTAATCCAGTCCTTCGGTTCTTATTTTAACCAGTGGTTACAATTCCTTCCCACATGTGTCACTCAATACATATTTGCTGAGAGCCTTCTCTGTGCCAAGCACTGTGATGGGGTGACTGGTGAACCAGACTGACACCATCCTTGATCTCCTAACAGCACAACTGGGAACCAGTGATTAGAATAATTACCAGTAAGTTAAGAATTAAATAATGTGACTTTTACTGGTGATGTGTAAATCACAGTCTCAAAATATTCAGAGTAGCAATGGGTCGGTCCTCCATGAAAGCTACTCACCTTTGTCTCCCCCACAGTAAAGCAGGGAACTGGGTACGGTTTGTTGAGTGAATAAATGAATTAATATGCAAAGGCCTATAGCAGGAAGGGAGGGTAGGAAACAGGAAAGGCCATCCTAAAGTCAAACGTACGAGGACCCCTTAGAAGTTGCAAGCAAATGCCGCCCCCCCCAGAAAATGCCATTCCTCACCATGTGCGGGGAGACTCTTGGCTTTTCCTTCAGGCACTCTGTTCACGAGGGCTTCTGCCCGAGTTGGTTTTGCTTCTCCCTTGGACACGTTGAGAACTGTCTGGGATTCCGTCACGTGGAAATCTAGCAAGCCGAAACACGGCTGGGTGAGTTTTCTCCCCAGTGCATTTCAATGCATAGGATCAACCGCAAAGCCAATCAATCCCTTAATATGTACAATGGCCAAGAATATAAATGGATCATCTCATAAGCTGGTTGAGGGGTCTGGGGGTGAAACCCAGTGCTCAATTCAAGCAAAGAAGTAATAAAATGATATACAAGCAGTCTGTCCTCAGCCCACTGACTCATGGGAATGCTTCAGCTGTAATAACATCACCAACTCACAGACTTTGGAAAACCTTTGGTTTTTCAAACAAGACAATCTGGGGGGTGGGGGGATGCACTGAGGGTTTGGGACACAAATGCTATCAAATTGAGTTGTGATGATTTTTGTACACCTATAATTGTAATAAAATTCATTAAGCCAAAAATAAATTTAAAAAAATCACCAAAAAAGAGGTAAGAAAAGATTGTATGTTTCTTTCACCCACCCCAGGATTATGTCTAATTAAGAGAGATCTGTTAAATGTTTAAAGGGAACTGGATTTTTACCATGTAGGCAATTCCTTTTCCTTGAACGTCCCAACCATCCTTTCTTTAGTGTCCCTACTTAATTACTAGCTGGAAAGATGTGTTGGTTTTTGGTTGGCTTTGTTTTCTTGTTTTTTTTAGGGGTGAGATAAGGATGCATTGTGGAGAGTTCAATTTCAATCAAGCAAGATACAGAAATCTCTCAGACCTCGAGAGTTCTCGGATTCAGGAGTCTGAGATCCAGAACTGCTGTATCCTTCCATGTCCTGCCTTCTCTGCTGAACCACTCCATCCAGATCTGAGAATTCATCGTTGAAATCCTGAAAGGAAATAATGAAAAGAAGAGAGGTCCGTTTTCCCATGCTCCACAGACGGGCCTTTGGAACCTCCAGCCCTTTCACTTGCTTGACTTATAAACCATGGAAAAGGAAGGGGTACCCCGTAGTCCTGGGCTGCCCCAGCAGATCACAGAGCATCTGGTTACTGAGACAGATTTTTCTAGGCAGTTAGAATTCTGTCAACCAACAGTAGCCAACTTGTTTGAAAGCGCAAATGGCCGGGAATAAACCTGAAATGCTGATGATTGAAAAGCTTCCAGGGATAAAGCTGGATAAGACCGATTAGCACTCTGTAAAGAGAAGAAGTGACTGAAATAGACATACTGAAGAAAGTTCTAAATGCAGAGAAAGGTATTTTCAAATTACTTTAAAAAAAAGTATTGGAAACAAAAGGGAAGATGCCTAGCAAATTAGACTCTGAAAGGAAAGTTTTAGCTTTTTTCTTCCTTCAACCAAATCAGAACAGGGTCATTGTCATTACTTCTAAATGACAAAAGAGTAACAGAGAAGTGAGGAGAAGAGAAAAAGCATGGAAATTTTACCATTTTCCCCCCAAAGTGCTTAAGAATCAAGAAGAGAAGACATCATTAAAATGTCCCACTGAAGCTACAATTAGGTGAGCTTTTCACAATTTACTTAGCTGCCAAGAAGAGGGGATGTGTCTTGTAAGCAAATTACCAGCCTTTCACCTTCAACTTGCTGTCTCTTGATCATTTCAACAGTCATTGCAATCTAATGCAAGAATTTATAGGGGAAGGAAAATGGAAAAATACAAGTCTCTTCTATTTGGACACCTAACATAGATCAGGCAGTATGCCAAAGCTACACACGCGCGCGTGTGCACACACACACACACACACTCGCCCCTCATCTTCACAGCCTCGTCAGGAGGCTGGCATTTTACTGGATAAAGAAACCGAGTCACAACAGTTCAAGAGCTTGCCTGATGGCATAGCTCAGCTGGGTGGAACCCAGATTTGAAACCAGGTTTGTTAGATTCCAAGTCATGCATATCAGTCTATTGTGTACTGTTTCCTACTCCTTTTTTTAAAGGTACATTAAAAAAAAAAAAAACGAGATAGAATTCAGCATTCACCATTTTAAGTATACGATTTAGCAGTTTTTAGATTAATCATGTTGTTGTGCAACTATCACCACGGTCTTATCTCACAGTATTTCCTTCTCCCCCCCGCAGAGAAATTCTTTACCCACTAGCAGTTACTCCCAATTTCTCCCTCCTCCCATCCCTTAGCAACCACTAATGTAATGTCGCTATGGATTTTTATATTCTCGACATTTCATATAAACGGAATCATACAATATGCAGCCTTTGATGTCTGGCTTCTTTCACTTAGCATAATGTGTTCAAGGCCCACCCATGCTATGCTGTGTATCAGTAGTTCTTTTTCTCGTCAAAAAATATTTCAGTGTATGGATATATTGCATTTGATTTACACATTATCAGCTGGTGGCTATTAGGGTTGTTTCTACATTTTTATATTAGTTGATTTACAATATACAGCCAAGTGACTCTGTCATAAATATATATACATTCTTTTTATATATATATTATTTTGCGTCATGGTCTATCTCAGCAGATTGAAGAGTTCTGGTGCTATATAGTAGGACCTCATTGCTTATCCATTCCTTTTTTTTTTTTTAAGGGCCGCACCTGCAGCATATGCAAGTTCCCGGGCTAGCCACAGCAGCACTGGATCCAAGCTGCATTTGCTGCCTATGCCACAGCTTGCCACAACGCTGGATCCTTAACCCACTGAGTGAGGCCAAAGATCGAACCCTCAGAGACAACATCAGGTCCTTAACCTGCTGAGCCACAGTGGGAACTCCAGCTTATCCATTCTAAATGTAATAGTTTGCATCACAGTAATCAATTTGGGAACACCAATTTGAACAATAGGACTCTTTGGGCCGACATTATACCATCACAGGTACAAATCTTGTACAAATGGGGGGATCTACTTCCCATCGGAGATTTGGTCTTTGGTCAACAAAGTCTAAGGGAAACCAAGAACCTCTACCTTGCCCTTGGCCATTATGGCTTTCTTCTTTTACAGTTATTTCTGGGTATCCCTCATCTTCTCTACTAAGTTGTCAAGTCTTTGAAGGCAAGAACAAGTTTCGCAGAGAGAGATTCATAGACATAGAAAACGAACCTATAGTTACCAAAGGGGAAAGAAGGGTGGGGAGAGAGAAAAATCAAAAGTTTGGGCTTAACATACAGACACTATTAGAATAGTAGACAACCAAGAAGGATCTACGGTATAGCACAGGGAACTCTACTCAATATTCCATAATAACCTTTACGGGAAGAGACTGAAAAAGAATGGGTATACATGCGTATAACAATCACTGTGCTGTACATCTGAAACTAACGAAGTGTTGTAAATCAACTTCAATAAAAAGTTAAATAGGAGTTCCCTTCGTGGCTCAGTGGTTAACGAATCCAACTAGGAACCATGAGGTTGCGCGTTCGATCCCTGACCTTGCTCAGTGGGTTAAGGATCCGGCGTTGCCGTGAGCTGTGGTGTAGGTGGCAGAAGTGGCTCGGATCCTGCGTTGCTGTGGCTGTGGTGAAGGCCGGCAACTACAGCTCCTGTTAGACCCCTAGCCTGGGAACCTCCATATGCCGCGGGTGCGGTCCTAAAACAACAAAAGGCAAAAAAAAAAAAAAAAAAGCTAAATAAAATTTTAAAAATTAAAAAAAAGCAACTATTTTTAATTTTTCCTGGTGTCCTTATGGGTACACTAGCATAGTGCTTTGAACACAGAAGACATTCAGTGACTTTTGGGATAAGCCATGCCCTACCCAAAGAGATTGGTGAATTCCTCTAAAAAACAGTGACAGAGCAAAATTTTGAGAATACCTTCATGGACCAGTAACTGGCCAAGACAGCCCACTACCGTGTTTCTTTTCTTTTGCAGGATGCTCCTTCAATTTACTTGGAAAAGTTTATAGCCTCCTCTAAGTCCCCGAATCTTCAGCACAGAAATGCCCTGTTTCTTCAACTTTGCCTCAAATACCACCGTCCTGAGTTCCTCCTGCACCCTGGTTCTGTGTAAGGAAAAGCTGCAGCTGCCATATTCACTTTCTTTGCATTTGGCTAGTCAGTTAACGCAGGCAACTCACCAGAGGCAGAGATGAAGGGCGGTCTGCCCGGAAACTGTTTTCAAGGGAAGACGGATTGGGGCTGTTGCCAATACTTGCATTCTGAAATTATTGAAACAAAATTGTTTTCACCAAATGAAAAAGCCAGATCAATGACAAAACCGTAAGAAATACAGAACGGAGACAGCAGCTGAGGCTCAGGGCTGCCATACTCACTTCTAAGTGTCCACACACAGATTTTAGCAGTTTATAAGTTGAATCTCTGGAGAGTAAGGAGACAAATATGTACTGAAAAACAGAATCATCATTGTTAACAGATGCTGCCTGATGAGAAGTGAGAGTTCAGAGTTCAAAAATTTATCTGTATATATACACACACATATATATGTATATATATATAATTTTTTTTAAATTTTCAAACGATGTAGACTATATTCTGTGCAGAGTCTATATTCTCATTCTGCTCACACACATTAAGTTTTTATTCTATTCCTGGCATAAAGTGAATCTGTTCTCCCACAATGGCAACAAAACCCTCAAAACCACTTTAAATAATACAGAAATGTGGAGCACAATGAAGGCTCCCAACACCCTGACACTGGTGTCCCCGGCAAGCATGGACAGAAGAAGACCTGGACATAAAACAAAGGCCAGAGGTATGTACTAGGTCCTCTTTAAAGTTTCTCTCCCTCCCTTCCCCAACCCCCTTAAAAAAAAAAAAAGGTATTTAACAATTCCCAAGGGTCTGCTTTCTCTGTTCTGACCTAGATTTCCATTGAAAATTTCCCAGCAGCTCTTAATAGGCTTATTCTTTTTCAAGCCACTTGCAGATTCTTTCTTGTACAAATATAGAGATTCTCTAGTGGATGTTTTTAAATAAAGTTATGGGAAAGAAGTAAAATCAGAGCTAGACAAGTAATTTGAAAACAACATAAAAACGATTTTACCATCAATTGTATGTAGAGAAAATAAAAATGCTCATGCTTTTCCCATCTATTGGAGCCACAGACTCTTTCCACACCCCTTTTCCAAAGTCTGGGATTATCCTCTCGCTTACCCATGGGAGAACCTGATGGACTTTCTAAGCTAATACCTTATTCCAAAGTAGGTAACATTACGAGTTCTGATGTAGACCGAGTCGCAAATTTTGGCTCTGATACACTAACCAAGTGGGTGAGAGTGGGCAAATGGCTTATTTAGTCCCTCTTAATTTCAGTTTCCTTACCCTACCCTTAGTGTGGTAGTGTGGAATAAATGTCTAAAAATAAGGAAAGCATTTTGGGTACACCTGGCGAGAAGTACCTGATGCTTGTTAGTCATGAGTATATTAAAAAAAAAATATATATATATATATAGATATTAACGTCTGTCCTAGCTCATCAGAATAGTCTCTATTATCTTTCGCTCGCTCTCCTTCCCTCATTAAGTTATTCAGTGTGGTTAGAAATGAAATGTAGCTTTTACGCTTTGCTAGAAATAGTGGGTAAAATATTAAAAAATAATTTCAAGGGAAAAATAATTTCAAGGGAACCAAACTGTTCTACTCCCTGTCTCCTGCCAAGATGAAACACCACTCCCCATGCAAATATTTCAGGTTGCACAAGTCCAATAGTCAATGAACTTCTGTACCGAAGAGGAGTAGATAAGGCAACCTGGAAGCAAAGAGGGCCTGGGAACTGGTCCTGAAGCTGCAATTGAATATCAAGCCTAAGTTTTGTGTCTCTGGCTTGGCTCTGGAGAGGCACGGATGAAGGTTATGCCGAGGATGGCCAGCCCCGCCCCCAGGGACTCCGCAGTATCACCTCCCACTCCCCTCCCAAGCCTGCCCCATGAACAAGGAAGTGGTGGCAGTGTTATAAAGACGTGCAGAATATCCATTTA
>PVHT020004020.1:43845007-43871822 GCA_004024745.2 Catagonus wagneri | reverse complement strand
GATCTTTATGCTGCCCACAAGACCTAAGATAGCACTGGCCTATCATCGTGCTCAATTCGCTTTGGGAAGACGAGGTCTGACCCGAGGGGACAGGAAGTCAGGAGGGTCTGTACGCCGCACCACAACGGATGGAGGATGGCTTGTGGGGACACACAGAGTTGAGCTCCCTCTGTCTGGGGAACCTGGGGAAGCCACTTGAACGTTGGAGGAAAGAAGGAACGAGGTAAGGGCACTCTACATGGATCAGGCCCTCTGTGGGGAGGGCTCAGCAGAGGACTCACAAAACATACCTCTAGAGCGTGAGAACTCCACAGTGGCTGAGCGCAAAGGAAGGCATCATTGCTGAGAGCGTTTAGCTAATTTCAACTCTAACTCACCACCCATTTTGTATCTTTACCTGCAGATGATGGCACAGGCAGGAAACGTTATTGGTGACTTGTGGTTGCTTGCTTACCACTGACTGGACTACTTGCTTACAGACATGGGACTTTACGGAGTCTTACTGGTGAGTGAAAATCCAGACCAAGTGTCTGACCCAGTATCTGAGTAATAATCCCTACAAACAGTTGATACTCTCATTTTGTAGTAAGCGTTTCTCTTTTCCTAAGCAGATAAATATCTGAGGACACTGGCCCAACCTTCAATGTCCTTAATTCCTTTCAAAGTAAAGAACTTACATGTGTGAAGAGGGTTCAGCTCATAACTGAATTGCATTATATGATCAAAGGTATGTGGGAAGTCTTGACATATTAAAGGAAAAACACTGCTTTGGTTTAAAACAGATGACTTCATTTTCATTCAGCATCGGGTCTAATTTATGGCCTCTAAGAATTTTAGAACTATTAAGGACCCTTCCATACCTTTTTGCCTTTTCCCTTCTGCCCCCCAAGACACACCCATCACTCCTATTCTTCAAAAGCATAAGAAATTCACTCATATGAACTTATTTACAAAATGGAAATAGACTCACAGCTGTAGGAAACAAACTTATGGTTACCAAAGGGATGGGATTGGGAGGGAGGAGAGATCAATTAGGAGTTTGGGGTTTACATACACACACTACCATGTATAAAATAACCAACAAGGACCTACTGTATAGCATAGGGAACTATATTCAACATCTTGTAATAACCTAAATGGGAAAAAGAATCTGAAAAAGCATGTATGTGCATAACTGAATCACTTCGCTGTACACCTGAAACTCACACATGGTACACTGACTGCACTTCAATTAAAAAAATGTTAAAAAAATCAACCATAATGGAAAAAATAAAAATCATCAAAAATTTTTAAAAAATGCTTAAAAAAAAAAAAAAGTAAATCACTTCAAAAAGTTCCCACCCACTAGTCAAGTAAACTGAATACAATAAAGCAAAAAAGAACATTAGAGAGTCCCTCTTTCATTAGGGAGATGAAGTGTGTGGAACTTCAATAATCCACCTGAGCGTTCATTCAAATATTTACCGAATTCTGTGCAGGGTCAGATGAAGACTGAGAGGCAGGGCGGTAGGTGTCCTGTGCAGCACCTCTGTGTACTCAGAAAGGGCCACTCCCAGCCAGAAGCACTCATAAAACAGTGCTCTCGGCTGAACGTAGCTCTACGGATGGACAGTCTGGCAGAGGACCCAGCAGCAAGGCACGGAGGTAGCCAAGCCACTGGATTTCGGGCTTTCCTGGCCAGGTCCTTGCTTGCAAGGCAGGCACTCAGGCTTCAGTGCAAGCGGTGGTCCTGATTCAGGGTCCCTAGCTTGTCCCAAGATGACCATGCTCACCTCTAGGTCAACAGAGCATTCAGATCTGCGCCCGTTAAAATGCTTTCTTTCTAAAGTCTCCGCCCCTCTCTTCCCTTAGCTGGCGCCTGGTCTCCAGCCCTGGTTCTTGGCTGGAGGCCCTTCCCAGCGTGAACTCCAGGGAGCCTTCCATCCCAGCGTCCTGGGCCCTACTGCTGCGGGCTCTACAGCTCACTAGGCCCGTAACCAATCCTGCCTCGGACTGTTAACTCTTCTTCGCCAGCTGCCTTATGCATCCAACTGGGGGACTGAGTTCCTTAAAAGCAGGGGACTCCTGCCCTTTTTCCACAGCACTCGGCTCAGCATTTTGTTCACTGGGCTCATTTATAAGAGTTGGCTGATGTAGGATTACTTGCGCAGCATCTTAAAGCGGAAGTGCAAGTCATCTACGGCCCAATTCAATTTTAGGCATCTGTTTACTTAAAGATGCTATGCAAATCAGACTTGATGCTAAATTATGCTCGTGAATTCCCAACACAGGTGAGGTGATTCCTGGAGGCACCTCTTAGCGCTGAGGCCTTTTGCGCGCAGCCAATGGAAACTATGCAGAATCCGAACAGCAGAGACGGCCCTGTTTGAACGAGGAGGGCGTGGGAGGGGAAATGGACTGCTTCCCTCAAGGCTTCTCAGTGACTTTAAAGTTACTGTCAGTGAGGCTGAACTCTCACTGACAAGGAGATGAAACAGCAGGTCTCGCCAAAGTCATGAAAATAAAGAAATCAGTTTTTTGTTTTTTTTTTTAAACAAGATAAGTCCCTTTCAAGGACACTGACTCAAAGAGTCAACTAAAAACACTAAGCCAACAATCCTCTTCTTTCAACAAATGTTTATTGAAGAGTCCCTGCTGGCTGGGCAGGACGCTCAGGGCTGAGTTTTAAGGATCTGAAGCAGCAGCAGAAGATGCTGGGAATGTGGACCCGCCTCCACTTGATGTTGGCAGGTTATTTCTTCTCCCATCTCTCACCCAATTTTCCATCAGTTACGGGCCCTGAAAGCTTTTTTTTTTTTTTTTTTTGTCTTTTGTCATTTTTAGGGCCACACCCACGGCATGTGGAGGTTCCCAGGCTAGGTGTCTAACAGGAGCTGTAGCTGCCGGCCTTCGCCACAGTCACAACAACGCGGGATCCGAGCCGTGTCTGCAACCTACACCACAGCTCACGGCAACGCCGGATCCTTAACCCACTGAGTGAGACCAGGGGTCGAACCCGCAGCCTCATGGTTCCTAGTCGGATTCGTTTCCCGCTGAGCCACGACAGGAACTTCCCCTGAAAGCTTTGAAGTAGGAATTTCTGAGCAGTGAGGCAGACACACTTCTAACAACCAAGTCTGACTTTACCACTGGGCAACAGCATTTTCATTGCCAGCCAGGAAGTGCTGGTTTCAATAAGACACTGCCGCACACTGTCACGCAATCTATAAATCAAAAATCAGGTTGGACAGGGCCTATCGACTATTGATCACTTAACGGGCCCTACTGGTCTGATGACGACTTGATTCAGATTTCGGTTTTTCAGAACTTGAATTCTTGTACGCGGTTAACGGTCATTCTTCTTGGCCAGAGTCTCTGTGAGTTTCGCGTAAACGCCCTTCTCCTGTCATCTCAGTCTCCCTGGCTCTGTCTCTCCTGCTGGGAATGTCCTCGCTTAGGCATGGTCACACGCCAAGGGATGATTAAGATCAATCTCAAGTGAGTGAGTAAAGCTGTGTCTCAGGGGAAGGCAGTCAAGTGTCTCGCTGTGGCTCCCTCCAGGAAGCTGTTTTCCTGCCCGGCTCCAGGGATAAACCCGTGTCTGTCTACCTGCGAGTTAGATGAGTCTACGCTTAGGCATAAAAATGTCACTAAATGCCATTAAGTTAGCGAGGGCGAGACAGTTTTGCACCCATGAGCATTTAACAACCTCCCTGTTTGACTTCTCAAAACTACAGTCCTGACCCACAGAGCTTAAAAAGTGACTTGAAAATAGGCTATGTTCCACGGAGGATCTAATCTCCACAGAAGATAAAATCCTAAAAATGGCATGGTCACAACTACGGGCAGGTCAGAGTGCCACCCAAACCCTGTACTGAACGGCTTAAGCCGCCCCTGGACTTGCCACGTTCTGCGGCCTCACTGGCTCCCGTGTCTGCCGTGCTGCCCGCTTGGTGGCTCCCTGGCTGGCAACCAAGGGTGCCAATATTTGAGAAGCAGAGAGATGGGCTGTCAGGATGCAGGAGGGTTCTGCGGACCGCTGGGCAGCACAGACAGAGACCTCACAGTAAGCGGGAAGCAGAAAGCAGTGCAGCAGGTTGGTGGTGGAGGCTAGGACCTCTCCTAGCGCCCTCAGCCTCTCCAACTGCAAAGGAAACTCCGTCCCTCAAATTAGATTTTTCTAAGTCTAGCAGAACAGCCTTTCATTCCTTTTTTTTTTTTTTTTTTTTAGGGTTGCACCTGCAGCCTATGGAAGTTCCCTGGCTAGGTGTCAAACTGGAGCTACAGCCAATGACCTACGTCACAGCCATAGCAATGCCAGATCAGAGTAGAGTCTGTGACCTATGATGCAGCTCATGGCAACGCCTGATTGTTTAATCCACCAAGTGAGGCCAGGGATCGAACCCTCATCCTCATGGATCCTAGTCTGATTCGTTGCCACTGGGAGCCACGATGGGAACTCCTCCTTTGCAGTTCTGATAAAAGTATATTTTTATCTGGAAAATTTTCTCTGTTTTTTCTTTTTAGAGCCTCAGGTGCGGCACATGGAGGTTCCCAGGCTGGGCGTCAAATCGGAGCTGCAGCTGCCTGCCTACACCACCGCCACAGGAACGCCAGATCCGAGCTGTGTCTGTGACCTACACCACAGCTCACAGCAAAACCGGATCCCCAACCCACTGAGAGCGGCCAGGGATGGAACCCACATCCCCATGGATCCTAGTTGGGTTCATAACCTGCTGAGCCACCACTGAGCCACAATAGGAACTCCCTGGAAACTTTAAATTGTATTTATCCATCTACATACTTATTTCTGAATAAGTACTAGAAGAACAATAACACAATTCAAAAGTTACAAATGGAAAAAACAAATCTCCCTTCTACCTACCCCTGTTTTCATAGTGGCCCTGTTTCTCTCCACAGAGGCACTGGGAGTCTTAGTGCATATGTGTGTGTATTTTTTAAGCACAAGTGATAGCATGCTGGTCTCCGCCCCCCCACCCCCTTTGGAACTTATAGTATCTTGGTGCTCTTTTGCTATTAGTTTACATAGAACTTCCTCATTCTTTTTAATGCCTGCATAGAGCTCCACTGTAATGGCAGAATTATAGTCTAACCAGTTCCTTACCAGGTGGGCATCGAGATGATTTCAGTCTTATCACAAATACAGACCACATTGCATAAGATGCCTTTTATGTTTACTATGTGTGAACATATCCACAGGATAATTCCCTAGCAATACAACTGCTGAGTTAAATGTACACAATTTACAAAATGTATAGTTATTGCCAAGTTGCCCTCAGTAGAGGGTTTGTGACTCACACCCACAAGATGCAGAAGTATTTCCACATTCTCACTAATTAAAGTGTTACATTTTAGGAGTTCCCGTCGTGGCTCAGTGGTTAGCAAATCCGACTAAGAACCATGAGGTTGCGGGTTCGATCCCTGGCCTTGCTCAGTGGGTTAAGGATTTGGCGTTGCCGTGAGCTGTGGTGTAGGTCGCAGACACGGCTCGGATCCCGCGTTGCTGTGGCTGTGGTGTAGAGCAGTGGCTACAGCTCCTGTTAGACCCCTAGCCTGGGAACCTCCACATGCCATGGGTGCAGCCCCAAAATGACAAAAAAAAGCCAAAAAAAAAGTGTTACATTTTAAAAAGAAAATGCAAAGTGCTTAGCAGTACCTAGCACACAGCGTTAACAATTTTAGTGACGACAAGTGTTAAACTTTTTCATCTCTACAAATGTGAGGTAAAAAAAAAAAAAAAGTCTCCCTATAGTTTTGATTTACATTTTTCTTCTGAGTAAGGTTGAATGTATTTTCATATATTTAAGAGTACTTTTTTTTAATCCCCGGGGTTGCAAATTAGCTGCCTGTACGTACATTGTTCCAATTTTTCTACTGGGTTGTCGACTGAAATATTTAGGAAAAACAATTCTTATAACTGCATCACCAATTCTTGGCAATATTCTAGAACTGATTAATTAGATAAATAAACATTTAGAAAAGTTAAATGGATATCAGCAGCCAGCATAACATTAAAACATCGATCACACATTAACGTTTTTCGTTTTTTCTCCTTGAAAGGCTTACTGGCAGGTAGAAAAAAAAAACGAATGCCAAAAACACAGACTTTTTTGGTTTCAGCAAAATCGGTGATGAACCTCAACAGGTCTCCAGTTCAAGATGGAGAAAAGAACACAGACATTTGCCTGTCCTTTCCAAGGCCTGTTAAAATGAGGATTTATAAAAGAGGTAATGGGCTTGCTTACGATAATGGGGAGGGGGCCAATCAGCAGAAGAGTGATTTCCCCAAATTTCTGGAAAATGGAAAGGACAAAGTACACTATTAATCCAGCAAAGTAGAGGAAGCCTGTATCTCAGAATCTGGGCATCAATGGAAGGTAAGAGAACAATGCTCTGTTCGTCAGAGTCCAATAAGATGCTGTAAGGAGAAGGATACAAGAAGCTGTCCGCAACATTAGAGTAAATTAAAGGTGTGTGGGTGAGAAATCTGACTACTCCCCCACCTCGCCCCCAACCCCATCTTCAAGACCTAAATGGCAGGCAGTCAGCTACTTATGCTGTGAGGCAAAAATAAGAGAAGAATTGTCAGTCAATAAACTGAACAACTTAGCTGCAGAAAATCAGGATACATAATATTGGAGGAGTGGAACCCCGGGGTAAATCCCTTCTTTTCTTTCCATTTTGAATAAAATGGTCCCAGGTTAAGTGCCAACTTCCCATTCATGCTCTTCCAAAGCTACTATATATAGTCCCTTATTTCCCACACATGCCCCGAGTTCTTCATTCTTAAATATGAGATGACAACAAAGGCTCGCAGGACGCTTCAAGAAAATATTATTATTATTATTTTGTCTTTTTGTCTTTTGGGGCCACACCTGCAGCATATGGAGGTTCCAGAGCTAGGGGTCCAATCGGGGTTACGGCCTTCGCCACAGCCACAGCAACGCGGGATCCGAGCCGCGTCTGTGACCTACACCACAGCTCACGGCAACGCCAGATCCCTAACCCACTGAGCATGGCCAGGGATTGAACCCTCAACCTCATGGATGCTAGTCAGGTTCATTAACCACTGAGCCACGACGGGAACACCAGAAAATCTTAAGTCTTAAAGACTGACATAAACTGACCACAAAGTAAAACCCTTAGAAAACTGACTTCAGAAAACAGAAGAAAACTTGAGACAAACAAGCAAACAAGAAAAACAAGAACCTAAAGCCTTCTAAGTGATATCTTCAGAAAGAAGATGGGACTCATGAAACAGACCACACTACTCTGGGGACAGAAACCTGCCTTGACTCCTGAGTTCTCTCAGAGTTCACATCCTTAAAAGCCTGCAGGACACGTCATGACCTGCCCTGTCCGCCCCTTCTGATTTCCCTGAACCCCTATTCCTCACTCTGTGCTCCCACAAGAAAATCTGCACACTGGCTATTCATTCTCTCTGCCCAGCACGCTCTAGCCCCCGTAAAGCCACGTGGCTTTCTCCCTCCTCTCCTTCAAGCCTTTACTCAACTGTCACCGTCTCAACGAGACGTACTTATTTAATCAAATTCAAAAGGGGAAAAACAAGGCATGTTTAAGCCAGGCACTTCTAAATCAAATGAATAGGAATTTCAAACAGAAAAAAAAAAAAAGGAGAAGCCATTATTAAGGAAAAAACGAGGAGGTCCCGCTGTGGCTCAGTGGGTTAAGGACCTGATGTTGTCTCTGTGAGGATGCAGGTTTGATCCCTGGCGTCACTCAGTGGGTTAAGTAGCCGGCATTGCTGTAAGCCGCAGCACAGGATGCAGATGTGGCTGGGATCTGGTGTTGCCACGGCTGTAGCTTAGGCCTCAGCTGTGGCTTTGATGCGACCCTTAGCCTGGGAACTTCCATAGGCCGTAGGTGAGGCCCAAAAAAGATAAAAAGAAAAAAGGAAAAAAAATGTGAGCGATAAAAAGGTGAAAGAAGGACAGAGGTTACCCATTTCTTATTCTAAAAAACCACGCATCAAATTAATTTACCGAGAGATTTAGGTTGATGTATTATTTAAAGAGGCAAGTGCATGAAAATAGGAAGTAGAACGGGTGACAGGCCGACCTAAAATAGGGAGCAGGAAGAAAGGGAAGCAGGGAACTAGTGTAAGTGCATTCATTCTCTTGTTCCATCAAAACAGGAAGTGGAGAGAGACAGCTTAGAATAAGTAAGCAAGCAAGAGCAGGATGCATATAGTTTTATAGATAATCAAGTAACCGCTCCACTAAAATCGGGTACAGTTAAAAGCTCCCGGGGAGGCAGATGAAAAACCCTGCAGTGTGGTATTTTTCTAGAGGAAGGCTGCAGAAAGAAACAAATGAACGTTGTTGTGACCTCTGAGTCCTAATGAGTGGGGGCTGCCGTTTGACCTCCTTTGGTTGGCAGTAGGGGTTAACTGCACATTTTTAGA
The DNA here is from genome assembly GCA_004024745.2 of Catagonus wagneri. Classification (NCBI taxonomy): domain Eukaryota; kingdom Metazoa; phylum Chordata; class Mammalia; order Artiodactyla; family Tayassuidae; genus Catagonus; species Catagonus wagneri. The sequence goes on along the minus strand of PVHT020004020.1, from coordinate 43,863,397 downwards.
CAGAAGGAAGGAAATAATGAGGATGAGATATTAAATGCCCACCTCAGTCCACGCATATACAAGAGGCCCGACGAGACAGATGCTTCTGGAGGATTATACTGGCCTCAGAGTACAGGAATGGGGGTGGAGGCTGGAGCCGGTGAGCAAATGGAGAGGCGGACGGACAGGCAGGGACCTGAAGCCAAAATGCAGAGCCCGCACTGCAGAGAGAATCCAGAGATGACACCGGGATGGGTGGGAGGGCCAGCGATGGAGAGGAACATCTGAGATAACACAGAGGTTATCTGCGGAATGGAGAATTCGCACGGCTGTGAATAGTTACAGGGAGCAACGAGAGGAAATGCAGTTCGGTGGGGACGGATTCTGCAAATCTGGTTTGAGATACAATAGACATATATGGTAAAAAAAACTGTATCTAAAAGCCAGAAGTGCCCTCAAAGAACAACAGCAAAGGGAGATACTGCCGTCGTGTCGCAGATACTGCTGGAGTTCCCGTCATGGCGCAGTGGAAACAATCTGACGAGGAACCGTGAGGTTGCGGGTTCGATCCCTGGGCTCGCTCAGTGGGTTAAGGATCCGGTGTAGGTTGCAGATGTGGCTCAGATCCCGTGTTGCTGTGGCTCTGGCGTAGGCCGGCAGCTACAGCTCTGACTGCACCCCTAGCCTGGGAACCTCCATATGCCGCAGGTGCGGCCCTAGAAAGCAAAAAAAAAAAAAAAGGGGAGATACTGCCAAGGAAGGGTTGGGTCCCCGGCACACTGCCATAGCAGGGAGCAGTACCTCAACCTCAGCTGCAGGTCAGGGCTGGAGGAACAATGGCTCAGCACAGGCCACCAACGGGCCCCAACACGCCTCTTCAGCCTGGTCCCATAAGCAATCACATGATTCATTTCACCTTTGCGTCTACTTCCAGTTCTGTTTTCCTAAATCACTGCTTGTCTTTCACAGCCTAAGGCAACTCAGGTAACTCCCCCCCAAAATGGTTAAATGTCAGGATTCTGATCCTGAAGGGGTAGAAACCCAACTCCAACTGGCTTTTTTTTTTTTCTTTTTTTTTTAAACCACTCACAAGGGTTTCTGTCACTGCTTTAAGATGAAGTCAACAGTAGAGATGGTGCTGAGATGAGCAGAGAACAGCTGCAGATGTGTCCCCTCAGCCTCGGGAACACAGCCCCAGCCGTGATGTCCAGGGCTGTGCTCTCCAAGTCCTCTGGGACATCAATGCCTGATTCAATCTCCGGCGACACCGCCTCCGTTATGTCACGCCCAGGCTCTGGAACTGACAATGGCTTTCTATTGAGCATCAAGGGAGAAATCTGGATATGAGCCAAGACCCTCCAGGGTTCTGCAGTTTCCCTCTACTTACTTTCTTTTTTTTTTTCTTGAGAGGTTAGCTCTAATATTATTTCTAATCAGGCAAGGGCTTATTCTTTCACTGTTTCTAATCAGGAAAGGGCTCATTCATTCATTCATTCATGTCAGAACTGAAGATCCAATTTCTCCAAACTAGAACAGACTGTATCTTGCCTTTCACTAAGGAATCATCTAAATGCAAATGGAAAGGCTTTTCCGTATGATCCAAAAATGACCTCAAGGAGAGGCTAGGAGGTATATTCAGATTTCCTGAACTTTATCCCTCTACTTTCTTTTTTTGTTTGTTGGTCTTTTGTCTTTTTAGGGCCACCCCTGCGGCAGATAGAGGTTCCCAGGCTAGGGGTCCAATCAGAGCTGATGCTGCCGGCCCATGCCACAGCCACAGCCACAGCCACAGCCACACAGGATCTGAGTTGCGACTGCAACCCACACCACAGCTCACGGCAACGCCAGATCCTTAACCCACTGAGTGAGGCCGGGGATCGAACTCTCAACCTCATGGTTCCTAGTCGGATTCATTTCCACTGCACCACGACGGGAACTCCTACCCTCTACTTTCTAAAAATAATTCTCCGCTCTAGCCATGTTGGTCTTCTCACCATAGCCCCGCTGCCATCGTTTCCTCCTCCCTCTGGACAGGGCTCTCAGCTCTCGTAGCCTGGACTATCCCCTCTGTTTCTTGCTAACTACCCCCAACTATCATCTGCTCTGTGCCCAGGACGTGTCTGGTTACACGCCCTCTTGATATGGGCCCCCGACTCTTTATTGCCAATGTCTGGATATAAGAAATAACTCAATTGATACTTGCTGTGTGGACAACTTTGAGAACATCTGCGGTTCCGAACAATAATCAGCGACTGAAAAGGGGCTTGGGCTTAAATTTTATCTTGAGACCTATGCGATAAACTCCTTTCCACGTCTGATTTACAAGTTCTCCTGGAAGAGGGCCACGCTGAAGGCGGAAGAGGGATAAAAAAGGCTGTTTTTCCACTTTCCCCATTGTGTGCAAACTTATCTTTCAAACTGATCGTTAGTTAGGCAAGCTATAATTCGAAACTAAATGGAAACTTCAACAGACTATCTTCATAGCTGGAAGAAACAGCAATCATTAAGCAAAATCATAATCAAACTAAATAACTTCCCAGAGGCAGTGGTATTTTGAGGCCATGCACAACTGGAAAACAACAAAGGAAAATGACAAGAAAATGCATCAAGGAGACAGCAATTGACTTTTTCAATTGCCAGGAAAGGTAGATTGATGCTGCTGCTATTTTCCTTTTTGTTATTTATACGCTCAGCATGTAAATAGGATTTTGTATACTGCATTGCTCAGTGCTAACAAGGTTTCTAAAAATATCTGTCTCCTTCCAACTAAAAATCTTCTCGGGGCAAGGACTTTAGTTTTTGTATTTCTATTTCTATTCCTTTTCTGAAGGTGTTCTCCCACCAGCGACTGCTGAATGTCAGAATAAGCCACTTTTCATATACCTAAAGATATATTAGAGGAAATTATTTAATTAAGGCTTTCAGCCAGAAGGAAGGGCTTGAGGAAGAACTAGATTTTAAAACTTAACAAGAAACTTCTAGAACAGAAAGATACGAATGCAAAAGGCCAGGGCATGACATCCAGGAGAATGCTTCTAGAGAAAGTACGCTATTAACAAACCGTTAGCTATTGTGGCAAATATTCAAAACACCAAATAAGATTCCAAAGTACCTCAGGTACTTTACATTAAGCGCATGCATTAAAACATACCCCTGTCCTCCATCCAAACCCCATTAAAACCCAGAATAAAAAAAACATTAAGACCTCTGTCTCGCATTTTTCAGAAACAGGCAGAATCCACTGCAAGATTATCAATTTGGAACCTCACCTTACAGGAAGAGAGGATCAATAGTCCAGAAAAATGGGAGGACGAGGACTTCAGGCAAAAGTCATAAAAACTTCGCAGCAGGCAAAGAAGGAGAAAGGAAAGAACAAGTCACCGGTACATCAGGAATGCCAACGAGAAGACGGTATTTGCAGTATAAGAACCTGAGAGGTGCCTAGAACCACAAGGAGCCGAGCATCTGAGGCGGGTACTTACAGCTGGAGGAAGGAGGATGCAGCTGGGCAGAGAAGCCTGGAACCTGCAAGAAATGCACGGGGCCCGGCCATGGTCTCCTGAGATGAGGCTCGGCTTGATGAAAATGTAACTCCCGAGAAGATTATTGTACCTTTCCTGCCAGACGACTATTGGAAGGGAGTCAGGTCAGGGCCCAGCTTAGAGGTTCTCACGCAGGGAAGACAAGGACGGAGGACCAGGTGAGAAATGGGAAAAGAAAAAGCGAAAAAGCAAGGAGGGAGAGACGCCCCAAAGGGAGACGGTCCCAGGAAACTTCATGGGCAGAACAGTCCTTCCTGTTCATAGAAACTCCTCTTGCCTTAGACTTCCTTTCTCTTGTTACCATACCTACGACACTAACTTTTATTTGGAGAGAGAATGTATCACGCCAGAAATACAAGTATTTAGCCAGAAGGGAATATTTTACTTATTAATAGTACAGTAACATTTAAGATGAAAAAAAAATTTTTTTTTTTTAAAAGCCCCCAAGGCCATTAGAAGCTGACTTGGGAGAAATGTTTGCTTTTGTTTTGAGGAACCCTCGTCTCCATGGAGACGACCGTGCTACTTTGGCCCTTAGCTGTTGCAGGAGGCACTCGGGCTTGAAGCATCAGAGATACATCGGAGGTCTCCCACCACCCTGGCTGTCATCTGTGATGACTAAAGTGCTTTCTTTCCACTTATACCTTTTATTTCCTGGAACTCTTATCTTTCTGTTCTGCGTAGGGGGATAAAAAGATCAAACGCCAGAGAGGTAAAAGACCAAGGCACGCAGGCACTGCAGCAGAGTTAAAAAGTTGCCACAAGAGTCCAAAATTGCACCAGAGAGCGGTCCAGAAACTTGTCTCTCCTTTGATTCCCCAACTCAAACGTGGCAGTACCACTGCTTCATTCTGTATACTGATCTCGTGGCTCAGGACAGCTCAGGATGTGCCATACAGGAATTTCCCAGAGGTCAGCTTCACACCTCATGTCATGTCATCCCCAGGGATCAAAACGGACAGGGGACATTACAGGTGTCTTTAGCACACGTCAAAGTTCTCTTTGCGTAAATGCTAGGTAGCATTATTGAAACTCAGTATTCGTTTCTAATGAAAAATGAATGGGGCTCAATTTCAAGACAAGAAAGACACTGTCATTTTTAAAGAATGGGATAATTCTACATTAGAGAAAATGGCTTTCTGTGAAAAGGTTTTGGTTTAACCAAAACACACCTAAACAAAATATACTGAAAGAAAGTAGAGCTCATGCTATCCTATGGCGGAAAATAAAAGAGTACATTTTTAGTTATTTCAATATGGAATTAATTCCATAATTATATCATAATATATCACACATGATATAAACAATGTCGAATATCAGATTATTTATATAATAAAATATCATAAAAATCATACATGATATGTCATTATATATAATCGACATTACATGTATCAAAATGAGGAATAACTGTAAAACTAAGAACTCCTCAGTGATGTTGAAAAGAAACGCTTATTTCAGTATCTTTTTTTTTTTGTCTTTTTGCCTTTTTATGTAGAGCCGCACCCGCGGCATATGGAGGTTCCCAGGCTAGGGGTCTAACAGGAGCTGTAGCTGCCGGCCTTCGCCACAGCCACAGCAACGCGGGATCCGAGCCGCGTCTGCAACCTACACCACCGCTCACTTAACCCACTGAGCAAGGCCAGGGATCGAACCCACAACCTCACGGTTCCTAGTCGGATTCGTTAACCACTGAGCCACAACAGGAACTCCTTATATCAGTATCTTAAAGTCTTCTAACTTGCACAAGATAGAAGAATTAGAATTAATGTAACTTATACATGATAATTAGTACCTCTTTTAAGGAAATAAGCACTAAGTCTAAGTAACCTTACATCTGATATTCTTATTTCCTGCCCTTTACTTTTCTCACTATAAATATGCATTTTCTCGACTTGTGCTAAAAAATACACATATTGCTTTGGGAAAACATCTGTCCGTGGCCCCTTCCCTCTTCCTCGTCACTCTTTCCTACTGGATTTTCCAGATGACTTTACACTTGCTTTGCTGTTCTCTCAAAGAATATCCACACCCATTCCACGCGACCACACGAGCCCTCAAGCCAAACTTATGGGGCAGGGATGTTAAGACAGGCGTTATCCATGTTTCTCAAATAAGGAAACTAAGATGAGAGGGTTGAGGGACAATAGTCTGAATGACTGGAGGCGCCACTGCTCTCCCACTTCTGACCGTCTCCTGCCAAACCTAGTCAGACACAGAGCGTTGTGGGTTTCAGCTGCTCAGTCATTTCCAGTTCTGCCCCTCCTGTTCGCCCCCAGTTCTGCTGGGTTAGCAATGATCCTCAGTGTCCCCTGCCCAGACCCCTAAACATCCCCACCTCATCTGAATTAGACGCAACGTTCCCTCCCTCCATCTCATATAGCCTTCCACTTATACGGAAGATCGCTTTGCCCTGTGATCTTTGGAAAGTCCAAATATGATATGATATTCACATCATCTCTCCAATCCCACCCCATGAAACATCATTTTGCTTCTCCAGTGCCTACAGGATGAAGCTGATGCTAAATACAGGGAGCTCTCTGCAATCCGGAGCCTCCTCCCTGGCATCTAATCACTTGCCATGTTTTACCCAGCCCTGCGCTTGGGCTGCCCAGGCCATCTCTCTTGGTCTTGACAAGCACTGGACAATCATACCAAGATTTAGCTCTGGCTGGGGCCTCGTCCTATAGGAAGCCTTCCCCGACCCTCTTGTGCCCTGAGGACCGACCCTCCTTTATTTAATGTTCCTCCCCGGTACCTTAAAAGGCATGACTGCCATTGCAACTGTATGCTTTAACATGGGGATGGTTTAAAAATTATGAATGGGCTGCTGTTTGCTTGTCTCCACTCTCCTTAGATCATCACCCCTGGAGGGCATGGTCCCGGTCTTATCACCTCTCTGTATTGGGGTGCCTGTGTGTGTGTTTGGGGAGTGCTCTACTCGTTTCCCTTAAGTATTTCTCATTCCCTACACTAGCACGAGAGGCCAGGCATTCCGATTTCTAGCCAGAGCCCCTCCTGACTACAGCAGACCACACAGACAGCAACAGGAAGGGATGTACTTCACTAGGAATTCCTTGACTTAGGAAGACTGACATGGGAAAGGCCAGAGACGTTTTCTGCTGGGGGCTGGGTCATGTTCTTCCAAACTTAAACTAAACCGGTCAGGGGCAGTTTCAGTGAGGCAATGAATGGCCTGCCCATTTCTTCCCACCAACCTGGGTTAACGGTAGTGGGGTCTGCTTTAGGAAGGCCAAAGGAGCTGTCATTTCTGCAGGTTAAGGGGTCATCACACCTTAGCTGGCTTTAAGAGTTTCAAGGGCAAGCCTTGGTTATTGCCAAGTCCAAGAGAGAAGTAGAAAACAGGATTGCTTTTCTTCATTTTACACCTCTGAACTGGACAAAGCTCGAGGAGAAAGAATCGATTCCATCCTCGGTGGCTTCCTAAGAGCAGCCTGATACACGGTTTCTGGGAGCAGCATCTTCCTAAGGGATGTTTATCGTATTTCAGTGTCTTAATAAGAGCCTGGCTTTCTCACCCACCGCCATGTGTTACAGGGCTGAGCTGCTCTCTGACACATCAAACTTGAATTTGAAAACGCATGGGTTTTCATGTTTAAAAATTTGGAGCTTAAGGGATGGCATGCATTTTCTACTTGACCAATGAAGGTAGGTGGCACCGCCAAAAGGAATAGTGGCAACGTTTGATGACTTGGCACAGATTTTATTAGAAAAATTCAGACTGGTCTTCTGGGGATTAATACTTACTTTACATCATAACTGATATAAGTGAAGGTACTCACTTATTTCATAAATGACTACAAAAGTTTCCAACTACTTACGATGAAAATTTTATGACATACACATTAGGGAGAAAAATTATTATCTACTCATGGCCATTTTGTTTCATCTATATCACTCCTCTCACTTCTAATTTATTTTAAAGGAAATCCCCACATTATCTTCATATGTGTAATTATTGCGGTCTGTAGCTCTAAAAAGAGGACTTAAAAAAAAACAGCATCAATAACAAACTTGAAAAAGATGAACAATTATAACTGATCTTAAAAAAAAGTGAAATCTAGCCGTTTGTTGGGGAAGGTGTTTAGCATGACTGCGCTATTACTATTATTGTTGAAGAGTAGCTGCTACCTCCAAATGTTGCCAATTTCATATGTCGATTTTGAGCTACAGGCAGCTGAGAACAGCGAATGCAGGGAGCGGCTTTCTCTGAATGTCCCTCATCAGCCTAAACACAGATCCTCCAAGAGGAACTTAATTGTCAAAAACCCTCTCCCCAAGTTTCATCAACCAGGGAGGCTTGACTTTTACTGTACAGAGGAAGCTAGGAGCCCACACCACACCCAGACAAACTCTGTCCCAAACCACACACCTCCCCTTTATTCTATTTTTTCCCCAAGTCATTTACTCTCCCCTAGGAGGCCTATCTCCTCCCTCTTCTTTCTTTATTAAGCTGGTATTTAATCCTAAATTCTACAGCCACCTGGAGAGTTATTTTCCCCTGGGGCATCTCCTATGTCTAATAGATTCGTTTGTTTTTCTCTTGTTAATCGCTCTTGTATTTTGGGGGGGGGGGTCCCAGCTCAGAACGCAGAAGGATAATTATTTTTCCTCCTGCCCAGTATTCAGGACTCGAGCGGCTTAAATCAGTTTTATGACAGAGCTAGGTGTTTGAGTATCTGGTATGGGATTTGGAAGAGATCGCATTCGCTATACTAGTCCAGTGTGGCAACAGAAGGTACCCACATTGGTGTTTCCACTTGCGGGGGTGCCTTTCCTCTTGGGACCCGAGCTGCGCTGTTACTTTCGATAGAGCAAGAAGCAGACACGACATGCCCTAATCTCAACACCTGGACCAGAGGAGGTTTTCTGGGGGAGTGATGGCAAAGAGATTTGAAATTACATGGGTCAACGTGAAACTAGAGAATAACGTGTCTAACTGGATAAACCACCATAGGATTCATTAGGGAGTGATGGAGCCTGAATCCTGCCTGCATCTCAAGCAGGAGCTGCGCCCCTCCAACCTCCCCCAGCTCACACCCAAAGGGACAGTCTTGAGAGAGACCTGAGCAGAGCAGATGGAGGGGGTGATGTGACAGCTCAACCACCCACTTCCTCTGGCCCAGAAATACCTGAGTCCCAGAGCCTCGGGCTGTGCTGGCCCTGGAGACTATCTGGGCCTTCCCACAGACAGGCTCGTTTGCCTTTGAGAACTTGCAGGGTTACATCACATCCCCTGCACACAGTGTCAGCTCTGCACCTACCTAAAAAGCAAGCAGTAAGTGGGTTTGAGAAACACCCTAAGAGTTCTAGGTGTAAAGATCAGCACTCACCAAGGTATGAGACTCTCAGAATTTGTCAATCACAAATAGTACCTGCCCCCTGATCTTTTGCAAGAGGTTCTTGCCAGTTCTTGGAACAAAACCCTATAGAATTCTGTTTGTGAACCAACAGCTCTTAGGTAACAAAGATTGCTGCCCTCTCCTCGAATGGCTTCAGGTACCAAACAGGCAGGTGCCCTTAGAAAGGACACTGAACAAACATCTTTGCTAAGCTGGAAGGACAGCTTGTTTTCAAGGCAGCTATCTGCGTTGTATGGTTTGCTCAACAGCGTGAGATCAAAGGCTAGGCCCCCCTTCTGCAGAGTTTCCTGAATCCCCTTACCCCACCCCTGTGTGTCCCCCCACCAACCCCAGCGTGCTCCACCTGTATTTCTTTGGAAGAATCTTCTTTGAAAAGCTCCATCAGGAGTGAGGATGGGGTGGGAGGTGGAAGGCATCTCTTTTATGAACGTAACACAACCAATACATGAAGTCACAGATGGCATCTTTCCAACACAGCTGTGAAAAAGCCAGTTTTATGGGAGAGAGATAGCAAAGTTACCATGCAGAAAAGTCATCCCCGTGTCAACATCTCCACTGGGACAGCGGCAGGTGACTGGGGTGAAGGGTGTCTTTGGAGGCAGAGGGGAAGAGAAATATGAAAGAGGTTGTGGGAGGGCTCTGTGTCCTCAAGATTTCGCCTGGACCCCGTGTTCTTTTAACTAACGAGGCCCCAGCTCAGGACGTAAACACGCAGACTGAATCAACACTCACTGAAAACCAGGACTGCGAAGACACACCAGGGTAAAGAACGGTCCTCTCCCCCAGAACCGCCACATGGTTTCTGGTAAGATCAGTATCTGAACTCCAGCAATGAGTAGTTCTAAAGTTGGGCCTTAAGGACCTTTTATGTCAGAACCAACTGGGGTTGGGCATGGGGGCTTGTAACAATGCACATTCTTATTAGCCCAGCTTCAGAATCTTTGAAGTCTTACACCACCAAAATCTTCGAACTGGGCCGAATGTCAACCAGGCCAGGAATATCGAGCCAAGGGCGAAGCAAGTCAGTTAACTCCTGTTTCCTTCCCTCAGCAGTTGTGCGATACACGCTGGGAGAGAGTGCTATGTTTACCAGAATAAACCAGTACTTTTGAAAAATAACCCTCATTAGTGATGAGCATGTCATGCTGCCTTTGGAAATGAAGCTTCTATGTCAGTTAAACCCACTATCCAAAAAATCAAAATACAACCATGTTTGAGTTTTCTTTGGGAAATGCAATTACCGGTAAATTTGTTTTATTTTTTGCAATGATCTGTGGTTGTCAGGTTTACTACAAGGAGCTTCTACAGTGAACATCATAGATGTTCATTTATTTAAAAGTTTTTTTTTTTTGTCTTTTTGCCTTATTTGGGCTGCACCCGTGGCATATGGGAGGGTCCCAGGCTAGGGGTCTAATGTGCCGGGCTTCACCACAGCCACAGCAACGCAGGATCTAAGCAGTGTCTGCAACCTTCACCACAGCTCACGGCAACGCCGGATCCTTAACCCACTGAGCAAGGCCAGGGATCGAACTCACAACCTCATGGTTTCTAGTCGGATTCATTAACCACTGAGCCATGACGGGAACTCCTGCACTGAACTTACAAATTTAAGGAATGCAGCTATCTTTATAATGTGAAGTTTTCCTTTTAAAGAAGGTAGACATCTCAAGAGTCCCTGCTGTGGCACAGTGGGTTAAGACTCCAACTGCAGCAGCTCTGGTTCGATCCCTGGCCCAGAGCAGTGGGTTAAAGGATCCAGTGTCGCCACAGGTGAGGCTCAGATTCAGACCCTGGCCTGGGAACTTCCATATGCTGTAGGTGTGTCCATTAAAAAAAAACAGAAAACAAAACCTCTCCATCTTAAGTTGTCTCTTTGGTAGCTGTGTTGTTGTAAAGTCCTATTAAATCCACTTCTGGGAATCTCTATTTTGTGTTACTTTTCCTCCAATTTATTTTAAAAAAATGTTTGCTGTTAGTAAGAAAGGTAATTGATTTTTAAAATTTTTCTGATAATCCGTCAGCTTACTGGAAACTCATTTCTAACTTAGTTCATTAGATCTGAAGAAATAAAATTAATTTTCACCTCCACTCAGCATATAGAAAGTCCGCTCTCCCGTGGGTTACCCTGATGTCGCTGCCTTTATCGCTCCTTATTGCCTTCAGTCTCTAACACCCTGATCATGTTCCCCTTTCTGGAGGATGCTGACAACTGGATGCGGCAATGTCCAGGTGGATGGCATCCAATGACGTGCCATTAACTCCAGTGACCTTTATTTTCACTTGACATAAATCCCCGCCAATGCCTGGCTTTTATCGTTGCTCAGATCACTGCATCCAGAAATCCTCTGTCGGAGTGACATCTCTAACCTCCCACAGACAGCCTGTCATCTTCTCCCAAGTCCCACCACCTGTGCTTTTGGCCTCAGAGGCAGATACAGTCCTCGATATTTCCATGTCCTTCTAATCTTCTCACTCCTTTCTGGACCTTTTTTTTTTTTAGGTTCACACCCACGGCATATGGAAGTTCCCAGGCCAGGAGTCAAATCGGAGCTACAGCTGCCAGCCACAGCCACAGCCACAGCTAATACGGAATCCAAGCTGCATCTGCAGTCTACACCACAGCTCACAGCAACACTGGATCCTTAACCCACCAAGAAAGGCCAGGGATCAAACCCGCATCCTCATGGATACTAGTCGGGTTCGTCACCACTGAGCCACAAAGGGAACTCCCTGGACTTATTTGTTAAAGCAGCTCTGACCCTACATGTGACTGATGATCGCCTTGAGTTTCCAATTATGTTCATTCTTCAGCACAGCCATTCAGCTCTAAGTGAGCCTTTTTCATTTCTGGTCCCTGGATTCTGAGCATGGTCAAAAGGGGAAAAATTAGCCTTTATGGTGGACTGGCACCTTTGCTGTTGGCTGGGCCCTCAGCATTCCTTGGACATGGTCCTCACCTATTCCCTCAACTTGCATTCCACGCTCGGTGCTGTCAAGCTGCTAACCAAACAAAACTCATCCCTTTGGAGAAAAGGGGTCCCAGCATGACTTAGCAGAGACAACTGACAACTGCAGAATTCAGACAAGCCCTGGCCTACAATCACCTACGCCTACATCTACTGCACCGTACATTCCTCTAGTTTCAGAAGACAAGGTCTCTCTTTTGTTGATGTTCAAGTCCACCTTCCGATGCCTCTAGTCTTGTTCTACCAGCTGCTCCATCTTGGTGCCACATCTTCACTGCTTCTCTCTTTCTCCTAGTTTATGTACAGGCTCACAAAACTCTTTCATCTAAAAACCAAAACCTTCCCTAGACCTCACTTACTCGAGTTACCTTCCTCTCTTTCCTTCACTTCTCACTCAGCCAAGGCTCTCAGAGCCAGTCTATCCATGCTGGGTGTGTTCTCGCATTTCTCATTAACCGGGTCCACTACAGTCTGGTTTCCATTCCCAGGACCCCACTAAAATTACTCTGGCAAAGTTCACCAGTGATCTCTCCAGGGCGTTCTCTAAATGCTGCTATTGGTAGCACCTGCCATTGTTGACTATCTTTTGAGATTCTCCTTCTGTTTGCTTTTTTTTTTTTCATGTTTCTATTTCATTTTGTTTGCTGAATTTTGCTTTTGTTTTATTTTCTGCTGTGCTATTTATTCTCCATCACTTCTGTAGTCTATTCTTTCGACCTTCATCCCCACATAGGATTATTCCTAGATTCTCTTGTTGGTCCTTTGCTTTTCTCTCCATTGGAAAATTCCATCCAGTCTCAAAATTTTAACTACTACCTGTATGCTAACACTCCCCACATCAATCTCCCAGCTCTGACCTTCTGGAGTGTTTTCTAACATCAATAACCAGTTCTCTGATTCTCAGCACACCAAAGGGGGGGGCGGTATCCAACAATTCAATCACATTCTGGCACTAATTACCCAAAGGTGGAGTCAACCCCCCAGGTTAAGGGCTTAGTTCCACAAGACCACCTCCATTTCAGCTGAAAGTCCCAGGCCAACTGGATATAAATCAGGAGTTCACATGAATCCGCTCCCCCATCAGGTTTGATACTTTGCTAGAATGGCTCACAGAAGTCAGGGAAATGCTTAACTTATGTTTTCTCCTATATTATAAAAGGCATAACTCAAAAACAGCCAGATGGAAGGGTTGCATGGGGCAAGGTATGGAGGCCAGTGGAGCTCCATGGCCTCTCTGGGTGCACTGCGCTCCCAGCACCTTAGGGTGTTCACCAATCTGGAAGCTTGTGCAATCTTGTTCAAGAGTTACAGTGCTTAATCTCCAGGTGCCCCCTCCTCCCAGGAGGTTAGGGATGAAAGTTCCCAACCTTCCATCAATCAAACTTTACAGTGATCAGCCCCATCCTGAGGCTTTCTAGGGACTCTACCCTAAATCCTCTCATTTGCATAAACTCAGGTGTGATCAAAAGAGGTCATTATGCATAACAGGAGACTCTCCTTCCTTTATCATTCAGGAAATTCCAATTCCAGGAACTCAGAACAAAGGCCAAATAGATTTCTTATTACTGCACAGGCCTCCATCCTAATTTCAATTTTTTTTTTGGCCATGCTTATGGCATGTGGATGTTCTTGGGGCAGCGAATGAACCCACGCCACAGTGGCGACCTGAGCCACAGCGGTGACAATACCCAATTCTCAACCCCTAGGTCACCAGGAACTCCCCAATCTCAACTTTTATAAAAAGAGAAACCATCATTTTAATACCCCAGATCTCCTTTTCCTGCTATGTTCCATGGCTTAATGAATGGAACATAGAGAAGTTCTACCTTCCTCCAACTGTCAATCCAACCCATCACCTGGTTCTTCCAATTCTTTTCCCCAGTACATTTATCAAACATATCTTTCCATTTTTCCTACTACAACAATCTTATCTGGATTGTTGCACAGCCAGCTAATCCCTGCTGCTTAGTCTGTGCGCCATCAAATCTACCTTAAACCTTGCTACTTGGGTCATTTCTAAAAAACTCAAATCTGACTTTATCACACCCCCTGGTAAACTTCAGGGGCTCCCTGTATCTTACAGGTAAGTCCAAGCTCCTTCTCATGGCATAAAATGTTGTCCTCTTTGACCTTCCTCCAATTTACTGCTCCTCCCTCAAATATTACCACTCAATGTACATTTTTTGGCCATGCCCATGGCAAGGATCCTGGGCCAAGGATCAAACCTATGTCACAGCAGCAACCTGTGGATCCAGGTAACAATGTTGGATCCTTAACCCGCTGTGCCACAAGGGAAAACCTCAATATATATTTTTATGTTTCAGTAATTAGTTCTCCATAATTACCAGGCTGTTTCATATCACTGTGTCTTCACTTGGGCTATTCTTTCTGGTTAAAATGATCTCTCTCTTTCACTCTTCAGCTAATTCCAATTCTCCTTCAAAATTTAAGAATCATCATTTCCTCTAAGAAACATCTTTTACTCAGTCCCTACAATGGGCTGGTTTTTTTCCTCCACCGCTCTCTTAAAATGTCTTAAAATAAATATTATTTAGCACATTAGATGGAAATTCATATTTAATGTCCTGATAAGATATTGCTCAAGTTACAGTGAAATCTGCTGCTGATGTCTTGAGGGCAAGGTCCCCCCTGAATACATCCTAATATCCTTGTAACATACTATAGAGCCTCAAAAAATGTGTTAAATTCCAACTGCTGATGTAAATGAAAATATCTTCAAGAATATAAAGTGCTTTACAAATGCTATACTATTAAGTTGAAGGTGTAACTTAGAATGCCCAACTTCATTTCTGTGGAAAAGGTTTTTTAACTTTATTTATAAGGTTGTTATTTTTTCTATGATGGTGGATTTACAAAGTTCTGTTGATTTCTGCTGTAGGTTTTTTAACTTTAAATTGTATTCTGTATTCAAGAGCAACATATCATTTCAGACCTGAAGTATACCAGAGAAACCTGCAATGCTACTGAAACTCGGTATTGATACTGAGTTTGTTCCCCATTTTAAGTTTTCCACTGTTCCTTGATTAGACCTTTCTACTATGAGTTGTCCTGAAGGCATTGTGGCAGGTCACCTGCAGCCAGAGGGCAGACCAGGGTTGTCCCAATGCAACTATGATATGCTGATATGTATCTAGAAATTCGTAAGAGACTAGATGATGTATGTTCCAGCGGGCAGTCCTGCCTTAACCAGGTACAAGTTTACCAAAGGGAAGAAGTAAAAGACAAAAAATACATAAAAGAGGCCAAACCAAGTAAGAAAGCAGGGATTCTATTCACATTCAAAACGCTTCCCTCAGTTTGTTCGGCCTGAGAGAATCCTTTACACAAAGGCTACAGAAGAGTGCAGAGAAGTAGGGCAGTTTCTTCAAAGCCTCATACTCTTCAGGTTGGAAGGGCTCTGAAAAATCAGGTCATTCAGCCCCTCTAGCTCTTTCCAGAGGAGGAAACTGAAGCCCAGAGACTGGCTTCCCTCAAGGTTCACAGAGTCAGTGCTGGAGCCCAAACCAGAAGCGATGCAGAGAGAAACAAGCAAGGAGAATTCTCAGCCGGAGTCCCCGAGTCCCGTGTTCTGTCCTCCCGCTCCAACCAGTCAACCAGTCTAGCCACAGCAGACCCGAAAGTACTCAGCAAAAACATAAATTTTAACGTTCAAGTAGCCTATGCTTGTTCTTCCCTCGCCTGAAATAACTTTTCCCTCCAGCTGAGGCCAAAGTCTTTTTTTTTACCCACCAATCTCACAGGAGATATCTCCTCTCATCTAACCTAAAAAAACCAAGCGTACTGCTTACATCTCTGTTCCTTTCAGTACTTGATAAGTATTGTGTAATCTTTATAACACATTTGTGTGTGTGTGTGTGTGTGTGTGTGTGTCCCTTCTTCTCTGAAGACCAGGAGCTTCCAAAGGGCATCACCCACATCTCATTCAGGCCCGCATTCCGAACACAGAGTAAGCAGTGAAGAAATGCTTGCTAGAGCTCCCGTCATGGCTCAGTGGTTAACGAATCCGACTAGGATCCATGAGGTTGCGGGTTCGATCCCTGGCCTTGCTCAGTGGGTTAAGGATCCGGCGTTGCCGTGAGCTGTGGTGTAGGTTGCAGACAAGGCTCGGATCCCGCGTTGCTGTGGCTGTGGCGAAGGCCGGCAGCTACAGCTCCTGTTAGACCCCTAGCCTGGGAACCTCCAGATGCCGTGGGTCCGGCCCTAGATATGGCAAAAAGACAAAATAAATAAATAAAAGAAATGCTTGCTGAATTACACTGGATTAGAGGAAAGTGGAGATAGGTCACACAGAAGTTACCAAAACAACACCGGCTTAAAATCAGATCTGAGATATTCTAAGCTAATGAATGCATTCCAATCCAAAATCAAGGAAAGGGAATAGGAAAATATGTTTGTATTTAAGTAGGCTCCAGGACTGACCAGGTAGGAGATCAATCAGCTCGTGGATATTAATTAGCCGGTTTCATTTAGAATGGGGAAAAAAAAATGGAAAAAAGGGAAAACCTCATTAGCGTCATAGCTGACTGACTGCTATCATATGGCAAAGTCAGGAGTAGCGCCTCGCACACAGTGGAAAGTTCGCTGGTATAAAATGAGGACATGGAGGGGGACCTTTTGTAATCTGTGTACAAATTCCCACAGTGAAGGGAGTCCAAGACGATTGTGACAGCTGAACCTTCACTCACTTCACTGTCTAAACTCATGGAAACTTTTTTCAGGAGCTATTTTCCACAAGGCACAATGGGTATTCTTCAAGAAAAGTCATCACCTGGATAAGCAATGAAGTCCTACTTATAGCACAGGGAACTATATCCAGTCTCTTCTGATAGAACACGATGGAAGATGGTATGAGAAAAAGAATACATATACTATATATATATATATAACTGGGTCACGATGCTGTACAGCAGAATTTGACCCAATACTATAAATCAACTATACTTTACTTTTAAAAATTAAAAAAAATTTAAAAATCATCACCTGTTACATTTGCATCCTCAAATGTCGAAGTGTTTTTTTTAATGCCTATAATAATGTCCAACACCTACTTGGGTATATTATTAACCCTGAAAAATTATTTTAGGACAGAATAGTAACCATAACATTTTACTGTTTTCCTAATGAGGTTACAAACAGCCTGAAATTAGAAGACTGGAAATTGGTAGGTAATATTATCAGAAACTCAGCCTTTTATAGTCTTTTATATTTTATAGTCAAGCCTTGTTTTCAGATCAAAAATGATCCTACCGACAGAATGGTTTAAAGATATTTAGACTATTCTTATCCACCTTATTCGCCGAATTTGCTTCAGATTGTTTCCAAAAACCGAATTCATTCTCAGAGAAAGAGGATTTGCCAACCTTATGACTATTCAAAGAATGAGCTTCAGGCACTCAAAGTAACTCCACCAGAAGAATTTCAAAAAGATTTTGTTTAACTGCACCATTTTTGAAAAAGTTCTTGGGTTCCTTTGGTGACTGCTTTAAAAAAAACTCACGTCTTTAAAATAAATTGGTCACATTATAGACACTCTGTACTCGGGCAAAAGAAGAACCCAACTACAGTTTTTAAAAATTAGAATCTAGAAACGACTGCCGTGCAAATCACAATATAAAGCTCTCATTGAAACAATCAAGTTCCCTAAGGTTGGGTCTCAGCACAGATGAATCCAGAGAGGCACCTGTGTCTGACAGTACACAGAAAAAGCACCAGGGCCCAATGACAGCTAAAGGCGCTCTCTCTACCCTGTCCTCTAAAGAATATTAGAAATCTTTTCAACGTTAGAACTATAGAAAGGAAGTGAGTCTTAGTTTTACAGTCGAGAAGGCAGACCTATTAAAGTTAAGAGATCTATGCAGGGATGCTGAGGCACCTAATGGGAGCCACTTTGCCTTCTGCATCTTTGTTCTTCTGAAATCTAGTGAAGCTGTACAATGAATGATTGTAGGAGCCTGGCTCAGATTAGTCTGCCTGCATTTGAATTTCTGCTCCAACTTCAACAGCTGTTATGAACTTGGGCAAGTCACCGTGTTTCTGTCATGCATAAAAATGTGACGATAATTGTACCTACTCATTATATTTATATATGTCAACGTACTTGGAACAATGTATAGCTTGGGGCAATGATATTAACTCATCTCATCTAAATATATCAACTGATATCTTTTCTGAGGCCACTGGTTTGGTCTATTTTCTCACATACACCAGATATTGAATATATCTTCCGGAGCTATCTTGTTTTTTCAAAAGATCAAATCTCAAAACAGAATAGTCTTATGGGCAAAGGCCTTATCTTCTTCACCTGGGTGGCTGCCATGACACTCAGCCTGGTGCCCCGCACATGCAGCTACTCAGTAAATGTCAGGTGACAACAGGAGCAAAGCCCCCTGGTCCTTAACCAGCTGTTCAGTACTGCTTTTCTCCTGGCCATCAGCCACGTGTGAGTCTCTCATCGCTGGTTCTGATGACAAGTGTGACACTTTGTGATTTTAGAATTTGAGC
>PVHT020004020.1:43815383-43837263 GCA_004024745.2 Catagonus wagneri | reverse complement strand
GAAAAAAAAAAAAAAAAAAAAAAAATTCCACTGCTACTGATAGAAAATTTGATTAAGAGTAGAATTTCCCCTGCGAGAGTCAAACTGAAAGCCAGCTATAAGCATATTATAGATCTTAATTGAGGAGATAGGGGTCTTGACTTCCCCAGCTCACCAACAGATGGTTACTGAAAGTGATAATACGCTGAGAAATTCAGTGTGAAAAAGTGTGATTGGAGTGGAACAGCTAGTGTGGGAAATTAACAAAGGTACCCTGGACTAGTAAGTTAATACATATTAACAACTTCAAGAAGTACTTTGTGCATATTATACGTTACATAAACACTAACTGTTCATTAACTAGTAGTAAGAGAAGCAGCTACTTTTTTTGGGTTGACCACATACAGACAAAGTGGGGACTGGTTAAAAAAAAGTGTGGCCAGTGATAAGGAGAGGCTTTAAAAGAACAGAAGCTTGAGTTGATTCGTAGAAGTCTATTAAGTGAAAGATGAGAGGGCACGGCTTGAGCAATGTAATAGAGCTGAGAAGGGAAGAATGAGTGAACTTTAGGTAGTACTACACTTGGCACATGTGTTCCTTATTCTTTTGCATTATCACCTCTGAATCACAGGGCTGCTGGTGTGTTTGTTTGTCTATAGATGCTGTGCAAGCTGCCTAGTATTAGGAAACGAGGTTGAAATGGTCCAGGTGTGTCTAGGTCATTAAAGATCTTAAAGTCTTGGCAGAGGAGGCTGTTGTTTGGAGGAGGTCACGGAGGCTATCATAGATTTTGGAGTATAAGAGTATGGATAAAGATTCAAGTTCAGGATCCAGAGTTAGGAATTCTAGACTTGAATTTGGGCTGTTCTCTTACTGACTGTGTCTCTGCCTGCCTAGTTACTTCTCAGAGTTTCAACGTTTTTATTTGTATAATGGAGAAAACGATGCTCTGGACCTTATTCAGTATAGGAATGGATGCAGGGTGTTAAGTACACACTGCCTGTCACAAAGCAAGCACTCTCTACAAATGGTAGGTTTATTAATTAAGAGGCTAAGGTCCCAGGTGATGAGGTCTATGTGGGTCAAGTTTCAGATGCAAGGAAGTAGGAGGAGCAAGTCATTCTAACACTCTTGAAGGGCTGAAGTTGGACACCCACACTTCACCAACTTTGGGCTTAGTGATAAATAATCTAAAATATGAAGTTCAAAGCACAGAAGTGAGACTAGGTTTCCAAGATTTAAAAATTTTGCCACTCAACATGTTTTCAAATACGGAGTTATTTCACCAATGTATCACTGTGATAACGTACCTACCTCTGTCTTAAAAGTACTTTTATTCTGTTACCCAACCAAGAGTTTAGGAGCTCAGAAAAAAAGTGCCTAAAATCTTAGACTGAACCAGAAGTGACTTCAGCAGACCTAGGAATTACCGCTTTGCACGGAAAAACAAACACAAAACCAATAATCCAGAGACTGCTAAATGGATAAACATCCCTAGTGTGGAGAAGTTTCAGTTATAGGCCAAACTTTGTATAATATTTTGTTCGTGTTTTGCATGTGGCACTGGCCACCAATGTCCCTTGTATTACAGTATTATACTTAAGTGCCTCCACCCTCAATCCTACTCAGAGTTACAGAAGGACAAATACCTAATCACTTTCATTCTCGTATTCCCCACCATTATGAATAAATTGTGGGGATTCCAATATTTGTTGAACTGAAATGAATTTGTGAAACTGGCCTTTCCCAATGAAGGGCTGTAGAGAGCCTTAAATTTCAACGTGGTTATGCTCATCTCATACATAATTATTTTCTCAGTATCTAGCGATTTTAACTTTAGCAGAGTAAGTTTCCACACTACAGCAGATTTTCAAGCAGTCCAAGTGATCTCTTTAACTCAGTACCCAAGACTACTGGGAATGTGGAGATTTAAAACCTAGTAGCTGTTGGATGGAATTCAATAATTCTGTTTTGTGTAGCTAGAACTAAATACTGCTTTTGAATGAGTTCTGAACTAGGAGTGTAAAGTCCCGGGTCACTTACTACTCCTGTCACCTCTAACATCTATGAAATGGTGACAAGACTTGTGACAATACCTCTTCTTCAGGGAAGTAAAGTTTGTAAAAGAATAATGATGTGCAAAGGAAATACACGTCATTTGCTGGTTCACCTTTTCCTTGGGTTTGGATTATTAGTATAAAGTAAGAATTTTATTTTTGGGTGAGAAAACAAGAACATTTTGTGACAGTTCTGCCTAGAGCACTTTTTCTCAATCACCTATCAGTAAAGAAGAAAGAACATCAGCTTAAGCTGACAATGCTGGGGGGGGGCGGGGGAGGGGGAAGGAAAGAGTAGCCAAGGAGAGCAGGCACTGGAAAAGAATATGACCCAAGTCTTTGAAGGCAGAAATCAAAGCAGCTAATAAAAGCTATTCTTTTTCCAAAACGTCAGCCCAAACTTCGATAAATGGATGGACTATGCTTTAATAAACACAGGTCTTTATGTGGAACCAGGCTGCGCTTCTAAAAATGATTAAATGCTGCAATAATGAATGATGATGTAATCTTTACTATTAAAAACGTCACCTGTTTATATTAGTATCCATGAAGCCTTTTAGATACCCAACAGCTTGGTGCCATAAAAATTAAAATTGGTCTTATTTAGAGATTTATCTTAATCTCAATGTTATAGTGATATAGAAAATAAGCAAATATTTAAAGATTCTTTTCCTTTTTTCTCAAAGACGAGTTGGGGAATAACAATCAAGTAAATAACCATATTTCTTGATTAAAAAAGCAAAGTACTAAGACAAATAAGTTTCATTACAAATATCTGTGATCAAATATTTGAGTTTTCAGTTTCTTAAACCAGAGGAGTTTATAAGTCAAAGAATGAGCAAATCCAATTACGCACGCGGATCCTTTAAGAGGATAATCACAAAACAGTATTTGATGGGTTTTATTTCATTATATATTCATTATGCTTCCCAACCCAACACCTACACCCCCTCTCTCTAAAAAGAAAGAAAAGAGTACAAGTTTGTCTTAAGTCCCAACAAAAGCAGGCGGCCTTTAAGGGGCAAAATAACGCGTTTTTCATGTTTTCCACCACTCTTCCCTCTCTCTAGAGGGGGAAAAAGTGAAAGGGGTGGGGGGAAAGCACCGCCAAGCTCTGAAACGACCGAAAAATACGCATCATTACGAAGCTGGTGACCAGATGACATCGACGGGGCAACTGCATCTTCATACACGTCACGAAGAAGACAACGAAAATAAATGCTGAGAGTTCTTGTTCCTGACCCGGCTTGGAGATGTGAATGGCCTCTCCAGACCTCCCTGGAGAATTATAAAACAACACCCGTGCTCTCGGCTCAAAGAATTCCCGTCCCCACCGGACTGCAAGCTGCCAAGCATTCCTGAAACGCCGCGGTGCCTTTTCTCTACTTCGAAAACGAGGGGTTAAAAAAAAAAAAGAGAGAGAGAGACCGGGCACCACATGGAAGAGTTTAAGGCACAGGGCTGCCCATGCTAAAGTTCCAGAAACCCGTTTCCACTCCCAACTCATCGCTGGCGGAAAAGTTTGGGCAGCGCGCGTTCTACCGCCTCGGATGGGATCCAGCGCAGGATACTCACTGGGCTGAGCCAACTCTGCTCTCCCGCTTCCCGAGCACTTTGGCAGGCTTGGCGTCGTCCACATCTTGCTGTAGTTCAGTCATCAGGGCCGCGTCTGGAGGCCCCCGTCTCAAGGTCCCCTCCTCCTCCCGCTCCCCGGCTCCCACCGTCCGGGGCGCAGGCCCAGCGAGCCCAGCGCGCCCTCCCTTCGCCCGGGGCCGCCTGGCGCATCCGGGCCGCCCGCGCCGGGGGCCGCCAACCTGGACAAGTTCGAGCCGGCGCGATTGGTCCGAGCGAGGGGGGCCGAGCCGGGAGGGGAGGGAAGGGGAGGGTCGAAGGGAAGTGACAGCCTCTTTCCCCAACCCAGGAGGCAGAGGCCGAGAAAGAGGAAACCTGTTGAACTAGTCCTTCTGGGAGAGGAAGCTAATTGGCCCAGCAGGTGAAACATTTGCCTAACCCGGCGCCGCGTACCAGCCTCCCGGTCAGTCTGGCTTCCCGCCTCCCCCCGACCCGGACTTTTAAGGGATTTGAAAAATGGGCAACCACAGCTGTAGATACAGGCAACGACACCATTGAGAGGCACTGTGTGGGCTGGCCTGTGTGCCCCAGCCTAAATTATTCAGACAGGATACAGCCTCCTAGAGGACTGCCTGTCAGGACTTAAACAATAGGTCGGTTCAGTAACAAAGGTAAAAGGAGGCAGAGGTGAAGGAGGAGCATCCATCAAAACCAAACCAGCAACTTATTTACTACGGGCCCAAGCAATGAAAACAAATGCCTCTTCCTCCCGCCTCGCTGGCTCTGGCTGAAGTTTCGTATTAGAAGCATCCCTGTATTCATTTAAGGAACTCTGAGAGCTACCATGCTCCAGGCATTATTCTGAACATCCTCCTATTATAGTGGGAGAGGAGGAAAAAATTTCTACTGCCCTTCTGGGTTCTTCTGGCTGGTCTAAGAATTAAATTGACGTGAGACAGATTAGCAGGAGAAAATCAAATTTAATTACCGGAGTACAGGGGGCTGCCTAAGAATATAAGACCCAAGGACAAGTCAGGCAATTGAGGCTTATATGCCACCTGAGAGAAGAAGGGGACAGGGATTTGGGGCTTAAAAGTGCCCACTGAAAACAACTGCACAACCTAAAAGTTGAGAATTACTTTTTTTCCCTTTCTTCCTTTTCTTTCGGCCACCCCTGTGGTATATGGAAATTCCTGGGCCAAGAGTCAAATCAGAGCTGCAGCTGCTACCTATACCACAGCCACGGCAACACCGGATCTGAGTCATATCTGCGATGCTGAATCCTTAACCCACTGAGTGAGAACATGCATTCTCATAGAGAAAACATCAGGTCCCTAACCTGCTGAGCCACAACGGGAACTTTGAGAATTATGTTTCATTCAGAGGATCTACTGAGGACTTAAGCCTGAAAGATAGCTTCTCAGAGAGCTCTGAGGGACTGCTCTTAAGAGAAAAGGAAGGAGCCAGAATATATAGGAATTTTTGCAGCAAAAACCAGGTAGTCACAAGAAAGAAAAAACAGACACCTCAAGTTTTCTCTGTATGGGAAGATGCACGAGTCTGGGCTTATTGAAATCATTCCTTTGATATGCATCTCAGCTAACCAGGCCAGTATCCTGCTTTTTTCCATCCTGAATCCCCTCAGGGTACACAAACGGGGGGGGGGGGGGTGCTGCAGTAGCTGATGGCTGCTTTGTTTACTGTTTTGGCAGGCAACAGCCTTATCCACGAAAGAGATTGAAAGCATTTCACAGCCTTACCCACAAAACAGAATGAAAGCAATTCACAGAAATCATAGAATGAAAAAAAAGAGCAAATGTTGCGTTTAAAAAAAAAAGTTTCACCTCAGGCCTGTCAGAATGGCCATCATTAGCAAGTCAACAAATAACAAATGCTGGAGGGGGCCTGAAGAAAAGGGAACCCTCCTACACCATTGGTGGGAATGTAAACTGGTACAACCACTATGGAAAACAATACAGAGGGACCTCAGAAAACTAAATATAGAACTACCATATGACCCAGGAATCCCACTCTTGGGCATATATCAGGACAAAACTTTCCTTGAAAAAACTACATGCATCCATACGTTCATTGCAGCACTATTCACAATAGCCAAGACGTGGAAACAACCTAAATGTCCATCAACAGATGAATGGATTAAGAAGACGTGACATAGAGAATGGAATGCTACTCAGCCATAAAAAGAACAAAATAATGCCATTTGCAGCAACATGGATGGAACTAGAGACTCTCATACTAAGTGAAGTAAGTCAGAAAGACAAATACCATGTGGTATCACTTATATCTGGAATTTAATACACGGTACAAATGAACCTTTCCACAGAAAAGAAACTCATGGGCTTGGAGAACAGACTTGTGGTTGCCAAGAAGGGGGTGGGGGGAATGGGATGGATTGGGTGTCTGGGGATAATATATTCAAACTGTTGCATTTGGAGTGGATAAGCAATGAGGTCTTGCTGTATAGCACAGGGAACTATATATCCAGTCACTTGAGATGGAACATGATGGAGGATAATGTGAGAAAAAGAATATAAATGTACACATATGTATGAATGGGTCACTTTGCTGTAAAGTAGAAATTGACAGAACACTGCGAATCAACTATAATGGAAACAATAAATATCATTTAAAAAAAGTTTGCTGGGCCATACAGAAACAATGGGACACAGAATGGAATTTTAACAGATTTTGCTAGGTTCCTCCTTATGTACTCACCTAGTTCATATTATACTGTAGTTATCTACAGTGATAGCTCCCTTATAAGTGTTTTAAAATACTAGTCTTAGATAGTTAGGGTGCATATCAAAGGAATAATTTCAATAAGATCAGACTCTTGCATTTTCCCATACGTAGGAAAGTGCTTCCAAACATAGAGAAATTAAATTCTAATTTGAAATGTCTAGTTTTCTCTAATTAACAGTAAGCTTTTGATGTTCTGTTTTTTTTCTTATTTTGCAAAAACTCCTATATATACTGCCTCCTCACTTATCTCTTTGGAACAGTCTGTCAGAGCTATCTGCGAGATTGTCTCCTGGGCTTAAGTCCTCAGTATGTCTGCCAAATAAAACATAATGCTCAACTTTTAGGTTGTGCTTTTTTTTTTTCTGTTGACTGTGTGTGTGTGTGTGTGTGTGTGTGTGTGTGCACGCATAAGAGAAAATGCCTACCCTTCTAAACAACTTCAAACATTCTGGAGATGCAAGTCCTTTGTAAAATATTCTTATTCCCTCTCCATTTACTACCTTTTGTTTTAAGCTGACAGAACAAAAGCATCTTTTTGTAAACTGCTTGCCCCAAAACTGACTCTCATGATCCTCGAAAAATAAGTAAAAGAAAAAAGTTTATGGTAATTCCATTTGAGTTGACTTGGGTCACTTTCTCTCACTCTATCTCCCTTTTTTGTTTTCTTCTTTTCTTTTTCTTTCCCTTTTTTTTTTTTAAGGGCCACACCTGCAGTCTATTGGAGTTCCCAGGCTAGGGGTCTAATTGGAGCTACCACTCCCAGCCTAGGCCACAGCCACAGCAATGCCAGATCCAAGCTGCAACTATGACCTACACCACAGCTCTGACAATGCCAGATCCTTAATCCACTGAGTGAGGCCAGGGATTGAAATACCACCACAAAGCTTTTTGGCTTAAGACAATAATACATGTTTTTTTCTTATGGTAGATTGATGGGGCTCAGCTAGATAGTTGTCACTTGAGGTGGTCTCTCATGCAGATGCAGTCAGATGGCACCCAGGGTTGGTTTAGAGTTATTTGAAGGCTTCAGTGAACTGGATGTGCACTGTAATGTCTGGTGCTTCAACTGAGTTGGCTGGGATAGCTGGGGACTAGCTGAGCATTTTAGTTTCTCTGCATGGCCCCTCACATGGGTAGCTTGGGCTTCCTTACAAAATGGCGGATGTTGTATAGTTGAACTTTTTACTTGGTGATTGGTTTCCTCCCACACATGTGTTCCACAATACCAAGATGGAACCTGCAAGGCTTCATATGAGATAGTCTAGGATGTTAGGCATCTTAAACCCTGATGCGTTCTGTTGCTCGAAGGTGAATGCCAGGGCCAGCATAGGTTTAAGGCAAGAGAACTACATAAAGTGTGAAGACCAGAAGTTTGATCACTAGGGGCCACTTTTGGAGACCAGCTACCATAGTGCAGATAAGAGATTAGGTCTTCTGACTACAGATACTTTGTCATCAGGCGTGTGAGTAAATGGTCATTTCCAACAGCACTGTTCTAAATGCGTGAAATACAGAAATCAACAAAACAGACACAGTCCATACTGTTGTGGGCTCTTACATTCTAGGGGGAGAGACTGAAGATAAAAAAGTGACACATAAATAACACAGTTTCAACAGATAATAGATGTGAAGGAAATAAAATAGAGCTTCAAGGAGAGTGAGAGAGGCCTGTTTTACCTAGGATAATCAGGTAAACCTCTTTGACCAGTGACATCTCAGCTGAGACTTCAAAGTGAGGGAAGGAGGAAGCCCTGTGATGTCTGGGAGCAAAGCTTGCCAGCCAGAGGGCCTGTGAGGGCCACCACGCAGGACTGAGCATGGTATATTCTGGGATCAGCAAGAAGGCCACTGTTCTACACTATGCCTGGAGTATCAGGAGGGAAGAGAAGGTTGGTGGGCGATGGTCTCATGGAGACATTATCATCTCTGCCCATTTGTTCATTACCTCTCTTCTCCTACAGGAATGGAGTCTTCTCAAAAATAAAGGACTCGTCCGCTGTGTTAGCCACAGTATCCACAGTGCCTAGTTCATGTTGATGCTCAATATATATGTGCTCGAGGAATGAATGAATGAATGCATGAATCGGTGATGGCTTCCAAGAGATGGTTCTCAACCATACCCAGCTAGCTGATCTGAGATGTTAATGTTGAATAATACTGGTCATTTTTTTTCAATGTGCGGGTGGAAAAAAAGAGGGCATGAAAAAGAAATAGAACTTAGATCCCTTGTGAAAGCTCCCCTTGTCCAATTTAGAAAGGAAAACCTTTGGCCCATGGTACTTCTCACTTGTCCGCTAGTTGAGTGCAAGGGCTTCAAATAGGTCACAGAAGTCCCATGACTCCCAGATGGCTTAGCTCCGCAGCAAGTCCACGAATTACTGTTTATAACCCACAGGCTACAATTTAAAGTTACAGAATCGCTCATGTTTTCTTAGAGAAATATTCACACGGCTACTTCCTTTCTTTGTGTTGGGAACTAAGGACCATGTAATCCATGAGGACTAGCCTTTCTCTTTCTCTGCTCCCTGGTTTGGCATGTTCTGTTTTCCTCCCTGGGAAACGTTTTGACAAGGCAGGCCCATGTGGCACAATCAGCACATTGTTTCAAAGCAGGTAATATTTAATTATTATTAAAGCATTACATTCTGCAAGATACAGTTTTTGCTTTTTTTTTTTTTAAGGGCCATACCGGCGGCATGTGGAGGTTCCCAGGCTAGGGGTCGAATCGGCGAATCAGAGCTACAGCAGCTGGCCTATGCCACAGCCATAGCAATGCCACATCCGAGCCGCGTCTGCGACCTACACTATACCTCACGGCAACACCTGATCGTTAACCCACTGAGCAAGGCCAGGGACCGAACCCACAACTTCACGGTTCCTAGTTGGATGCGTTAACCACTGTGCCACGATGGGAACTCCAAGTTAGTTTTTTCTTTATATCACCTATATTGCACACTTTTCATTGCTTTGTATTCTCTTTTTACATACTTTCATATTTTTGACAATTCTTATTAGTATTTGTTATCTTTTCTTCCAATCTGTTTTCTACGTAGCACTAAGTCATTTAAAAAATATCTAAAAGCATTATCTACTGCATAAGCTGACAAAGAAGGATCATGGGAGAAGGAAACACAAAAAAACACCTCTGGCCAATAAGAAAGTTTTTCTGTTTCTCTCAAGTAGCCACAGGTTCTCTTTGCTTTTCCTTTTGCGCTGAATTTTGCAAACAGACTCTACAGTTGAGGCAAATTGTGCAGTCTGTCTATCCCTCCTTTCCTTCCTTCCTTCCGATCAACACTTTTTTTTTTTGATGCCTTTTATGGGCCAGGCTCTATTCTTTCTAGGCGATGGAAATATAAAAATAAAGAAGCACCTGCTAGCTCGAAGTGAGTTTGCAGTCCCAATGGGAGAGTTCAGTACACAGATATTTACAAAACATACATACAGAGAAACTTAGTCAAAGCCATTTTGTCCATATATCATAACCAGACACTTGGACCAAGTAACATCATGATGTAAAATAGTGGGATGGGCAGGAGGTGGCCAGATGACGCTTCAAGTTCTTCTGTTCTGCGTCACACACAAGCCACCCACTCCTCCTACCCCCAGACATCCGCACAACTTGTTGAAAAGGCCTCAGGCTAGAAGTCAGGAGGACTGGGCTGTAGTCCAAGCACTGTGCTTTGTGCTGGAATGTGAATCTATTAATGGGAGATGGCATTGAAGCAACAGAAAGCTGGCCTCAAGGAAAGGACCCTAAACCTCACGGTTACAGCAGCATCGCTTTCTGCCTTACACAGACTAACTCTAAGAACAAGGGGGAAAACAAAACAAAAATCTTTTACGATGAAATGTTGTGCTTACCAACTGCAAGAATGACAATTTTAAATAAATGTCATGGGGTAATTATGGAAATCTATTCAGTTGGGGAGCTAAGTGCATAGACTTCCTTCCTTTAGGGCTTAGTACTTCTTTGCATTCATTTCTACTTTGAAAATCTACTGAGAACACAACGTTTCTCCCTGTGTGTTAAGATCACAGACTAATTAAAATCAGAATTTAATTTTTATTTTTAGTAGTAGTCAACAAAATGAAAAGTACACCCTCCATATCAAAAAAAAAAAATATAAGTTTTTCATTTTAAAGTGTGTAAGAATGCTTTTTTTGCTGGTTGTTGTTCTTTTTTCTGCTCACGTCCATGGCATGTGGAACTTGCCAAGCCAGGGACTGAACCCACCCCACAGACCTAGCTGCTGTAGTGACAATGCTGGATCCTTAATCCTCAAGTCACAAGGGAACTCCTGTAAGTTCTTTAATAACACACACTAGAGGAAGATTTGGACATTGGCGATGCTTGGTCCCATAGAATCCCAAGCCCTTAGATTTCAAGAAAATGTTGTATACATTTGTTGAAGACACTGCAAAGAAACAAGAGATGAGAGCCGGCGGGAAAGGTCTTGGTTCCTAGCTCTTCGGCTGTACACCACCCTACCCTCTGCCCCAGGTAGTCCCACTGTGTTTGCTTGGCTGCCCTTGGTGTCCGAGGGATTGTCAGTAAACTCCCCTTGTTTGAGCTAGCTGGGTTGATCTGGCAATAAAAAGCCCTGGGAGGGGCAGAGGAGGAGATGTAAAACAAGATTCTGACCGGTCTAAGAATCCCAATATGCATTGTACTATGTTGGATGAATGACTTAAGCCTCCTTAAGCCTCAATTTTCTCATCAGTGGGGAAATAAGTGGGAAAAAGCAGTAGCCTCTGTCATATAGGATCACTGGGGAATTTAAAGAGCAAATATATATTAAGGAATTAGTACACTATGCCAGGTACATGGTAAGCAGTCAATTCCTATAACATACTGATTCCCATCATTACATTGATACTGACCAGGATAATCTTTTAACAAATTGAGGATATTGTCCTCCCTTAATTCATCAGCCCTCAGTATTTAAAGACAGTGTGTGGAGTATTACATCACATGCTGGATGGATTTACAAAAGATATAGACATAGCTTCTGTTCCTGAGTGCTCAGCACCCTTTAGTCTGATATCCTTACATCAGAAGCTAAGGCTGTATCTTTATACTGATATGTTTAACTTGATAGAACTTAGCTAAAATCTCTCACATGTCCTTGGGCTTTCTCCCTCTCTCAGATGTCTTTACCACTGTAAAAGCTTTAGCTTAACTAGTAAAGGAATTACTAGTTTGGAATCAAGACTTAATGAACTTTTTTTTTTTTTGTCCTTTTGCCTTATCTAGCGCCGTACCCACGGCATGTGGAGGTTCCCAGGCTAGGGGTCTAACAGGAGCTGTAGCTGCTGGCCTTCGCCAGCAACAGCAACGCGGGATCCGAGCCGCATCTGCAACCTACACCACAGCTCACGGCAACACTGGATCCTTAACCCACTGAGCAAGGCCAGGGATAGAACCCGCAACCTCATGATTCCTAGTCGGATTTGTTAACCACTGAGCCACGATGGGAACTCCCTCAAGACTTAATGAACTCTTACGGATTGGAAGCTTATGATAACTAAGGTGAATGTGTGTCCTAGTTTGGGTCAGTCCTGGTTTAGGCCTGCGTTCTGGCATAATTACGATAGTGTCCCCTTTCGCTATCAAAAGGCTTCCTTATTTGGATAATTTATTGACATCCAATGTATACTACCGGCCAAAGTAAAACACCTTGTTAGCTCCATTGTTTAGGTGAGACATCTAACGAACCAACTCTTGGCTCTGACTGTCTTCTGCTCAGCAGGATACCCTTGGTCACTTATTGTACTCCCAACTTTTATTAAATGACCTGAAAGTTATCAGAACACCAGGGTGAAAATCAACACATGGAAGGATGTCAAATTACCTCAGCTACTTGAAAAACAGCTTAAAGCTCCTGCTCCATTGAAGGCAAAGCAGAGGCAGGCACAGAACTGACAGCTTCATGATCCAACCAAGAGTTTGGGTCTAAGTGACTCAACTGTTATTTCTTATCTTGGCTTTGCTAACCACAGGGCAGAATTTTTGCTTTGACCTAATGAAGTCACACTTATGTTGATATTGAAGTTGTAAATAATCTGGTTGAATTCTCCAGATGCTTTCTTTGATCATTTTGCTCTAGAAGAAAGAAGTGGTCATCTGACTCTTCGACAGTAAGAATTTGAAGGCTGCTACTTCTCTCGAGCCCTAGGCCACGGTTTTCAATTTACCACCTGGAGAGCTGATTCCTTGGAGCCTTGAGTATCTAAATAGTTACCAAACGGGCCATGTAAACTTTGTAAGGAAAAACTAGCACACACCTGAAAACAAAAAAATCAGGTTTAGAATTCTTTTACTTTTTCATTTACCATTTTCTATTTTTTTTTGGCTGTACCCACGTCATGTGGAAGTTCAAGTTTAAGGGCCCTGGAGATACAGAATCAGTCTCTATGAGAAAACCAAACAAACAAAAAGCCATGATAACCCTTTAGAATAGGGTGTGCTATGTAATAAGTGTCTCGTGAATATCAATGATTAGTTTTTGTTACTATGCTGCATTAATACTTCTTTCTTGATTTACAGTTACACGTGTATACCTCTGCAGTGAGAGGAAGATGGTGTCTTGCGCATCTTTGTAATTCTTCCCTCAGGGCCAAGATCGGTGTTTTACAATTTTAGACGCGGAACCAAGGCCTACTGGATCGATTTCATTTGCCTAATTAATGACTTTCCAAATTTTTCACATTTTCCAAATTCCCCCAGTTACCAACTCCATCAAGGGCAGAAGCCAGGCCTCCCCAACTTTTTTCTGCTACTCTCTGTGATCCCAGTTATTGATTTCCCAGCTGCCATTTAGCCTCAGGATTCCTTCTTGCTTTTAGAAATCTAAAAATACAGGGGTAGTTGCCTACGCCCGTGACGCAGTTCGGGAAATTCGTTATTTCTGTTCTGGTCCTTTAGGGGGTTAACATCAAGTGCAGACTGCCTTTCTGTCCTTGCTATTATTTGGTCGGTAGAGACGAGGCTAAATGTAATGAGCAAGTAATCCTAATATTGTTTTCTACCTATAGTTTCCCACTTCCACTGGCACTGTTTTTTCAACCTCCCCTTCCAGCCGCCAGGAGAAAAAGTCAAGGCCCTTAACCTTTTTTTTCCGCTTCCCTTCACATTCCGCTATCAAATACTGCCCACACAGACAGTATTTCCTTGGCTTGTGTCAAGACTGTGGAATACTGGGATTTCCTGACTTCAGGGAATATAGCTATTGTTTTTATGATTTCCACTCAGAAAATTTAACCTCGGCATTGCAGTAGCACGAGACTATTGTTTTCCAAAGTACGATAGATGAAATGTTGTGACAAGCTTTCCAAAAATGCGGACTACAGCGATCGGACATTAGCATTCCATCCTTGTTTGGAAAAGCTGTGGATTTTTTTTAAATGACAAATTCAGTTTTAAGATTCAAATATCGTTCAACATCTTAAGTTCTGGAAAAGTGATGCTGTTATTCTACTGCGAACTTCACACATTGTTCCTTTCTATATAGCCTCGTCCTTATTAGCAAAACCTGGGGGATGAATATATGTATTTAGAAAGTCTTTCTGAGTTTTATGAAGGTTTGGAGACTTTTAAGTTGTTCGATGTGAATCTTCTAGTATGTCAAACTCGCTATCAGGAAATAGAAGTCTGCTTTCACACGAGATAAAACTCATCATGCGAATGTTTGGATGTGTAAAATTATAAGCTAAATGGAATTTTATTGAAATAGTTCATTTTACTTTAAGATGGGTTTACTTTACCTATATTGCATGTTTTTTTCCTGTGTCTCTCCCCAGTGTCTAAACTGTGTGAGGGCTAGTTCACTATTTCTTGTTGAGCTCTCTATTCCTAGTACCTATGGTAGGTGCTCAGCAAATATTTCTTTTCCTTTTTTTTTTGCTTTTTAGGGCTGTACTCTCGGCATATGGAAGTTCCCAGGCTAAGGGTCAAATCAGCATTACAGCTGCCAGTCTACACCACAGGCATATCAATGCAGGATCCAAGCTGCATCTGCGACCTATACTATAGCTCACGGCAATGCCAGATCCCCAACCCAATGGGAGAGGCCAGGGATCGAACTCACATCCTCGTGGATACCAGCCTGATTCATTTCTGCTGTGCCGCAATGGAAATTCCCAGTAAATATTTCTTGAACAGTCAACAATGACTAGAAAAGGGAACCCTCTGATACTGTTGGTGGGAATGTAAACTGGTACAACCACTACGGAAAACAACACAGAGGGACCTCAGAAAACTAAATACAGAGCTACCATATGACCCAGCAACTCTACTCCTAGGCATCGATCTGGACAAAACTTTCATTGAAAAAGATACAAGCATCCCTATGTTCATTCCAGCACTATTCACAATAGCCAAGACATGGAAACAACCTAAATGTCCAACGACACATGAATGGATTAAGAAGATGTGGTATATCCACACAATGGAATACTACTCAGCCATAAAAAAGAACAAAATAACGCCATTTGCAGCAACATGGATGGAACTGGAGACTCTCATACTAAGTGAGGTAAGCCAAAAAGAGAAAGACAAATACCATATGATATCACCTACATGTGGAATCTAAAATATTACACAAATGAACCTATCTTCAGAACATAAACAAACTCATGGACATAGAGAACCACAGGGTAGGGGGAAGGAGTGGGGTTAGCAGGTGTAAACTATTGCATTTGGAGTAGATAAGCAATGAGGTCCTGCTGTATAGCACAGGGAACTGTATCTAGTCATTTGTGATGGAACATATGGAGGATAATGTGAGAAAAAGAATGTATAATATATATGTATGTATATGACTGGGTCACTTCACTGTATAGTAGAAATTGACAGAACAATGTAAATCTACTGTAATAGAAAAACTAAAAAAAAAAAATTACAGAGAACACCCAGTATAAAACTTGTTTATATGGTGATGGAACTTATCCTACAGCAGTGAACACCCCACTGAATTCAAGAATAGGTTTCCCTCCAGGTGGTGTCCTTCCTGGGGGACTGTCAGGCAAGGTGTCTAAAGAGAGGAGGACCCGGCTGTTAAGGGGTAAATACTGTCTTCTCTGGGGCTCCGGGTGAGGTGCTACCCTAAATCCTGGCTCTTTCCATTGAATTCCCCACTCAACTCTGAGGACTTGTAATTTCTACATGTGACCTTCTCCTTTTAGCCACACATCCTGTATAATTACTTTAGTCCTCTGAGGCAAATAGTGGAAAAAACCAACCAATCAACCAACCAATCTTTGGAACTAATTTTGAAGCCACTACAGCTCCACAGGCCTTGATCTACAAACCATGCAGACAGGAGTGTTCTGGAATTCAGAGATTTGGGGTTTTTCAGAAAGGTAATGTGACGCACAAGCTGCCTGTTACATAATATCCCCAGCTCGTAGGTCAACACAATAATATTTCTTCAGCTAAATGTGTGAACATTTCCACTAAGCGAGGTAAACAGATATTGTTGATAGCCTCACATCAATTCAGATATTGCAGGTAAAGTCATAAATGTTGTTCAGTTTCCAGAGCTCTTTCTTTCCCTTTTTTTTTTTTTTTTTGTCTTTTTGCCTTTTCTAGGGCTGCACTCACTGCATATGGAGGTTCCCAGACTAGGGGTCTAATAGGAGCTACAGCCACCGGCCTGCACCACAGCCACAGCCACGGGGCATTCAAGCTGTATCTGCAACCTACACTGCAGCTCACGGCAATGCCGGGTCCTTAACCCACTGAGCGAGGCCAGGGATTGAACCTGCAACCTCATGGTTCCTAGTTGGATTCACTAACCACTGAGCCACGACGGGAACTCACTCCAGAGCTCTTTCTATCTCAGAAGTGCTGGCAGGGGATTGTGGACCCGCAAGACTGATAGATTAAGTCTCAAAGAAGAGGTGGTCCCAGTCCCAGAATCCTGGACTGGTTTCTCCAGCAGCAGCAGAGAGCCAATGGGAGGCAGGAGAACCACTTCCTTTGAGAAGGTTGGCGGCACCTGGGGTGGTTCACCAGTGCCTCCAACTCAGCCAACCCTTGGGCTGGTTAGCCAGTTTGTTGTTAAATGGCCCATTGCTTATGAAGTCAGGCTTCCTGAGTTGGCTGAAAGAACCGTTAACACGTGAGAGAAGACTCCTCTCCACGTGGGGTGGGGGACAGGATGGCACAGCGTGGGCCAGGCCCCAGGGGGAAGTGGGGGGATGTTGGCAGCAGCCCCACAGACGCATGAAAAGGGTGGGACGCTACTGAAAGTGCCGGAGGACCGGGTGGGGTCTGAAACCCAACTCAGCTGGAATCCCCACCGAGGCTTTGGGTTGTCACAGAATCGTTACCCTCGGCTAAATATGCCCAACCAGTAGGTTTTGTTAGAATCTGAAAGTCTAGTGGTGAACCAGGAACTTTCCAGTTTGCTGTTGGCCCAAAGTCCTTATTATCTCACTTCTATGATTTACACACTTGTGCCATCTGCTTAGGGTTAGATTGTCCAACCTTGGCGGATGACGTGGGGTCATAGGGGTTACTTCAGGATTTAACTATCTGAGCTTCAACCAGCCACAAAGATAGCTGGACTATTTAGATATAGTCTACCCAAGACACATGGTTAGAAAACTATAGGAAGGCAAAGTATCACTGCTTCATTTAAGAGTAAACTTTCCTATAACACACCCCCTCTTGTTCTGGAAACTGAGTGAGTAGTAGACTTTCCTGCTGCTTGACTTTTCAGTCCCTGACGTTCTAATTCTAGCACTGATTAAAACCTAGTTTGCTGATAGATTTTTGGGAGGATTAGTCTTAGTAATTAAAAAAAAAGAAAGAAAGAAATGAACAGAGCTTTTGTTAATGCCGGTGTATTTTCCATGAGGGCATGTTTGTGAGTTCAGTGTTACCTGGAGCCACGCTGGGAGGGTCAGCAAACCTAACCTAACCTCCCGGAATTTCCCCAGAGCTTCTCTCCTCTGCCTCCTGTCAAGCTAGGCAAACTCTCAGGAGCCTTCTAGTGACAGCAGGTCATTTTTTCAAATCATCATGTGATCCAAGCCTAAGATCATAGTCGTTAAATTCAGATTAAGGTCAAGTCATCATATCTTAAAAATGTGCTGATTAGGTAATTAGAAAATGAACTGCAGTAATTAAAATGAATAGGCAAGAATACATTCTACTTAACCAGCTTTGCTCCTTAAGGAATTTAATTCTGAGACTAAACATTAACCATTCAAAAAAAAATTCTTCTCTTTAATATACACCAGCTTTGTGTTTCTTTCCTAGTTAGAAAACACTGTTATTGCATTCTTCCAAAGGAAAAGTATTGTCTAAACATGAAGCATATATAACTATTACAGGCACTGTGAACTAGAGCAAGAGGGTGATACTAAATACCTCACTTTAGGAAAATGGATTTGAGGCTCCCTCATTCATGTACTTAGGAGACCCACAGTTATTCAATGCCTCTTTTTTTTTTTTTTTTTTCTTTTTAGGGCCATCCCTGAGACATATGGAGGTTCCCAGGCTAGGGGTCGAATCGGAGCTACAATTGCCAGCCTACGCCAGAGCCACAGAAACACGGGATCCAAGCAGTGTCTACAACCTACACCACAGCTCAAGGCAACACCAGATGCTTAACCCACTGAGTGAGGCCAGGGATCGAACCCGCAACCTCATGGTTCCTACTCGGATTTGTTTCTGCTGTGCCAC
Source organism: Catagonus wagneri (assembly GCA_004024745.2). Lineage (NCBI taxonomy): Eukaryota > Metazoa > Chordata > Mammalia > Artiodactyla > Tayassuidae > Catagonus > Catagonus wagneri. Next base: position 43,819,197 of record PVHT020004020.1, on the reverse strand, counting down.
TATGGGAACTCCTATCTCTCTCTCTTTTTTTAGGGCTGCACCAGAGACATATGGAAGTTCCCAGGCTAGGGGTTGAATCGGAGCTGGAGCTTCAGGCCTATGCCACAGCCACAGTAACACAGGATCTGAGCTGCATCTGCCACCTACACAACTTATGGCAAGGCTGGATCCCCAAACCACTGAGCAGCCAGGGATCAAACTTGCGTCCTCATGGATGGATACTAACCAGGTTCCTTACTTTGAGCCACGATGGGAACTTCCCCTAGATATTCTCTATGCTAGCCTTAGGCTGTTTCCCAGCCATGGGGTTACTAATGTGCTGGCTCATTCTTGGTCAGAAGAAAAGCATATTTGGGGTCCTTCAAATGTAGAAAGAAAATCAGGAGCTTCACTTCATCGAATTAGTTTCTTGAGATTAGGAGAAACTTCACAGGTTGGTCTAGATGAATGCTTAACCCAAGTATACATCAGACCCAATAATCTCACCAGACTCTAAGTTGGGTGACAGCAGAAACCATGGCTATTTCATTCACTGCCCCCCCCATACCATTATCTTAATTAAAAAAAAAAATACCAGTGTCGAACATACAGTTTACATATATGACAATGCTGCACTGACACTAAAAGTAGCTTACACATCAGTTTTAAAAACACACTGGTTATTTTCAAACAGCAGAATGACAATGAGCTCCAGCTCTAGTTTAAGTGTCGCCGATGTTGAGCCTTCAGAGTAATTATCTGATAAAAAGAATGTAGAATGTTGAATGAATCTATCAAAGATTTGAACACCTCTGGCTCCAAGGAACTCATTACCTTCAAAGTAGCCCAGGTCAGGCTTTGGCAGTTCTGAGTGTTCAGAGCTCTCTTTTATCACGATTGGACTGTCGTCTCTGCCTACTCATGCGTTCCATTTTCACCCATCAGGCTGCACTGACTTGTTCCACTACTTGACAAGATCGGAACTGACCCTCATGCCCCATCTTTCCGTCTCCGAGCTTTGTTTCCGCAGACTAAGAGCCCTAGTTCTCCCACAGGTGGCCTGATCCGAGTTTCCCTGTGTGCCCTCAGACACTGGCCTCTGAGCACGTTCCAGCTAGTCACCTTTAAGTTGGCAGGATGGTCAGGGAAGGCCTGACCTGCATGGGATGGTGAGCTTCTGCATTCTAATGCCTACTGGTGGTCTTTGCTATCAAATTACCTTGTTAATTTTTTGAAGGAATCCAATGTCTCAGCTTTTCAGAGAGAATTTCTAATATAGTCTGAACAAACCTTACTGAAAACGAAGGCAGATTAAATGGGAGATAATTATTACCTTGGAGGCGGGTTTAGGCTGCTCATGGTTCACCTGTTGTGTCTTGATTCCAAGATGACGTGTTTGGATTCAAGATAATTTGATTCTTCGTGAAGATCACACCTGGAGAGTTAGACGGCGCATCTCTCTCCGTGGTGATATCTGCCAGGAATGTTTCGTCCACGGCAGCCAAGCCAGGGACCAGGACTGCCAAGTCTGATCCTGGGAAACCAAGGTCTCCCCTTAACTATTAGGGGGCTGCCTAATAGTTAAGGCAGAACCTTGAAGATTTTGAAAGGCTGCTGCTGCTAAGATATATATTTACTATACATTTTCTCCTAGGGCTAAAGGTACAATTTAGCAAAAATAATTTTTTGATTTTTATGAACTTGACTGAAGATATTTTTAAAATCAAACTAATGTGGATGATGCAGTTACATGTGTATGCAAACACGTAGGCATTTCTCTTAGAAATAATCTATTAGTGAGATAATGTTTTTACATTTGGGTTGAGCAATAAAATTACAAACGAAAATAATTTTTGCAGTTATTAGAATCCTTTGAACTATGGTCATTTTATAATTGTTTGGGGAGCTGGGATTGATGGGAAGAAAGAGAAGGAAGCTAATGAGTGAAGGGGAAAGAAGGAAAAGGGAAAAAAAGGAAAGAGGACAGAGAAGGCAGAATGTCTAAGAAATTCTAAGTGGCCTCAGGGTCCTTAACTGTTTCTTTCCTTGCAGGAACTTTGAGTCCTGCACTATGCTATATTTAGTAACTCACTGGTCAAAGTTAAACAATTCTGATGTAATAGAAATTTATTGTTCTGGGAAAAAGACATCCCTTTTCAAATATATTCTAGTTGATTTATGTGGTTATTTGTTATAAAAACAGCTGGGACAGCCAACAGATCCTTCTACCCCTCCATGAGATAGGAGGTAATTTTTAGTATTTGCAGGAAAGAAAAGGACTGAATTAGAGTCCTCCTGCTTAGGGTTGATTTCTCAAGGGTATGTCTTTAGCCATGACATCTGGGCTAATAGGAACAGCTGGGCTGGTAAGTATTTCAAGGGTGTGTCATGAACTTTGCTCTTGGTGATGACCATTTCGGCCTCTGTTCACCTGTAGGATTCTTTCTTGAATGCCAAGGCCAAAAGGTAAGAGTCAAAGAATCTTTGTAATTCACCTATACTTCCTTCTACTGCTCCTCTGGAAAGACATGCTGATGCCAAGAAAGCACCAAGGGTTTACTTTCACTTGGAGGGCTGAAAAGTGGAAGGCCATGATGGTGGTAATTGACAGGGCTTAAGCTAGAAACTAGGGACCACTTCAAAAAGACCAGGCCTAACTTGCTCTAAGGCTATGGGATCAGTCCTTTTCCCAGGGTTGTGGTGTCAGATTTCTGACCTGAGAACCAAAACCAACAGTATCTCCTTGGCCTTGAAACCCCACTGAACCTACTTCAGGGTCTCTTAGTCCTCTTCCTCTTTCCCTCAAGGACCTGTTTTCAACGGATGATGGTTTTGAGATCTTTTTCTACCCGTGTGGAAAAGAGATAACATAGCAGACCTGAGACTGCTCTTAGAAAGACAGGTTTGCAAGTTTGATTCTTGGCGTTCATGAATATAGGTCTTTGGTGTATTCTTACTGTTTCTCAACTGATGGAAGTGGCTCCGTGAGCCTACACTAGGCAAATAATATGCTTATGCCAATCCTTTTTTTTTTTTTTTTCCCTGGGAGTTGACATTTGGAGTACGTACTGGGCAGAGGGTGCCTACCTGACCAGTGGCCAATAAAACCCTTGGGTTCTGAGTCTCTAATGAGCGTCTCTGGGCAGAAACATCATACACATGTTGCTGGGGGAGGAGGGCTTTCCCTGTGACCTTCTGTGGGAGGAGGTAGAGCACGAGGAAGCCTGCACCTGGATTCCTCAGACTCCACTTGCATCTTTTCCCCTTATGGCCTGGCTTACCATATTACCATAATGTATCTTAGCCATGTGTACACCTACATGCTGAGTTCTGTGGCTCTGTAAATCTCCAAGTGTGGGGTGGTCTTGGGGACCTCTGGGACAACACCCCTTTTCACAGTATGTCCCTATCCTAACCCTACAAAATTCCAGTGAAAGGGTCATAGGGAAGCATTTTTGGAAAGTTAAATGGCAAATACAGAAACTGATCTAGAAGATCTGGGTGAATAAAAACGTGTCAATCCTTTTTAAAAAAAAACGAAAACAAAAACAAACAACAACTTCATGGCCACAATCACAGCATATGGAAGTTCCCAGACTGGGGGTTGAACCTGCATTTCCACAGTGACCTGAGCCTCTGCAATTGGATTCTTAACCCACTCTGCCATGGCAGGAACTCTACGTCAGTCCTTCTTAAAGTTAGGAAGCCAATTTATTAGTCATCCAGAACTTATTTACATACTTTGTACTTAAGGAATATGAACTTTCAAAAAGAAGAAATGCTTTCTTAGGATCTCTCATTAGCTTTAAAAAAAAACAGCTTAATTGATATATAA